>CM052709.1:69264048-69300020 GCA_028551405.1 Uromys caudimaculatus | reverse complement strand
AAATGTGGTACATTTATACAATGGAGTTCTACTCAGCTATTAAAAACAATGACTTTATGAAATTTGCAGGCAAATGGATAGAACTTGAAAATATCATCCTGAGCGAGGTAACTCAGTCACAAAAGAACAAACATGGTATGTACTCACTGATAAGTGGATATTAGCCCAAAAGTCCGGAATACCCAAGTTTCACTTTACAGTAACCGCTGATCTGAGAGTGAGGTCCCAGATGGAGGAGTTGGAGAAGGGACTGAAGGAACTGAGGGAGCTTGTAGCCCCATGGAGGGAGCAACAGTGTCAACTAGCCTGACGCCCCTGGTGCTCCTGGAGGCTGGACCACCAACTAAAGAATAGACATCGAAAGACCCATGGCTCGGACCACATATGTGGCAGAGGAGCGCCTTGTTGGCCATCAGGGCAAGGAGAGGTCCTTGGGCCTGAGGGTGTTAGAGGCCCCAGTAAAGGGGAATGTCAAGGGGGGAAGACGGGAGTGGGGCGGCAGGTGGGTGGGAGGGGGATACCCTCACAGAAGTGGGGGAGGGGGAAGGAGATAGGGGGTTTCCAAAGAGGAGACCTGGAAAGGGGGAAACATTGGAAATGTAAATAAAGTATCAGAAAAAAAAAAAAAAAGAAAGTGCCGGGCAGTGGTGGCGCACGCCTTTAATCCCAGCACTTAGGAGGCAGAGGCAGGTGGATTTCTGAGTTCGAGGCCAGCCTGGTCTACAGAGTGAGTTCCAGGACAGCCAGGGCTACACAAAGAAACACTGTCTTGAAAAACCAAAAGAATAAAGAAAAAAAAGAAAATGTTGTTTTTCCCCATGCCTAGAGCAGCCACCCTGCCTTGCTTATTGGCAATATTGTGGTGGTTAATCTCGATTATCAATTAGAGGAGATCTATAATCACCTAGATTCTAGGCCTATGATAGGATTATCTTGATTAGGTGAACTGAAGTGGAACGGCTCATCCACCATGGATAGCACCATTCTGTGGGTACATAAGGAGAAATTGAACTGAGCATGGACATTCATGAGTCTCTGCTTCTTGGTTGTAGCTACAATATGGCCAGCTACTTTGAGCATCTGCTGCTGTGACTTCATCATGTTGAACCAGCTACTCCCTCTGTGAGCCAACACAGAGCCTTTCTCACTTAAGTTGCTTCTGAGAGTATTTTTATCATAACAGGAAAATAAAGTAAGATAAACACTCTAGCAAGGGCATCATAAAAGGTGGACATTGCTGCAAGGCTGACAGATGTCAGCAGAGACCAAGCATGAAGTCACTGTCGTGTCCATGTGAATGACAAACATACACCAATATACATAAAGTTGTGCTGGAGAGGTGGCCTAGCCATTAAAGGCTGGGCTCACACCCAAAATATACATAAAGTCCTTCCATAAACAAAGCCACATCTATTGACTCTGACCTGAGCACCAGAGTCATTAGCCAGGGCACTGTGGACCACACAATAGTGTCTGATGACTGTGTCCACTGCCAAACCAAAGCAGAATACTGAAAACAACAAGGAAAGAATCACTGTGTGCACAAGAGAAGTCTCAAAGTGTTAAAAAATAAAATCACGTTCTCACTTAGGTATCTTCTTGGATCTTAACATCTTCATTTACATAAAAAATATTTCTTTTACAGTAAACAAACACTAGGGAGATAGTTCATAGGTAAAGTGTCTTCCTTGTGGGAGGAAAAAAACTGTGTTCCATTCTGAGAGAGAGAGAGAGGGGGAGAGAGAGAGAGAGAGAGAGAGAGAGAGCATTAGACATGATGGCGTGGCTCGTAACTGTAATCTCAGATCTGGGGAGGCAAAGAGAGGTGGGTCCCTGGGGCTCACCAGCGTCCTAGTCTACTTGGAAAGAGCCAAGCCAACTACAGACGTTATCTCAAGATATGGATCCTGAGGAACAACACCAGAAGCCTCCACATGTACACACACACACACACACACACACACACACACACACACACACACACACACGAGCACATCCACACACGTACACACATATTGTCTTAGTCAGGTTTCTATTCCTGCACAAACATCATGGCCAAGAAGCAAGTTGGGGAGGAAAGGGTTTATTGAGCTTACACTTCCATGCTGCTGTTCATCACGAAAGGAAGTCAGGACTGGAACTCAAGCAGGTCAGGAAGCAGGAGCTGATGCAGAGGCCATGGAGGGATGTAACTTACTGGCTTGCTTGCTTCTTCTGGCTTGTTCAGCCTGCTTTCTTATAGAACCCAAGACTCCCAGCCCACAGATGGTACCACTCACAAGGGGCCTTCCCCCCTTGATCACTAATTGAGAAAATGCCTTACAGCTGGATCTCATGGAGGCATTTCCTCAAGTGAAGCTCCTTTCTCTGTGATAACTCCAGCTTGAGTCAAGTTGACACAAAACCAGCCAGTACACATATGAACAAGAATACACACACACACACACACACACACACACACACACACACACACACACCAAATAAATATATAACTGAGCACAGTGGGTCACATCTGCAATCCCTACCTTCAGGAGACCGAAGCAGAACTGCGGCAAGTTCGAGGCCAGCTGCAGAGGAAGGCCCTGTCTAAGAAACACAAATGGGGACGTCCTGTTCAAGTCAGCAGGCCTCTTCTTTAACTTAGTTTGGAAACTCCTTCATTCCTATTAAGACATGTGAAATCATTTCTGACTTTCAATATGCTATCCAGGGCTAGTCAGAATCATGAGGGAAATCTCACCAGTGGTATGTGTATTGGGCTTATCAGACACGGACTGACCCAGAAGCTGAGGGCCAGAGGAGGGAGTCATCTCACTGCATAAGCATCTCTGATGATGATGACAGCTTCGGGGAGCCTGGGAACAAGCCATCCCCACGCTCAGAGTCACAGGTTCTGCATCTGAAGCTCTATTTGCTGTTTCTCCTTATAGCAGCTACTGGGAAGCTAATGTAGCAAGAGCCAAGCAGAGAAAGCAAGGTGGGTAGTCAGGCCCTTCTGCTCACCGAAGGCCTCCCTGTCCCCCTGCCTTACAGCACCCCTGAAAGCAAGGTGGGTAGTCAGGCCCTTCTGCTCACTGAAGGCCGCCCTGTCCCCCTGCCTTACAGCACCCCTGAAAGTAAGGTGGGTAGTCAGGCCCTTCTGCTCACCGAAGGCCGCCCTGTCCCCCTGCCTTACAGCACCCCTGAGAAAGATTTATGAGTTTCTCAGACAGACTCCGAACATCTTACCTCCCAAAGATGAGTACATCAGATCCCTTCCCGCCATGAAGTTTGTTGTTGTTGTTGTTGTTGTTGTTGTTGTTGTTGTTGCTGAGATCCTTATACACACAGTGTGAGGTTGTCCTCTGGAAATAATTGGGAAGTATCCAGGAAAAGAATTACTGAAAAATAAACACTACAGTGAACACTCCATGAAACCTGCTGCTTGGTCTGTGGAGTAGCTGTGTGTGTGTGTGTGTGTGTGTGTGTGTGTGTGTGTGTGTGTGTGTGTGTGTGTGTGTGTAAAAGAAGCTGAGGTTTTTTTTTTTAATCAAATTTAACCAAGGCAATAAATTAATTTTATATTCCAGGGGTAGAAAAATAATCTGGTTTCTCATCTAGAAGCCTTCAGGAGAAATACAAGTTTCTCATTTCTCATCTTGGGAAGATGCCAGGGGCCAGTAAGTGGGAGAGGTGAGGGGGCAAGGGAGCAGTTTTTCTTTTCTAATCTTGTTTTTTTTTTTTTTTTAAGTTGTATAACATGTATTGTTGTGCTTAAAACTCCCTAAAATAAATAAATAAATAAATTGCTTAGCCTCTGGCTCCAGCCCTCTATCTGCTTAAGGCAAATGTCACAGGAGCTGTACCTACGCCAAAGGCAGAGCATCAGGGAAATAGTGAAACAGTTTCCACGGCTCCAGAAAGGGACACTGGTCTCCACACAGAGACGTCTGTCAAATGCCACCAGCTTGTTCCTCTGGCTGATTGTCCCGTCCACCCCACTCTAGCTATTTCCCACCAATACTGTACCAATCTTCAAAGCCCAGCTCAGCAGTGGCACCGACACCTAGTGGATGGAAGGTGGACAGGCAGGAAGCTGGGGTGACTTTTGTCCCCTGAACAGCAAAGAATCTCAGGCTTAGGCTGGAGAAAGGCTAAGAAAGCCTGGCTGGGTGCTGGCCTGGCTGAGTGCTGGCTTAACTGGGTGCTGGCTTGACTGGGTGCTGGCCTGACTGTATGCTGGCCTGGCGGGTGCTGGCCTAACTGGGTGCTGGCCTATCTGGGTGCTGGCCTGTCTGGGTGCTGACCTGCCTGGGTGCTGGCTCAGTGCTGTTTTGGGAGGGTGATAGCCACAGCCCTCTCTCCTACAAGGTTCAATTTGGTCCTTCTGCTTTAAAGTCTGGCTTTTCTCAAGAAACACATTCTTCAGTGGGCCAGCCACTGTAATAAATAACTACAAATACCTAAAATTAAGTCAAAATAAGTGTGAAAGTAAAAGTGGGAAGTAATTAAGAAGATGAAAATTATTGTCGTGAGTTGGAGGGGACAGACGAGGGTAACAGAGAATAAATACAGACCAAAACCTGCCATAAAGTACAATTAATATATGCTAAGAAAAAATCATTTCTAAAATCCTCCTTCCCACCCCAGCCTCTCTCTGACTCATATCCTGCTCTCCAGCCCCACTCTGCCCAGCATCCAGCCTGGCTCCTTGGTCCCTTCTCAGGGCTGCTACACTACTGTACCCTCTGCCAGGAAGTCTCTCCCCTAAGGTTTTCAGGGCTTGTTCATCAACCGGTCAGGTCTTAATGAAATGTCATCTTTCCCAGGAGGTCTTCTGGGACCATGGATTGAAAGGGACATCCCTCCACTCCCACCTGATGTCCCCATGGTATTTGTTGCTATCTGACACACGGGTTAATTTTCTTATCTAAGCTGTTGTCAAAGTCCCAACAGGACGGATACAAGCTCTTCAAAGACAGGGGATGTTTTTATTACTGTTGCCACAGCATACAGTTTAGTGCACGTCATAGAAAACGTCCAATGAGATGAACAATTAAACCACGAATTAGACCTGAAGACTGCCTTTGAACGGGAGTTAGCACCCCCCCCAACACAACCCATTTTCAACACCCTATCTGACACTGATCTCTTGTACAGACCAGAAAGAGTCCTCGAGTCTTTCCTACACAGTTCATCCAGTCTATTAGGACCTCGACTTTTCATTGTATATTCATGCAGAATGCTTTAAATGCCAGGTATCTTGTGAAGACTGTAAAGGCTTCATCAAACCAATTCAGCTTCTTCCAGACCCGAGGCTGTGCAGGGTTGAGACGCCATGAGCGGAGTTCCTCCGCCATCTAGTGGACAATTGTGGAACTTCAACTACGAAGAGGACTACTTCCTGCTTCCACGAATGCGCTTGAGAAATGCCTGCTTATTAAGGTCCTTTCCCCACCCCAAAAAGCACCCCACCGCATCCCCTCGCCAGGCCTCGGTTTCCAAACGTCCCTTGGCAAGAAGTGTTTTTAATTAGTGATTCTCACTCTCATGAGAAACGAGTTTCCTCCTGGCCCAACAAGCAGGACCCATCCTCCCAGCTACCCCCAAACCCAGAAGCCCCCCCCCGGGGGGGGGGCGTCCTACCATGCCAGTGGCAGAAGCCAGGTGCTAGGTATAAACACTCTTAGGAGAGAGTTGGTGGTTCAGTCATTCTGGCTATCATGACCAACAGCTGACCTTTAGGTCCTTGTTTAGAGGGCAGAGGTGAATGGCTACTGGTCCACTAGAAAGCAAGTTGTTGAGGCAGGTGGACATGAAGAGTCAGGTCTGTGATACAGGCAGGGAGTTGGGGGATCCAAATTCAACTTCTCAGGCATAAGAAATACCTTTTGCTCCGCCTATCTAGCTGTACGTGACAGCACAGAATACGGAGGGAAAGGGGGCCAGGAAGTAGCCGAGTCACCTCAGCTCAGCCTGTCTCGACAACAGCCACCAAAAGCTGCTGGGAAAAGGCTGAAGACCGAATGGTATGGCTTGTTGTCATGAGACAAACCATTTAAAACGACCCCATTTCTGACTTAATGGGAAGGAATCGTGTTAGCCAACATTTTGGAAACTGCTTGCTTTTGCGTTATCTATAGAAGAAATGAAAAAGAGCATTGAGTCTTAAGTTTTCAACTTCAAGCTGGAATAGCTGAATCACCATGGGGGGTGGGGGGAGGAGGGAAGTCCACAGTGATGGACAGCTGGGAGAAGTACAACCCAAACGCGAGACGGGCACCTAATTTGAATAGCTCTCTTCAGCAGCCTGCTCTGTGACCTTGGGCTCACCCTCTCTGGGTGCCATTGCCATGTCCCGCCCTGTGAAATGATAAGGTGAACTGCGATAAGCAGTTTTGCAATGTCTCAAAAAGCTCAACATAGAATTCCCATGGATCCCTGGATCCTGCTTCTGGATTCACGTCTCAAAATGAAGGCAGGAACTCAAGCAAAAGTCTGCACTGATGAAGGTGGAGGCACCCCAACACCCATCACCAAGGGACTGAATATACAAAATGTGGTGTGTGTGATGGGTTATCTGGGCAATGATGGTTCGTGCTTTTAATCCCAGCACTCAGGAGGCAGAGGCAGGAGGTGAATCTCTGACTTTGAGACTAGCCTGGTCTACAGAGCAAGTTCCAGGACAGCCAGGGCTACAAATAGAAACCCTGTGGAAAGAAAGAAAGAAAAAGGAAGGAAGGTGGAGGGAGGGAGGGAGGGAAGAAAAGAAAAGTGACCACAAGAAGCAAATCTATAGATCAAAGAGATAAACTGGTATAAAAACTGGTGTTAATTATCAACTTGATAGTGTCTAAACTCACTTGGAAGTTGGCCTATAGGCATAACCTGTGGAGAATGTCTTGTGTTCATTGATATGGGATGGCCCATCTTAACAGTGGGTGGTACCATTCTTTGGGCTGGCAATCCTGATTGTAGAAAATGGAGAGAGTCGGCTGAGCATGACTCCTCATAGCTCTCTTCCTCTGACTGAGCACATAATGCAACCAGCCACTTCAATCTCCTGCTGCTTTGACATCCACACCATGATGGACTACGTCTGAAATTACAAGCCAAATAATTAGTAAGATGAGCCTATGAGATGAAGGGCATTTTCATCTCATAGAGTTCTAGAGTTACTTTGGTCAGAGTGTTGTATTGCTCCAACAGGGAAACTGAGGAAATGGAGAATAGCAGCAAAACAGAAGACGTCAGACAGGTGAAAGATGGAGAGAGAATGGATAGAGAGTTTATAGACAAATATGTAGGCAGAGAGAGGGAGTGGAAAAGACAGAGACAGGTGGAAAGTTACTGCACGGTCATGTTTGGTGATGGCTAACCTTTGTTGTCCACTTGACACACTTGGGAAGAGGAAACTTCAATTGTCTCCATCAGAGTGGATGACAGTCAAGTCCGTGGGGCACCTTCTTGGTGGCTAATTAGCATAGGAGGGCACAGCCCACTGTGGATAGTAGCATCTCTGTGTATGTAGACATACATACATGTGGAAGAAAGGCAGACGGACATGAGCCTAGGAACAAAGCAGTAGGTCGGTGTCTGCTTCAAACTCCATTCCTACCTTGGTGTCCCTTGATGATGAAACGTAACCTTTATGCTGGAATAATCTTTTCCTACCTTAGTTGCTTTTAGTCCGTGTTTATTACACAATTACAGACTACTATTTGGCCTTCCAGCCAAAACACCCAGTGACTGTACGATATTATCTACAGCGCTGTCTAACTGAAGGTTTACTCACTATGTCCAAAAATTGACTTCAATAGACTTTGTGAGCTAAATTGGGGTCGTTTTATCAATAATTGTAGCCCCAAAAGGGAAAGCATTATAATGAGCTGACTCCGGAAGGAATCTCATAGCTTTCCTCTAGAGTCACCTCCATCCTAGACCAGTTACCTCTCCTGAGAAATCCCTGCAGTGATGGCAACTTCCTTCGTGTGTGTTAAGAATATAGACTCTAAAATATGCCCCCTCCACTTTCAGTGTAGAACAATGACTGGTCTTCTTCCCATTTTAATCAATATGGACCATTTCAAAGCCAGGAAAAGTCATGAATTAGATGAAAGAGAAGGCAGAGCACCATGGGAATGACAGTTAACAGGATGCAGCCATTTGCCAAAAATGTGACCTGGGGGCTGAGAACCATGTCATGGTGTTCTGCTCATGGCTTTTATTTGGGTGCACTGGAATCAACCACTTGCTTCTCATGAGTTAAGGAAAGAGAAGAGGAAAGAAAGCACTGCTGCGCACAGAAGGAAGGGGAAAATCCTCCAACTCAAAAAACTGGAAACTCCACAAGGAAGTGACCTCTTGCCCTAACAAACCAAAACAAACAAAAACAAGAGATAACAGAGAGTAAGACTCCAAAGCTCTGGCTTTTCTAGAAGGAAAGGAAGTCAAGAGGGCTATAACTTTAAAGGAGTTAACATGAATGTCTGCACACAGAGTCTGGGCTGTGCTTTCTTACCACTTTCAAGGCCTGTAGACGTGCACAATCCATGTTAGAATATAAAGACCATAGATCCAAATGCCTCTCAGATAGGAGGCCCTTCTGTGAGAAACACATCTGTGAGGACTGAGGATAACAAGCATTAAGTAAGGCAGTGAGGCTCAATGAAGAAGCCATCTTCCTCAGTGACTGTAACAGCATGCCTGCCACACAAAGCTCAATGCCATCTTCCTCAGTGACTGTAACAGCATGCCTGCCACACAAAGCTCAATGCCATCTTCCTCAGTGACTGTAACAGCATGCCTGCCACACAAAGCTCAATGAAAACAAAGCAGGGTATGTAGAAGAAGCATGCAAAAGGAGACATGGAGGGTGCAGACTTCAGCAGGCCAGCACCAGATGGCTACTCACACTGCTTCAGAGTCCGGCAGTCTGACTTCTGGGATAACTCAAGAACATGCTTCTCAGTTAGTAGCACGGTGTGCCTGGTAAGCAGGATGCAAGTTATGCCTGCATTTTCTCCTACAGACATCCATCAGCAGGTGTGTGTGTGTGTGTGTGTGTGTGTGTGTAGGAAGGAAGAGGCCTAAAGGGAGAGGGGACAGGGAGAGTAAAGGAATGTATCTATCATTAGAGTAGGAGGCTTATTTTAAAGAACCGACTAAAGAGAGAGAGAGCATTAGAGGTAGTTTAGCAATGTGCGTAAGAATGCACATTGGAAATAAGGGGCATAGTGGGAATTATACTTAGCTGAGAAAGCAATGGTGGGAAATATAATCCAAATGCATTACGCACATGCATGAAATACCATAGTGACACCAATTAATGTGTAATTGATATATGCTAATAAAATCTTTTAAATGTACGTGTGTGTGTGAAGATGAAACCTATTTCCTCATATGCAAACCAAAAGGTAAAAAATAAAACTTCCCACTTAAAAAGTTTGAAAATAAAGTTATATATTTCTAAACAGAATATTTTTCTTTGTTTATCAAAAAAATACTTGCTGTGCAGGCAAGATGGCTAAGTGAAATGTGTTAAGGTACTTAATCAATCTCCACATGGTAAGAGGAGAGACCCTACTCCCCGATGTTGTCTTGTAACCTCCATATGTGAATATCTGTGCACATGCACAAGCCCAAAATGTATGAAAAAAAATTTTAAAGGAGTCAATTATAAATGACTACATATCATATATTTATATAAAATGTCCAGAATAGGGAAATTCATAGAAACAGAAAGTAAAGGGAACAGGAAATGAGTGCTAATGAGTTCAGGGAAATGTTAAAATTAGATAGCATACTATTTGCACAAATCTGTTAATGTTAGGCATGAACTTTAAGCTTTAAGTGGGTGAATTATATCTCAGGGAAATTGTTTTTTATAAGGCATAATTCAATTTATGTTTTGAAAAGGTCACTCCAGTGGTAGTGTGGGAAAAGCTTGAGCAATTAAAATTTAAAAAAAAAAAAAAAAAAAAAAAAAAAGCAAAGGGAACAGAGAAGGGCCAACAAGGCTACTACTCTCTAAGGGTCAGACGGGACCACAGAGGTATGGAAGGAGGAGGGAACTATTTGAGGAAGAACAAGGTGTCACACCTAGTTCTTCGAACCTGGTTGGCTCTTAGGCATGGGTACAGCATGAAGCCAACAAAGCTCCAGGGTAGTCAAAGGGCGAATATGAGGCTTCATTCCTTATACTGGGGCAGAAAGCAAGGAGACCAAGCTGGCTTTGGTGGATGGCCAAAGGAAGACAAGCACCATGAGAAATGCTGGAGAAAAGTCAAGGCTTGTCAGGAGAAAGCAAGGGATACACAGATGTATATAGAACGGTATAGATGTCTATGTATATGGATGGGTGATTTTATATATTATATATACATCTCACATAGACCAGTAGTGTCTTAAGCAGAGAACCAACCTCTGGAGACAGAAGCCAACTTCAAACCTTGGATCCATTGACATAGTGTCCCTGCCTCCTTAGAGTGATGGGGCCATAAGCCACACTTTCAGGGAGTGAAGGAATGAGGTTAAGAACTAGAGGTGAGACCCTTGATTCAGATTACACACACACACACACACACACACACACACACACACACACACCCTCAATGGTTAGTTACATCTAGGATCCTCAAGGCTAGACCAGCAAAGCAAGTGGAGATGCCTACCAAGGAAATACCTCACCCTAGAATCAACTCGGATGCCAGTGCATTAGAGCAAAACCATATTAGCTTAGTTGACTTAAAAAAAAAAATCAATAAATTTCTAAATTTCTAAGTCACTCGGCTCAGCAATATGTGATCAGCTTCCTAGAGATAACATCTTAGATGTGTTATGATAGTCGTTGCCTAGGTTACCTCACAGAAACTTGCACGCCACTTTTGCTAAGAGCTCCTCATTAGAGTCGACAGATGTCTGATGGATTAAAATGGGGTCCATAACCTTTCTTTCTACATGTTGTGTCTGTCCCCTTCGCCTTCCTGACACTTGGTTCGGATTTTACTCAGCTTGGTATGTAGACAGATTGCTCATCTTGTTTCATGCAAGAAGATGCAACACAGGATGAACACGGCCCATTGCCCTTTGAAGCTGCCATGTTTCTTCCTATCATCATATTGTTTCCTTCAACGGCCCTTCCCTTATTTAACAAGGATTAATATAAGCATCAAAACTCTAAAACCTGCAACTGTGAAAAAAGTAGATAAATCTTCGTCACATCCTCAGTAAACGACAAGAATCCAAACTAGAGAAGATGGCCAGTGTACAGAGATCTTCCCTTCAGCTTGTCCTTAGCTGAGTATAAAAGAATTCACTGAAGAAGAAACTGAAGTGGGGGGGGGCTGTAGCTGTGGATTGTCCCCCTTTCCATGAGGAAACTCTCCAGAAAGAAAATCTATTCGCATACATTTGCAATACCCACAGAGCCATACTTAAGAGAAAGCTTCTATGAGGAGCATACTTGAAGTCTTTTTATTTGATAACAAAACCCACATGGGAGAAAAACTCTTCCTTTCTTCACAAGGGAATGAGGACTGATATAAGGAGCCACCAATGGGAGAAGCAGCCTCTGAACGTGTCCTAAAGTCAGTATCATTCCCACGGTGTCACTGGATAAGAACAAAGATGGATAAAGGCTGGGAGAGAAGTTCACAGAACACTGAGTGACGACATACTCCACTCGCCAGCTCCACACACATTCTCTGGAGGCCATGTCATGTTGAGGCACTGGGTTTACTGAGCTAATGGGGAGGTGGTAGAATTCTAAGGAGCTGAGCCTTTATGGGAGCATGTTTGGCTTCTGGGGACATTTACCTGATGTATGGGAAAGCCTTCCCATGTTTTCCTTCCTGTGGTGGTTTGAATATGCTTGGTCCAGGGAGTGGCACTACTAGATGTGATCTGGTTGGAGGAAGTGTGTCACTGTGGGACTGGGCAATGAGACCCTCCTTCTAGCTGCCTGGAAGTCAGTCTTCTCCTGTTTGCCTTTGGAACAAGATGGAGAACTCTCAGCTCCTCCAGCGCCATGCTCTCCTGGATGCTGCCATGCTTCCCGTCATGATAATGGACCAGTAAGCCTCAGAAGCAGTAAGCTAGCCCCAATTAAATGTTTTCCTTTGTAAGAGTTGCCTTGGTAATATGTCCCATACTAAGACACTCCCTGACCACCACAGGGTAATTTCATGTTGCCCTACCACAGGACTAGACATAAAAAGGCCAAATAATCATGGACTGAAACTTCTGAAACCTTGAGCCAAATCAAACTTTCCCCCACCTTGGCTTTCTTTTGGAAATGTTTTTTCAGAGCACTGGAAAGCTATGTCATCGCATGACAATATTATCTTATGCTAAAATCATAAATGAATTTGATGTGGTAGCAATCATGTTTTAAAATAATATTCTGAGCAGTTATTGAGAAATGAGATGCCAGTGTTTAGTTGATACAAATAACGAGAGACTAAAGCTTCCACATACTACATGAAAATATCTTATCAGGTTACTACAGGATAACATAAAAAATGCTTTTATAAAATGAGGTAAGTTAGGGCTGCGGAGATGGTTCCACTGTTAAGAGCACTGGCTGCTCCTCCAGAGGAGTTGGGTTCAATTCCCAACACCTATACAGTGGCTCACAACTGTCTATTAACTCCAGTTCCAGGACGTCCAGCATCCTCTCCTGGCCTCTGTGAGCACTGCACTCTTTGGGTATGGCATGCATACACACATGCATAAAAAGCACCTATACACAAAAATTTTAAAGAAGAAATGTAAAAGCATAAGTTACTATCAAGTTACATATACCCAGTTTTACTAGAAATAAACAAAGACTGAAAAGGTGGAGTTAGCTTCTGAGATATTTCGGCTTGATACATTCTTCCTACCATAAGCATGGGATTAAAAGTTGGAGCAAAAATAGACATTATTTTTATCCAACAAAGTTTAATGGTAAATTTACAATTTTTATTGTACTGTAGCATAGCTCTGTGCAGCTAAAACCAACAGGAATGAAGGAGAAACGAAAGGTGAACTAGGGAGACGCTAAAGCTCGAGTCCTAGAAGATAATTAAGAACACAATTTCGAGGCCATGAACGAGAATTCCTCAAACTCCTTTCTCAGCAGTCTTTCACAGATGTCAAAATCTGACTTTTATAAGGTTGTTCCTCCTTTAGACAAAACATCATTTTGTTTACCAGAAACTCTTACACAGCTTTATTCTTCAAACCTCACGTCAGTACAAAGAACTTGTTTAAGATGCATACTTTCTCAAGCGGAAAATGACAATAACCAAGAGCACACTGGCAATAAGCTCACAGCAGGCCAGCAGCAGATCAGGATGCCTCATCGTCTTACCGTGTGTTCCTGCATGCATCCTGTAACAGTGTGCTCCTGCGTGCAACCCGTAACAGTGTGCTCCTGCGTGCAACCCGTAACAGTGTGCTCCTGCGTGCATCCTGTAACAGTGTGCTCCTGCGTGCATCCTGTCCTTCCTCTTTAGGACATCACCAATGGACACAATCGTCCAATAATAGGAACTCACAGATTTTTCCCCGTCTTAAAAATGTGCATGACATGGAGTATTTATTTTAAAACGGCAAAGCACTGAGTGTTTTACCAGCAGTTGTTATTCTGGATTCATCTATTTTTGAGCAATGCTGAAAAATTACAAACTTTACAGAACATGGTAGGCATCAGTGAAAGCTCACAAGCTTGGTTTTACAAAACAGGTGCCATTTTCAGCTTTGTTGTAGTGTCAACAAATCCCATTAAAGTGAATTTTCACCAACACACACACACACACAAACCTTCAGGCAAGCTGAGTGTGAACATGAGGTGGCCACCAAGGACATATACAAGAAATAACTCCTTACTCATCGATGTTTAATTATCTTGCTTCATATATATATATATATATATTTTAAGAACCATCCTTTTAGGATCCACACTCACTTGTATATATTAGAAGAGCTTTGAAATTCTTTAGTTTTTATCCTAATTAAACAGAAGTTAATAGTACGCGGGTCTTATATGGTTAATTTGGGATCGAGGGATAAGGTCTGTCTTAGGATTTCATTACTGTGAAAAGACACCATGACCAAGGCAACTCATATTGAGACATTTAATTGGGACTGGCTTACAGGTTCAGAGGTTCAGTCCATCATCATCAAGGCGGAAGCGTGGCAGCATCCAGGCAGGCACAGTGCTAGAGGAGTTGAGTTCTATCTACATCTTCATCCAAAGGAAGTCAGGAGCAGACTACTAGCTTCCAGGCAGCTAGGAAGAGGGTCTCTAAGTCCAACCCTACAGTGACACACTTCCTCCAACACGGCCACACCTCCTAATAGTGCCACTCCCTAGACCAAGCATATTCAAACCACCACAAAGTCCCACGTCTCTTTAAAACTGAAAGATTTTTTTTTTCTTCTTGAAACAGAAAAATATTGAAGGATTTTTCAGGTCACCTTGATTGGGCTAGAAAATGGTTTATTTGAACGGGTCATTATTATGTTCTATTGTGGCATTTAAGACTTGTCTTCTAATATCTTAGAACTAAATGTAATTCTAAACATAAATTATACACGACTATGAACAGAATCTGATTCAAACTAAACCAGCTTTATTTGCTGTTCAATCAGCCATTACTCTGTCCTGGTGAGACACTACCTCTTCATCTGACATTTCGAGTCACAATTATTAGTATCTTTCCAAAAGTATTACAGCTTACTTACATTCTATCTTTTAAAAAAGAAAAAAGAAAAAAAAAAAAGAATCCTTTGAACAAGTGCTGGAAAGATGGCTCAGCAATTTAAGAGCACATGCCAGTCTTACAGAAAGTGGAATTTGGTTCATCACCCACGGGCAGCTCACAGTAGCCTTAAACTAATTTCAGAGGCTCAGATGCCCTCTTCTGGCATCTTTAGTCACTGTGTGCATACATAACTAAAAATAAATCATTTTTATAAAAATATTTAACACAATTATTCTGAAGGCAAGACATTATTAGACCCCATTGCTCTCCACTGACCATGGGTAAATTTTCAGCTCCCAGTACTGACACAGAGAAGCTCCATTTCCTTTCTTTCCACACTTTCCCTCCTTTAGAAAGTTTTTCCAAGGTAAGAGTTAAATGTCAACAGGGATAAAACTGTCCAAAACACAATATACAAGAACACAAAACACTATCCTAGGATGTCTCCAAATAAGTAGCTTGTGATGTGAGTGAAACTCCAAAGCCCTGGTTCTTCTCACCCCCACCACCAGCACACCAACCCCCACCACCAGCACCACCACCACCAGCACACCAACCCCCACCACACCAACCACCACCACACCAACCACCACCACCATCACCACACCAACTACCAACCACCAGCACCACCACCATCACACCAACCACCACCACACCAACCACCACCATCACACCAACCACCACCACCACCATCACACCAACCACCACCATCACACCAACCACCACCATCACACCAACCACCACCATCACACCAACCACCACCATCACACCAACCACCACCACCACCACCACACCAACCATCACACCAACTACCACACTGACCACTGCCACCGCTTTGTGGTGAACTACTTTGTCAGTGCACTAAATCCCTAGTTGATATTTCACTTCATGCAGTGCCAAGCAAACTGTTTTCCCCAGTAGAGAAAAGTAAGTATATAAAACCAACAGTGCCGGGCATATATTCAAAAGGTTTCAATTTCTTAAAACATAAGTCTGAGTATATTTATTTCTCTCAAATGCATACAAGACAATAATTACACAGCAACAAATCTTTTGTTCAACAATGACTTGATTCATAAGCATTTAAAATGTACATAATTTCACATTGATACCCTTTTATTTTTAAATACAATAAGTAAAAAAGCCCCCCAAATAACCAATTTTTATATTTCCTATTTATCCTTCTATACATCCAAACTTTAAAAAGTTACAAACTGAACAATTGTACAGAACATATAAATCATGTTTAAAAACTTGAGGTTTTAAAATCACTGCTTCCCCAGTATGATTCAGAAAAAGTCTCCTATTGACAAACACAGTCAGAGATGCCAAAGCAAATTGGAGGAGGGGAAGAAACAGACAGACACGAGTTTGCTGCCTTAATAGTTTACTAATCCTGTCAGTTAAAAATGGTGATGGAGTGAGAAGTGACAGCCAGGGTTTAATGAGGAATGGAGTTTGCCTCGGCCTGAGACACACATTTCAAGTATTTCCCTATTTGATCTGAGCTCGCTGTAGCAAACCAGTGCCAAAACGAATTATTTTCTTCCATACATCCGCTCAATGTCTGCCTGGTAGTGTGTTTTAAGCTCTTTGCGTTTCAACTTGAAGGCATCTGTCACCAGACCAGTTTCGGGAGTCCATGGGTCAGGGCTCAAACGAATTTTCAGTGGAATTTCAAACTTTTCCAGACTTGCTGAAATGAAGAAAATGCAACACTAAAAGCCCACACCCATGAGAGATGAAGTCAAAGCTCTCAGCAAACAGTGGCGTTCTTCCAGGCACACCGCCAAATACCCAACAGAGCAAGCAACCACATCAGCAGCAGTCCCACTCCTGAGATTCAAACATACGTTTTGAAATATGAGAACTATTAATAGCAAAAACCACTTAATAAATTATTTCTCCATAGGAGAATAATTAACTAAATGACATAGGTATAAAATATGCAGAAAGCAGTTCGGTCATTAAAACAACTGCAGTTACATGGGTCTCCAACCCATTATCAAGCTATACAAGGGCAGCATGCAGCAGTAGCCAGACAGCAAGAGAGCGCAGACTCACTGGACTAGGACACACGCCACACTACACCAGGCCTTCCGGGGCCTGGGTCTGAGAGGAAGGGGAAGGGGAGTTTTACTTCAAGGACAATGAGATACTTGCAGGAAAATGGACACAATGTGACCAGCTTCCTCACACTTCCTGCCACCGTGAGCTCCTCACCATGAAGGACTGTAGCGTGAACTGTGAGTCAAAAGAAACTCTCCCTTAAGTTCAACTGCTTTTAGCAGGAGACAGGAAAGCAACTAAGACACTAATAAATTCCATATTATATAACTATTATAATAGTGCCATGTACACATTTTAACAAATTTCCTTTTAAAAATCAGTTTAGTAGATCCTGCCTATTCTACAGAGGGGCTTGAATGGTGGAAAGTTCCCAGGCAGGAATGGATGCACTCCAGCCCCTATAAGCTAACAGTGTGATAGAGGCATACATGTTCCCCTCTCAGTTCTAAGCACTGGTCGCCAGCACACTCACCTGAAATAGCAGCTTCCGAAAGCACTTTGAGGACCTCGTTTTCCATTTCGCTGCTGTTGCACAGCTCTTCCCAGGTTCCTTTAAAGCCTTTCGTTCTAGCTAGCTCCGTAAGTTCCTTTTGATTTGGCACAACGAATCCAATCACATAAGAATGGTAACTAAAACACAAAGGGCAACGTAGTCGGGACCAAGTAACATGTACAGTGCTTACTAAAGCGGCTGATTGCTTTAGCACTCTCTAGCCAACTCTCTCTTACTGGAAAACCCACAAACATGCATACCCACCTCATGCAATGCCTCTGACCACTTAAGGCAGTACATTTGAGAGCCCTGACAGAGTTCACAGCAAGCAAATCTCAACCTGAGAAACTCTAAGTGTCTAACTATTATAAGTAGTAATATACACTTTTATTAAAGAAATGTTTCATGTTTTTTTATTCATCTTTGAAATGATTAGCAAATTCATGGAAACAAGGCAAGAAAAGTAAAACCTGTAAACTATGTTTCTACAGAAATGCAGCAGCAAGTCACAGTCATGTGGTGAGCCAGGGTTAATCCCAGCACTCAGAAGGCAGGGGCAAGTGGCTCTTGAGTTCAAGGGTAGCCTGTGACAAGCTCATTTTCTTTTGTTATCAGAAGAATTTGTATCATCAAAGGAACTTGGTATGCACAAAGACAGGTACTATTTTGAGAAATGCAAAACAGCATGACTGCTGGGCAGAGAGCCTGTAGACTCCACAATAGACAAGCTAAGACAGGAGGATTGTCATGGCCAGCCTGTCCTGAGGAAATGACAGCATCGTCACAAGAAAAGAATAATTGGAGTTATTCTTAAATAAATAAAACCCATCTCTGGAACAATGCTGAAGAAAACAAATAGCTTTTTAAAGCGCAGAGTCTCTGATGAGTCCAAGTACAGGGTGCTACCTGGTCAAGCCTAAGCACATATTTTAAAAATTCCACCATCGGTTGCATGCCTTTAATTCCAGCAGCACTTGGGAGGCAGAGGCAGGCAGTTCAAGGGTGGCCCAGTCCAGAGTGAGTTCCAGGATAGCCAGGACCTATATAGCAAGATCTTTCACAAAACAAAAAATCCAGTCTCCAAAAAATCCTAAACATTTCTGGTTCTAATTATTTCAGAAGACAACTACTCCACCAGAGCTCTACCACCTGGGTGCACTCCAAAGCCCACGTCTCAGTTGATTTTCCTGTGACACCCATGACTATGTCAGCTGCCACAGACAGGTTACGAGGCTTATGCACAGACATGTGACTGTGATTACTGGTCATCTGCGTAAGTCACCTCACTTACTATTACAGAAATGCAGTCAGGTCTAATCTCAGATTCCATCCCAATACACCTCTGGGCTTCTAAATTTACACTTCCATTCCCTGCTGCCTATGTTATTATGGGCTGTAAGACTGTGGTAAGCCAGGGCCAGCAGTAAGCATGCTCAAGCTGCAGGTCAGAAGGACCAGAAGAGAGGACCGTAGGAAGATACTACTTATTCCCCTTGCATTTGACTAGGTCTGCAAAGCCTCCCTGTGCAGAAGTATTGAAGCAGCAGCAGAACTTATTTTTCTTAACTCTGTCACTCAGGACACTTACAGAGACGTAAAGCAGTACAAACACAGGAGAGGAAGAGGAGAGCAACCCAGGAAGTACTGGCTCACTAGCTGTGAAGAGGAGGTGGTGGCTGCATATGGGCTGCAACTGCTCATGGCACACCCACCAACTTCTACACACTCGGCACAGACTCCCATCTCACCTGTTTGCATATGCACAAATGTTATCTATCAGTGGGAGGTTCTTCAAAGCTGCCTCTACTTTCCCAAGAGAAACATACTCTCCTGCCTGTAGTTTCACAAGATCCTTTTTCCGATCTGCATAGAACAAAGACAGAAACATTGAGAGCAGTCATTAACACCTTAAGCACACAGAAATACTCTCACCAAGTTATTTAAATCTTTTCTCAACTAAGCATTGATGGTTGCCCTAAAGTTGCGAAATAAAATCAGACTCTAATCTTCTATAGTTAAATAAATTCTTTTGTTGAAAAAATTTTATTTAAAGGACATCATCCTTATGTCTTCAATATATTCTGCTGAGCCGCTATGCTGCTGGCACTCACTAGTACACAGAGGGAAAGCAGCTTTGCAATCAACAGGTAAAGTCACACAGCTGGAGAGAAGAGTAACACAAAACAGAGCATCCACACAGCACAGCCAACTTGTGGACTGGGAATGAATCCTTGCAAGTGGGGCCTGCAGGGAGTTTTACTGACAAGATTAGGAAGTATCCAGGTGGAACAGCACTGGCCAGAGCCATGTCAACTCAAACCCTGACACATCAAGAGGAAGGAAACAATTCCCGAGGCAGAGGTGAATGGCAGCTGTGTGATAGAGGCCCCTGAACACAACCGCTAGCAGCCGGTAAAGGTTTCTTCGAACAGTAAGGTTTCCTCATCACACGGTGGAAGTGAAAAGGTTTGGAGCGGTGTGTAGCAGCAGAGAGGAAATCCTTATGATAGCATAGGCCTGACCTACAGATGTCTGCCTCTATTAGTGAGCTCGCGTGTGGAGCTAAGGAAAGCAAACCTTTTGTGTCCTTCTGGCCCTCAGGGTATCAAGACCAGGAAATTGTCAACAATTTCCTACAAAACAAAATTCTCAGTGAAACTTTCCAACCTGCAGGGAAGCTAGTTCCTCAAGACTCAGGTGTTATAAGGGTAGGAGGCTCACTCAGGAAATGACTCAAAAGCTCTAAGACAGCAGTTTCTCTCAACCTGGGGGTCAGGATCCCTTTAGGGAGTCAAATGACCCTTTCACGGGTAAGTCACCCAAGACCATCAGAAAGCATAGATATTTGCATTACGACCCATAATAGTAGCAGAATTATAGGTATAAAGAAACAAAAACAATTTTATGGTTGGGGGTCACCACAACATGAGGAACTATATTAAAGGGTCGCAGCACTAGGAAGGTTGAGGACCTGAAACTCACCAGATGCACTCGAGTCCCCCCTCAAGCTGCACAAGCAGTAAAGACTACTAAGAGACACTCGGATAAGTCAAGCTTCCCAGAAGAGGCCCAGACCAACTGAGCTGCCAAGAAGAGACAGCTTTAACTTGTCAGGCTGCCAGCAGGTCAAGCAGGAAGTGCCAGGATGCTGGACCTCCAGAGCTTTGTGAGCTCTCACCCACTCTGGGGTGGACTGTTGCTGCTGCATGTCTCGAGTCATCCCTGCTCTGATAAGTAACACTCACTGTACTCCCTAAGGAATGCCAACCAAACTCATTAGCTCACCAAGTTGGACTTTGGTGACACCAGCATTTTAGTCTGTCAATGGTTCCCTATCTGAGGTAAGGAGATGTTTGCTTGTGTCTCCCCAGGAAACCTGGCATTACCCCAGGACAGATCTGGTGCTAGTGAAGGTGGACAAACCTCAGGACAAGGCATGAAAGGTGTTTTGCCTTGTTGAGGTCACAGGACTTGACCTGCCAGGCTTTGCTTGGTTCTCCTGGGCAAAGCCAGAACTAAGTTCAGACCGGAAAGCACTTCTCAATAACCTCGAGATGTCAGGCAACTAGCAAAAGCAAGCACTCCCTACACAGACAGTAGAGAGTTACTAAGGTTAATGAGCAATGATTACAAGTCTGTGGCTAAACAGCTTTTGCACCCTTATTCATAACTTGCCAAACTTTAAGAACACTTCAGTCCCTCTTTAAAATGTTCTACTTCAGGGATGACACAAAAGCCCCCTCAATATTACAGAGATAAGCTCTTTCTCTATTAAAACAGTCTCTGTAAACACGGGCACCACTTTGTGAAGTCATCTGGGAAAACACCCACTTCCAAGAAAGAATTCAGAGGCTGAAGAGATGACTCAGCTTTTAAGACCATGTAGTACTCCAGCAGAGGACCTGGGCTCAGTTCCCAGCACCCACATGGTGGCTCACAACCATCTGTCACTCCAGTTCCAGAGGATTTGGCACTCTCTTCTAGCCTCCATGGACATCAAGCACATATGCAGTGCACATACATACAGTAGGCAAAACAGTCATACACACAACATAACATAATCTCCTTTTTAACAAGGACTCAATGGCTCACCAATGATCTTCAGACAGCCGTCAGGGTCAAACTCTCCAATGTCTCCAGTGCACAGCCACCGCTGTCCCTTTTCATCTTCAAAGAAATCCGTCTTTGTTTTTGCTTCATTTTTGTAGTACCCCATTGTCACATTTTGGCCACCAATAAGAATTTCACCTCTGGGATGTGGTTTGTCAGTATTAAAATAGCCACCTAATAAACACAAAATAAAGCATATAGGTATAATATAAATATTTAAAACTATTAGTTTCTAAATATAGATATCTTATTTTAACCAACTAGAGTCTCCAAGGGAAACAAACTAGACCCTGTGACTAAACATTATCAGTAAGCTAGAGACAAAATCTCAGTTGTTAAATAATGAACATCCATGCTTTTAAACTACTATTCCAGGCTAATACCCAGCATCCTCCACCTATTACATAAAATAATTATTAAGCTTCCACTCGGTCCATGGATCATGCTAACAAGGTGATAAAAGTCTTGTCACAACAAACCCTTCATAAAATCACACATTACATAGTGAGAAGTTTGTTCTCTCAGATAATTTCAGATTAACTCTGGGTTTAAATTTATTGAATATATTTCTCACTTCTTCTAAAAACAGTTGAGAAACTTTATCAAAGCCTGACAACCTTTAGAAAGTCATGTCCCATAACTCAGATAACCTATGTGCTTTAATAGTACAAACATTTCACAATAATTTTTATTTCAAAATAGAACAAACAATACACTTTTTTTTGGGGGGGGGGGGGTTTCAAGACAGGGTTTTTCTCTGTGTAGCCCTGGTTGTTCTGGAACTCCCTCTGTAGACCAGGCTGGCCTTGAACTCAGAAATCCGCCTGCCTCTGCCTCCCAAGTGCTGGGATTAGAGGTGTGTGCCACCACTGCCCGGCTAACAATACACTTTTTAATGGAATTATTGTGAAAATTTTTCCTTCCAAAATCTGCTTAAAGCCCTCAAGGGAAAAAAAAATAAAAATAAAAATACACAGAGCAAATGTGATTTTTTTTCTTCCGAAAAATAAAATGAGACTACTCTTTTATCCCCTACCTCTCTACCTCTGTGTGTGTCTATGTGTGTGTGTCTGTGTGTCTGTGTGTGTGCGCGTGTGCGCATGCATTCATGTGCATGTAAACTACACCCTACGTGTAAAGGTCAATTCTATTGACAACCACGTGGTTCTAAGGATTGAACTTGGGTCTTGATAATCACAGTCAAGTGCTTTACCCAATGAGCTATCTTGCTGTCCCTCCTAACATAGTAACACAAGTTTTTGCTATCATTTTTACGGAGAGACTGCTCAGTCAGTAAAGAGTTTGCTGTGCAAGAAGGAGACACAAAAGCCATGCATGCCGCCCAGGCCTGTCATCTCCACACTCGGGGAGCAGCGACAGGGAGATTCCTGGGGCTCGCTGTCCAGCCACCCTAGTGTAACCCACAAGCCTCAGACTCAGAAAACAGGGTGGACATGGCTCCTGAGGAAAGATGGTATCTGTATCTGGCCTCTATATACAGGAATGAACACACACACACACACACACACATATGCAAAAAATAAAAATAATCCTATCCTTTAGATTCATTTCTGAAGCATGCAAGCTAAGTATACCTGTTCGGCTCTTTATAAAGCACAGGTAATATAATGGACAAAATGAGCACTTAGAATTTTACCTTCTAAAATATGGAACCAAAGAAACTAGAACACGTTTCCCACTTCAATCTTATAATAATAGGCTGTTACCTTCCTCCCAGTTCTTTAATTTGATTTCACAGCAAACTAATGGTGCTCCCACTCTGCCGGTATTGTAGTCCCACACTAAGAGGCAAAGTAAGAAAATTATTTGAAGGCTGTAGTTAATCAATTGTTTCCTTTTCCTACATGATTTAAAATGACTATTCCTAAACCTTAGATAGCGCCCCCATCCGCAAGAGAATCTCAGAAACAAAGTGAGCCATGGGCAGCATCTGCCTGGCATGGCCACACAGCTTGGTTGGAGAGCTTTTCTAACAGCCTAAGGTATTACAGAAACTGACCGTACAAGTAGTACTTGTTATGTTTATGAGGCATAGTTTGGAGTTTATTAATGATATTTTAAAGCACTTTAAGCAAAAGGGTTAAGAGAAAGGCCCCCAGGAAGACGTAAGACACACTCAGGTAGATGGGCATGGCCTTCTCTTAGTCTTTTCTGGCACTGGGGATAAAGTTCCAAGTAGTGTGGAGTCCACATTAGTACCTCAGAGTCCCTGGGAAATGAGGCCTGCCTCCTCCACTCCCCAGAGTCCCTGCCCACCCCATGTCCTCACACGTAATACCCGCTCCATACATGTAAGTGGCTGCCTGGCTCTCAGGAGACAGCACCTACCTTCTGTAATTGTTCCAGCCCCAGTAGATTCTGTGAGTCCATACCCCTGACCAACGGGACAGCAGAAACATATGTTCATGAACCGCTGCGTCGTTGCAGACAGTGGAGCACCGCCACACAATAAAAGGCGAATATTTCCACCCAGCAGCCTCCGGACATTTCGGAAAATAAAGCTGAAAGTAGCAACAGAAAATTCAAGACTTTTAAAGCAATGTGGTGGTATGAACGAATGGCCCCACAGGTTCACACACTTGAATGTTTGGTTCCCAGTTGGTGGAAGGATGTCCCTACCATCCCTGCCACTGGCATTGGTGCTGCCATGGTAGAGGGTGAGACCTGGGACCCAGGCTATCTGCCCTGCGCAGGTAAAGAGCAGTAATACTTTGGCCGTTTTTGGCCAAACCAGAGACCCACAGAACCCCTGGTTCTACAGAGGATGACAGTTTATATTAACAGAAATCCCTGTTATGACCAGAGAATTCATTATCATAAAAACGTATTTATGACATACCATATCTTCACATAATTTGTAAAAAGCTAATTTTCTGCTTTTATTTATTCATTAGAAATTTACACATATTTATGTACAGCAATTTCTTTAAAGTCTAATAAAAAGTTTTGAAGTGTTTATTACAGTTTTTAAAATATGGTAAATTATGTGAGAAATTTTAAAGAGAAAACAAATATCTATTTGATATGTTTCTGAAAAACACTAGTAAAAAGATTGCTTATAACTCAAAAGCAAGGAGTATGGCCGGAACGGAGCTTAGTGGGGGTGCCTGCGTACCGAGAGGCACAGCCTAGGTTTAATGCCTCGGAAATTAAAAACTGCCAGGCATTTTGAAAGGGGTTAAGACTCAATGGCAACCATTTTAGAAGCTGCACTGAGGCAGATGTGGTGGCGTGGTGGTGGCATGTGCCCCTTCAATATTACGCTTTGCCAACTAAGCTATCCAGACTCTTAATCTTAGTACTCAGAAGGCAGAGGCAGGTGAGCCTCTGAGCTCTAGCCAGGGGGAGAGGGGAAGAGGGAGAGGGGGAGGGGGGAGGGGGGGAGAGGGGAGAGAGAGAGAGAGAGTGTGTGTGTGTGTGTGTGTGTGTGTGTGTGTGTGTGTGTGTGTGACAGAGACAGAGACCGACAGAGACAGACAGAGAGAGCGCAGAGGCCAGGAGGCACTGGTGCCCGATTATCCTCTCCCTCCACCCATTTTTTGGCCCCAACAATGCACCTCGCTCTCCAGCCTCCAGCTTTGAACTCTGGATCCTCCTCCCCTGACTTCCCAACTGCAGGGATTACAGGCCTATGCCACCACACCCATCTTAAATAAATGCACTCCCTATAACTGCCTCACTTCCCTGGGCTGCTGATGTGAGCTCTGTTGTTGACTTTACTCACCGGTCACACAATGGAGTACTACACCCTTTTGAAATCTGCTCCATCTTATAATTATAGGCCAAAATAAACAAGTTTCGTTGAAAAGCACTCATTTCATTCACTTTATTCATGACATTTTTGTAGATCCGATCCATGATTTCCTAGATGCATAAATGAGTTCATTAACTACATGAACAATCTTCGCATTTAAATCACACCCATATGATTAATACTTCTGTTCCTTTTGTTTTGTTTTGTTTTTTGGTTTCCCGAGACAGGGTTTCTCTGTGTAGCCCTGGCTGTCCTGGAACTCACTCTGTAGACCAGGTTGGCCTCGAACTCAGAAATCCACCTGCCTCTGCCTCCCGAGTGCTGGGATTAAAGGCGTGCGCCACCACTGCCTAGCATGATTAATACTTCTAATTATTGTATGTATGATGTTGGACAATGTATGCACGCCTGTGCTGCAGTGCACACGTGGATGCTGCAGGACAATTCTATGGACTTGAGTCTCTCCTTCCACCTTTACGTAGGTTCTAGGAACTGAACTCAGGTCCTCAGACTTGCATAGCAAGCACCTTACCCATTCAGCTACCTCACTGCCAAGATATGAAATCATTTTAAAGATATATTTTATGAGAACTAAAACTCTTAAGTAAAATAACAATTTGTCTTAAAGTGATAGTACCACCCCATCACCCGTGGCTGATAGCGCTTCTTTAATGGCAATTCTTACCGGAACAGCTGCCATCAGTGTTGGCTTCAGCACAGAGGTGTCTCCTTTGCTTCCTTTCTTTATTTTTGAAGACTACAGAACAGAAAAAATAATCTACATAAAGATCTTTAACTTAAACACATAATGTCTTAGCTCAAAAGTATATGATATATTTACCCCTTCAGTATATTTATATTCTAGATATACAAGGCAAATGTTTATTTAAAAATAATTGAATAAAGAATGTAAACTGATAGAGAAAACATGTTAAAAATACACTTAGTATTTCGAGTCGCAGATATGTGATACCTGATCTGCTAATGTCTGTGGTGAAGAGTAGCCGATTCGACATCCATGGGAAAGACACACAAGCTCAGCACTTAATTCCAAAACATGTGCCAGGGGCAAATATCCAATATATACATCTTCCTCTCTGAAAGAAAGGCAGACAGAAGCAAAGGTAAGTGGAAACTTTGAGTATCTTTGGAAAGTCAGTTACGTCAAATGATGGTGTGCTGGGCCACACAGGTGCTGGGCCCCACAGGTGAAAGGGTGATGTCTTAAAGCAAGCACATGAAAAGACGCTTCCTGAAGTAGACGCAGGTGAAAGGATGCTCTGATACAGCAAACATGTGGAGCTATAACGAAGGAGTATACACATGACCCCACAGACAGTGGGAGACAAGTTCAGCTTTGGTTTGGTTTATTCTTCCTAAGCTATTCTTCCTAACGTCGTGCATGTATTGATTCAACTTGTGGTAAGGCCACCATTGAGAGAAACTCGGCCGAGAACTCCTCACGAGGTTCCTGTGGCAGCTTGCTGCTTCAGCGGCCTCACATCAGGCAGGTTGGCGAGCCTTGTGGTTTCTCCAGGATTCAACCACAACTGCTGGTTCGTGCCTGGTGTCTGCCTGCCGAGAAGACTGGACTGCAGCTGCCAGTTCACACGTGGTACCTCCCTGCCTAGAGGACTGGACTGCAGCTGCTGAGTCGTATTTGGTGTTTGCTACAGGACTGAACTGCTAAGACAGAAGATCAAGCTTGCCCCCAAAGAATTATTGAACAGGTCCACTCTCCCCACATCCTAATAACTTTTCTCTTCCACTACCTCTGTTGGGTAGTGGACAACAGGAGTGGCTGAACCCTTATTAAAAGTAGGTTGCAAAAAACATTTATGCCTACAAAAGGTCATGGAAGCTCTCTGCCAAGTGACTACAGCAAGCTTACAGACACATGGAGCACAGCTAAGCACCCTGAGTCTGCTGATAGGGTAGAGATTAGACAGAAAAAACTACAGTCGAACCAAAAAACAAGGAGGCAGGCACTTTCAGAATGTGCTCTGATGCAGAAGCAAAGTGCTAAGGCACGAGAAAAGAGGAGAAAACCTTTAGAGTTAGTTGGTATCTGGTGTCTCTCACAGGACATGCCTGTTCTAGGAGTTAGAACTAGTAATAAATCAAAATGTATACCTAAATATGCAGGAAACTGTGTGTTATATTCATGTATTTTTCAAGAAATGGCCCTGCCTCTACGACATAAAGAGAAACTAAGGAGAGTCCCAAAGAAAGTGCAGCTCAAGCATCCTAGCTCTATTCCCGCATTCAGTTCCACAGCGAACTGCTTTTGTCTAAATGAATATCTTATGCCTCTGCACAGGGGTAACAAATTGGTGAAGTAGTGTACTCCGTCAGCCACCTGATACTGCCTTTACCTCGGGAGCACTGTCTGACCTCCTCTAACCCCAGCTGCCTCCTTCTGTCCTTTTTTTTTTTTCCTACTCCATTACATTCTCCCTATTCCACAAGAGTACAACTTCAAACTACGTACATAAAGAAGCAATACTAACTGACTGAAATAATCTAAATTTAAGGGATTTAAAACTACAAAGTAGGGCTGGAGAGATGGCTCAGTGGTTAAGAGCACTGACTGCTCTTCCAGAGATCCTGAGTTCAATTCCCAGCAACCACATGGTGGCTCATAACTATCTGTAATGGGATCTGATGTCTTCTTCTGGTGTGTCTGAAGATAGCTACAGTGTACTTACATATAATAAATAATCTTAACAAAATAAACCCTACAAAGTCAGCTAAAATTTTTATCCTTCAAATATTAAATGATTAAACGTGAATGTAACTATTTTGGGACT
This sequence comes from Uromys caudimaculatus, assembly GCA_028551405.1. Lineage (NCBI taxonomy): Eukaryota > Metazoa > Chordata > Mammalia > Rodentia > Muridae > Uromys > Uromys caudimaculatus. The sequence goes on along the minus strand of CM052709.1, from coordinate 69,272,033 downwards.
CTGGAGAGCTGGCTCAGCAGTTAACAATGCAGTTAAACAAACTACCCTAGTTTGGTTCTCAGCACCCTGCTAGGCACTCATAGCTCCTGCAACTTCAAGGGCATCTGATACTCCAGTTCCACAGGTTCATGGGTACTTGCACTCACATGCAGACACATGTGTGGATGGACACAGATGCTCGCGTGCGTACACACAAATAAATTTTAAAATGTTGACTTTTAAAATTAATGTTCTCTAAAATTTCTTATTTCATAGAAACCTTAGCCATCTACTAAAATGGCACAAATGTTTGAACTCTTAGCCCCCAGTACGCAGTCACTCTGGGCTTTACCCTGACATACCCCAGTCTTGGGATCCTTTTCGCCATCCCCGTAATAGAAGCAATGATGTTGCTGTGTGAGATCATGACGCCCTTTGGGATTCCCGTGGACCCACTTGTGTACATGATTACTGCAATGTCTGAGGGCAGTGGTCTGCCGTGAGCTTTCTTTTCTGTTGAAAGAAAAGAAAGAGTGAAACAAAAAAGAAGAAACTCAGCTCTATCAACAATTTTCTTCTAACACTCAAACAAGAGTCAACACATAAGGAGGCACAAACAATAATACTGGAACAAACATAAAATAACGTAATTAGAGCCACAGAAAAAATAAAGACAGGGTCAGATAACACTGGGTCTCTGTAATTTCAGCAAAGACCTAAATAAAGTGAGCAAAGAAGCCACAAAAGTCCTGGGAAGCCAGTAGTTTAAATAGAAGTAAAAGCAGTGGACATGGTGGCCGACTTCTGCAAATCCACACTCAGAAGCTAAAATGAGATCTTAAGTTCAAAGCCAGTCTAAGTCGCATGGTAAGCTCTGGGTCAGTTTACACAGATCATGCTCCATTTCTTAGATTAGATTAGATTAATAGATAGATAGATAGATAGATAGATAGATAGATATGTAAACAAGTCAGTACGAAGGCCTTAAAGTAGAACTGTGTTTGGCATAAACACTAGCACTGTAGTGGCTCTGGAGGAAACCTGGAGTACCAGTGGTGCAGCACCCAGAACCACAGGCAGCCTCAGAAGGCACTGAGGAGGACTTCGTCTCACACCCTGGGATGAGAAGAAAGGCCCTTTTCAACCTACCATCATCTGTGGCAAAAATGACTTTGAAGTTATACAAGTTCGGCTGCTGGGCAGCTACATATATTAAAAATGGAATAAAAAATCGAGGAGCAAAAGCTCCTCTGGATAAAGGGGCTTGAACTAAGATGCTTGCACGCTCACTAATGTGTCCCTGCTTCAGGAGACGACCTTGTTGGTTATACTTAGCACCCAGGGTTGCTCAGTGTGGCAGTTTATAGTCACAGACTACAAGCCTAAGACCCACAACCAACACACTATAGAAAAAGCACAGGAGACCAACAATGGCGGCAACACCTTCCACCTGCCTACATTCATCCCAAACTAATGCACAGGCGGCTTTTTATGGGAAAGGTCCAAGTATGCCCCCTTCTCTCATACTGCTCCAGATAATTTCTTTTTTTTTTTTTTTTTTAATAGTATAGAATTGAGTTTATTCAGGGCATGGGGAGGGAAGTTAAGAGGGTAGTAGAGGCAGAGAAAGGCAGAGAGGGGGAGAGAGTAGAGAAGTAGAGGCCGGCCATGACCACGTCGGGGGTGGGGGGATAGGGGCGGGAATGGGGAGAGAGGGGGTAAGAGGGAGAGGTAAGAGGGAGAGGCAAGAGAGAGAGACAAGAGAGCAAGGGAGCAAGAGAGCTCCAGATAATTTCTTAACAATGAGCCACATGATACATATTTTCTTTTTTTATGTAACTAGATTGTGCTGGTCAACAGCCTTTGAATACCCACCAATACCTACAACTCAATATGCTCAAATACTATCGTCCCTGTTATCCCTGTAATGACAGCATTACCCTGGCCCTAATCAGAATCACCTAATCTCCACCTACAGAGGAAATACTATTGCAACATCCCAGAGACCTGGGTAAAGAGTCTACATTTTCTCATGTTCATTTCTTTGACAGTTATTACTTTGAAAGTATCTGTGCCTTGTGTGAGTTGTAAGACTAAAAACTCTGCAAAGGCAAGTAAAAGGAGAGATACGTGAAAAAGAGAACTCTGGCTTAGTAACTCTAGCTAAAGTAACTCTAATGTGTAAATTTAAAGCGGTTACTTTAAAAATCAACTTTACTCAAAACTTACAGAAAAGGGGAATGGAAAATTGAATGATGTGTAAGTACTTTAAATTTATTTCAAGTAAACACTATTGTTTTGGGTTTTTTTGTTTTTTGTTTTTTGGATTTGTTTGTTTGTTTGTTTGTTTGTTTGTTGGGGTTTTTTGGTTATCGTTGCCACTGTTGTTTTGCAGACAGGGTCTCATGTAGCCCAGTCTGGCCTGGCACAAGCTTCCAGGTCAATGATGATCAATTTTTGATCCTTCTGCCTCCACCTCCTGGTGCCGAGATGGCAGGCATGTGCCATCATGTCCAGTGTTATGCAACACCGGGGATCAAACCTAGGACTTAGAGCATACTGGGCAAAAACACTCTGCATACTAAACTACAGTCCCAGCCCATTAAGAAGAATAAATAAGTGCTGGCATTTCTTTAAAGGCTAGGTAAAAGTAAGTGGAGAAGAGCCCACTTCTGCAGTTACAGTCTAGAAAACTCCTGTGTCCCGGGAGCTAACCTCTGGTGAGTTCTAGAGAACAAGGTGAGCAGAGAGCGCACACCTGGAATGTCACCACAACATACCCGCACTGGCCTTCACTCCTAGAGCCTGAACTGCAGTCATGGTGTGCACAATGACGCCCTTGGGGAACTCAGACCAGGTTGGAGGCTTTCCATCAACAGTAATGATATGCCGCAGACGTGGGACCAAAGAGACGATATCCTGAAGAAACACAATAACAGTCATGATCTGTTAGTCAGCAACTGAGTGACTCAGGACTCATGAGTACAGTTTGCCACACACTAAGCCACCAACTGATTTCTTGCCCCAAAAGTTAAGTGGTGAGCTAGGGACAGGCTGGAGGAAAGGAAGGAAGGACGAGGAGGGCGAGGGGTTGGGCTCACTATTCTATAGCACTGTATATACAATCTTTGATAAAATCCTCAAAGTTACTGCTCCACAAAATGGATATATAAACACAGAAGAAGCCCAAAGTCCCTCATGTTATCAAGAGGATACAAAAGAATATATCAGGGAAGGAAAGAAAGTCCATTTGGAAACTTTCTAAAACAGAAAAACAAAAGAACACCTGAGATAGCAACATTTTCAGGGGAAGCTGCCTAGAAATTATAAGAACCCTTTTCCTATTATTTCATAAAATCTCTCCCACTTTAGTACTTAAAATAAATATTCAAGCAAATCATTACTCAATGATTCATAAATGAATATTTAAAGTATTCAGCAGTCTGGAGAGATGGCTCAGTGGTTAAGAACACCCATTGGCAGCTTACACTTGTCTATAATTCCAGTTTCAGGGAATCCGACACTCACCACCCTCCCGGCCCTTCTTTCCTACTTCCTCGTTTCTCTCTTCTCCTGTGTGTCTCTATCTCTGCCCCCTCTCCCTCCCTCCCTCTCTTTTCTCTTCCTTTCCTCCCTTTCTCTCTCTCTCCTTCCCTCTCTGAGTGTCACCTGTCTGTCTGTCTTTCAGAAGATCTCTTGCAACTTACATTGACCTCAGACTTACTATATAGCTGAGGATGACTTGGAACTACTAATCTTTCTACTCCCATCTCCCATGTGCAGAGATTACAGGCATGTACTACCTCTTGCTTTTGTGTATACATGTATGGTTGCCTGCCTGTGCCTGTGCGTGTGCGTGTGCGTGTGCGTGTGCGTGTGTGCACTCGCACATGTGCACATGCAGAGGAAGACAGAAGACAATGCTTGGTGTCGTTCCTTAAATGCTCTCCAACCCTTCCTCCACAGGGTCCTCTGGCCTGAACCCTGACAAACAGCCCCAGGAATCCACTGTTCTTCTAGCACTGGTACTGGGATTAAGAGCAGACATGACCACAGCTGACTTTTTAAATAAGAGTTCTGGAAATCAAGCTCAGGTCTTTGTGATTACAAAGGCAAGCACTTCACTTTACCTACATGGTGCATAGACATGCATACAGGCAAAACACATATACACATGATATAAATATAAAATATTGAGCCGGCAAAACGGCTCAGGAGGTACATTCACTTGTCAGTAAGTCTGACAACACAAGGGACTCCATGCTGAGAGGGGACAGAGTTAACTCCTACAGGTTGTGCAGACTTCACAGGTGTATCGTGGCACATGTAAACACATATGTGCATGCAGATGCATACAAAAACACAAACTCAAAAATTATAGACATGCAAAGCTATAATTTACACAATATACAATAAAAAGTTGTTATCCTCTCAACATTGGCATATTAACAATTTTTACCTATGGTCTGTCTAACATATATAAAATGCACTTTTTATGTTCTGAAGGAAAAACACAAAATCTCCCAAAGATAACTGAGGGTCAGTATGACTCATCACAGGAAAAGTCAAAGCATCAGACTCTTAAAGGAACTGCAGTCCTCACCTTCAGCTTTGTTTGCAAGAGTTCTTTACTAGTAATGATGTTGGTCACCTCTGTCTCATTCAGTCCATGAACAATGGCTGGACCTCCCAGAGTAGCATACAGTGTAACAACTACAAGGGAAAGAACACAGGTCACACATAAGAACGGGCACAGAGAGCTACCACACTGCAGCACCTCTAGAGTACACGTGAGTCACGAAGGAGCGTTCTTTCTCATGGACAGCCTGGAAGAACCACTGCGGCTGTGTACAGAAGGCTCTAATCAATATCCTATCTATCCATCGCCTCCGAACTTTCCCACGATTCCTAATATTTAAGATCCCTAGTGTTTGTTTCACCTTCACTATATTCTAGGACTAACATAACGGAAAGGAATTACACCTATCCTAGAATGTCAAAATCTTCCATGTTGGCTGCTTTGGAACTAAATGTGAAAAGGGACAAGCCCAGTGGCTCTCCGCCTTCCTGATACCTCGGCCCTTTAAGGCAGTTCCTCGTTCTGCTGACCCCAACCATAAAATTAGTTTTGTTGCTACTTTATAACTGTACTTTTCCTGCTGTTGCGAACTGTAATATCTGTGTTTTCCCACGGTCTTAGGCGGCCCCTGTGAAAGGGTTGTCCTACCCCTAAAGGGGCACACCCCACAGGTTGAGAACCACTGGACAAGGCAGTAAGACAGCAGGCACACTGAATGTCAGATTTTAGGTATCATGTCAACAAAATAGTAGTGGTGAGGCCTGTATCCTAACATGTGGAGAGTAAAAGGAGCTCAGCCTCCATCACACCGAGTTTGATCCAACTACACCGAAACCCTGGCTCAGAAAGACAACTAAGGAAAAAGAAGATAGCATTCATAAACGGTACAGCTTATTCTAAAGTAGAAAAATCAAAAAGAAAAAAATTTAAGAACACTGAAGTCATATAATATGTACAACATGGATTAGAAGTAAAATGACTTTGAAAACAATAATCCTTTTAAAATATTCTCAAAAGAAATGTAAACTCAAGCCCTGAAACCAGAAAGGCGGAGCCTATTTTAAAAAGTGAAGTAGATGGTGTGGTAGTGCAGATTTGATCCCAAGCAGAGTTCAAGCTGCCATGGTCTCCAGGCCAGCCAGGGATAAACAGTGACACCATGTCTCAAAAACAGTAAAGGGGGGGACAGCTGGAGAGATGGCTCAGGGGTTAAAAGCACTTGCCAATCAAGACCCAAGTTCAATTCCCAGCACCCCATGGTGGCTAACAACTATTTGTAACATCAATTCCAAAGGAATCCATGCTCTCTTCTGGCCTTCGTGAACAATGCATGCACCTGGTGCACACATACATGTAAGCAAAACACTCATCAAATAAAGTAACTTAAAAAAAGAAGAAAAGAAATGGAAAGAAAATCAGACATTCCTAACAAACATCTGCTGAAACCACCGCTTTTGTTTCCCATTCATTTACAGTGACCTTTGGCACCAAGCCCTCCCAACTGACCTTCCAGGACTGTTTACAAGGTTAGCCCATCACAGTCACCACTCAGATAATACTCCAATAACACTCAAGTATTGAGCAACACTAGGATTCTTTATCATGTAACCTAGCACTTGGAAGTCTACTAAGTTACAATACAGATATATTTGAGAAGCTAACTGTAGCTACTGGCAGAAGTGGACCCAAAAAATGGAAGTAAGCTCAAAAAGGTCCCTGGGGGATAGTAGCAGAGCAGTGTCCTCTATGTCAGGTCTGCTTTACCAAAGATAGAAAGCCTCCTTAACATCTGACCAGCTGGGTCCAAAATAGAGGGAGAGAGGGAGGGAGGGAGAAAATGAACAAACAAGTGAATATCTAAGCCCTAACAAACACTCTTCCAGTAAGTACATAAAAGCAAAACTCAGTATCACACTGCTAACCAATTAAGAAATATTATTTTAGAGCCAAGTGTGGTGGTGAACACCTCTAATCCCAGCACTCAGTAGGAAGAGACAAGTGGATCTCTGAGTTTGAGGTCAGTATATATAGTGAGTCCTAGGACAGCCAGTGCTATGTAGAGACCCTGTCTTAAGGAACAAAACAAAAAGAGCAAGATTTTAAAAGTGTCATCCATACATACGCTGGAAGTTATACATAAAGCACGCCTGCGCAGCAATCATCCACTCGGCCCTGGTCTCACAGAAGATGGCAATGTTGGTCTTCGGTTTCTGGCCCAACATTTGTAACCCATTTCCAAAGTCAAGGGCTCGAATGAAGACATCTTCATAGGAAAGCCAATTATAGTGCCCCAGAATAACCTGATATAGCAAAGTATAAAAAGCACAAATATCTTTTAATGTAACCAAAAGAAATCAGAATAAATTTCAAGCATTATAGCCAGAAAGTTATGTGAATATAAAACATGTTTAGTCTCAAGTGAAAATGTATCTTTAAAATTAGTCCATGACAACCCAAATCCTAGGCTAACCTTTTAACTCTGATGGGGGGAGGTTGGCTTTACTTTTGGTTTTCAAAAGTATTTAGAATCGAGCTAAAACTTGAGGATCTATACAGTTCAAGACCGGCTTAGACATACACTGAAGTCCTATTTCAAGAACCAAGAAAGGTCACAGGAGTCTGAAGTTACATAAGATGGGGGAGCTAGAGCACAGAGTATGTTAGACTGAAGCCTTTCTTAGACAAATGGCCCTACACTAATCGTTCATTTACAACAGAAGTTTAATTTCAGAAATAGACAGTATGTGACCTATAAGCAGAAAGTGGCCCTACTATCTAAGTTCACAGAAATATTTATGGCCATGTAACTTGAATCAATTATCCTATCCTGATAAGCAAAATAAAAAGTCTCTCTACAACCAGGTAGAGACTAAGTTTTTTATTTGGATTTGTCAGAAGTACAGATAACCTCAAGTTTAACTTAATAATAATAACCTCCTTTTAAAACTGGTTAGGATATTTTTCTTTAGGAATTTTCACCTGAAACACAATTAGGAATTCTCCATCACGTATAAAAACTGAACGAAAAGCAAACTACAAATGATACGGCTGGCTCCCAAGCATAGCTGTGTTCATTTATGTCTCATACATCCTAAAAGTCAGCTGACCAGGGGCTCCTTTTTTGGAGGACCAAGATTCAATTCCCACGACCCATGTGGCAGCTCACAACCATCTCTAACTCCAGTTCCAGAGGACCCAACACCCTTCTGGCCTCCACAGGCCCTGGCACACAAGTACTGCATAGATACACATGCAGGCAAATCACTCATACACATAAAATTGAAAAAAACAATCATCTGATCATGTTTATTTCTAAAAATGCAACAACTTTCAAGAGAGTTCTCTGAGCAGTTAGATGGAGAGGGGATCAATGCTGCCCTCAGGTGTCCTACCCAATACAGATGTGATCACACTGCCCTCTTGTGTC
>CM052709.1:69246175-69263948 GCA_028551405.1 Uromys caudimaculatus | reverse complement strand
GGTGTCCTACCCAATACAGATGTGATCACACTGCCCTCAGGTGTCCTACTCAATACAGATGTGATCACACTGCCCTCTGGTGTCCTACCCAATACAGATGTGATCACACTGCCCTCAGGTGTCCTACCCAATACAGATGGAAGATCACACTGCCCTCAGGTGTCCTACTCAGTACAGACTTAAGACGACACTGCCCTCTGGTGTCCTACTCAGTACAGACTTAAGACCACACTGCCCTCTGGTGTCCTACCCAATACAGATGTGATCACACTGCCCTAACTGTAGGTCCCAAACTCTCGCCTGGCTCTGCACCCCCAGGAAATGCTCAACATGGGAGCTCCAATTCAAAGGAGCTCCGTGTGGCTTAGAAGACAGGTGAGAATTTGGCCAAAATGTGCAGGAACCGAACTATAGTTACTAGGTTCTATAAACTCCAAAGATAAGAATGAGGCACCTGCTAGATTCTAAACTTAAAAGATGGGCTTCATATGGCAAAAATCACCCAATATACTACCCGAATATATAAACTCTGATGATGGCACCATCTGACAAAAAAAATAAAATTCTAAAATAATCATATATATAGCCCATGCCTTATAGTCCCAGTATTCAACTGAGGCAAAAGGATTGCTTTGAGTCTTAGACTAGCCTGGCCTACATGAGGATTCAGGCCAGTCTAGGCTATAGTGTTCAACCCTGTCTCAAAACAGATACAAAAATTAGGAAGGAAGGAAGGGGGGGGAGGGAGGGAAGGAAGAAGAAAGGGAAAAAGGAAGGAAGAAGAGAAGGAAAAGGAAGAGGAGGAAGAGGAGGAGGAAGAAGAAGAGGAGGAGGAGGAGGAGGAGGAGGAGGAGGAGGAGGAGGAGGAGGAGGAGGAGGAGGAGGAGGAAGTGGAGGGGAAAACTAGCCAGACCTGGTGGCACACAACTGTAATTCAAGCACTCAAGAGAGTGCAGGTGGATCTCTCCAAATTCAAGACCAGCCTGGTCTACACTGCAAGTTCTAGAACAGTCAAGGCTACCATAAGGAAACCCTGTTTATGGAGGTTAAAAAAATGACAAAATATATGGGAAACCTGGGGTACATTATTTAAGGCACTGAGTGTTCTAGTTAATTATCTTACACAAGGTTGCATTTGTGGACACTATTTACCCATAATCATATCTGACTCACACTGCAGTTTGTAACCCTGTCTCTATGGCTAACCCAAAACTAAACTCATTTAACTTAACCCTCTGCTGTGCTCTTACAGTGCTGCAGAGACACACGCCTCACTAAACGCAGCCCCATGTGTTTCAGCTCCCACAGTCTGATGTACTTCCCAGTCATTCATGTTCTTGTCCTCTGACAGCTGTTAGCCTTTTCTCTTTTTCAATACCCTCCCTCTCTACCTGGAGATGAACACTGTCGCTTATGTCACTAAGCCACTACAAATTAAACAGAACACTCAAACCCTCTGCTACCGAATTCAGTAACAGATGTACACCTGCACTCATTCTGCAGCCGACAGGATAGGGCTGAATGTCCCTGGCAAAGGCCAGCCTCTCAAGGACTGCTTCAAAAGATCCTCAAGTTCCACCACCACCACAACCATCTGTTCAACAAGATACCTAACAGGTACATCAAAGCCGACGTTCTCTCGTTCACCCTCTTTTCCCTGCTTGACCCTTCATCATTCCTATCTAAGCAGAGGACAGCACACCTGTCTTAGTCAGGGGTTCTATTCCTGCACAAACATCATGACCAGGAATCAAGTTGGGGAGGAAAGGGTTTATTGAGCTTACTCTTCCACGTTGCTGGTCATCACTAAAGGAAGTCAGGTGAGGAAGCAGGAGCTGTTGCAGAGGCCATGGGAGGAATGCTGCTTACTGGCTCACCTCTCCTGGCTTGCTCAGCCTGCTTTCTTATAGAACCCAAGACACCAGCCCACAGATGGCACCACCCACAAGGGGCCCTCCCCCCTTGATCACTAATTGAGAAAATGCCTTACCGCTGGATCTCATGGAGGCATTTTCTCAACTGAAGTTCCTTTCTCAGTGATAACTCCAGCCTGTGTCAAGTTGACACACAAACCCAGCCAGTACAACACCCAACTGCTTAACACAGCAACTGAAGTCACTCTAACTTACACTCATCTTTAATCTCCTTTCTAAGTCTATCCAGAGTCGATCTACAAAACATAGCCTGAGCCAGCCATTTCTTTCACTCCCATTACTGTCATCCTAGGCATCTTCTCCATGACACATACCACTCTTACTCCCTACAACCATGTAGACAACTCATTCCCTTAACTTCAGACTGCAGGCTTCTGCCTTTGCGGTAGCACTTCGGCCCTGGGGGCTGTGAACCTTCCAAACCCCAAACCTGCTTCCTATAAACTCCATTCTAAAAGTCCCATCCTTTCCGTTCTTCAGGAAGGCTAAAATAGGGCAAGAAGACACTCTCTCCAGGACCTTAAGTATCACCCCAAGCACCGCACTTAGCTGAGCTCACTCTTGTCTGGGACCCACTACTCTGTCTTCCTGCCCAGAAGGTTCTTTATGCAAGTTTGCTACATTTTGTTCAGGCCTCATCACTCAGGCAGGCATTTAATCACCAATCTGCTTTACTTTTCACACTATTTATGATCTCTCTTCATCTCATGTAAAAATGTCAGATCCATGCCAAATTTAACCTGTGTGTCTTTATTACTGTTAAGAACTTGGGACAATTTGTTCAGAGTGTGAGACAGCTAGAGCGTGACAACTCTTGCCCTCGTCACCATTCAGTCACAGACTTCTGTTACACATGGAAACATGTTCAGTATTCCTGACAGCACAGTTCTCAGGGAATCTGAGAGCCACTTTCTCATTTTAACCTTAGGTAATCATTCTACCACTTTGCTCTTTCATGCCTGAGGAGTGACACACATGGTTATAAATAGCCATGCTAGCATTCAGAGAATAACTTAGTCTAAAAGAAGTATAACTGCCTGGAATAGACAAACGGTGCTTCAAAGCTTTCCAGGAACTTAGAAACTGTAATGCTCTAAGGCCAGTGTCCTACACCTCCAAAGGAAAATAATACAACGGTGCTAGGATACAGAAGTTATTTTAAAATAAAGGCACACCAATATTTAATCACTCAAACCCCCTGTTGATGGGACTTGACAGTTGAATAGAAAGCAAGTGCTCAGGGAGCTGATTTAACCCTCTCTAGTACTAGGCTGTCGCTGCTTTCCTCATTTACTATCTAAAGTACAACTATTCCAGAGCTACTTATTTCCTGTCTTCTTCAACAAATAATGCCTGGCTTCCTTTAACTTTCTCTCTGTGGTTAAGAAAGTAAATCAGAATCCTGGGTTTAAGGCTTGTGTAATTTTGTGACGTGCTGCTAACAAACAGGAAGTAGAGAGAGCATGCATGGGAGGGAGACCCACAGGAGAGTGAAGAAACAAAGCCACAGATCCCAGGCCAAGAAAGCCACATCTCTACTATGACAGACAGGCAGGCAGGCAGGAGCACGTGCGCGCGCACACACGCGCACACACACGCACACACACACACACACACACACACACACACACACGCACGCACGCACGCACGCACGCACACACGCACACACACGCGCGCGCACGTTAACAAGAGGATTAACCTGAAATAAGGTTTGCATAACTTTGCTTTAACCATGTTACACTCACTCTATGCTGCTGCTTCTCAAAGGAAGGAGGAAACTTTCAGATATTTAATGCACATAAGCTGCCTCATTAAAGTGAAGGTTATCTTCAAATATGTTAACTATTTTAATGAAAATAAGTCACCAAAATATGTCTTTCTAGCTGCTGTGGTCGCATATACACCACTTAAACAGTCCATGGAGGCAGGAGGATCAAGAGTGACCAACATGGGCTGCATGGGACCTTAAAATCAGTAACGCCTTCTGGCCTCCCAGGGCAGTTTGGTGAGCAAGCAAGCACTAAGCCATGTCACCTGATACCCTGCTAGGACAGATGCTGCTCCTGCCACCACACAAAGGCTGTACCAAGAACCAAGAGCCTGTGGGTGGGTGCAGGGCTAGCTTGTTTAACTAACTCTCTAGCGTGCAGCCCATTCCCATAGCCCAATAGAAACACAGGTCTTGGCTAACTGACAGCAAAGCACACTCAGATACAGACAACAGATAGTATGTTTCATTTGTTATCTACAAAACCTAAAAATTTAATTCTAGATCCCTAAAGTATCTAATTCTAGACAAGAAAAATATAATGTTTTTGTCTATCTATATATAGCCTTCTGAACAAACTGATAAACCACAAATGTTCAACACAAAGTTCTGACATAAAGAATTAAAAGCACTAGCTGGAGAGATGGCTTGGCAGTTAAGAGCACTCACTGGCTGCTCTTCTGGAGGTCCTGAGTTCAATTCCCAGCAACCACACGGTGGCTCAGTCATCTGTAATGAGATCTGATGCCCTCTTCTGGGGTGTCTGAAGACAGCTACAGTGTACTCACATATAATAAATAAATAAATCTTTGGGCCGGAGCGAGAAGGATCAAAAAAAAAGAATTAAAAATACATGCCTTGGAGGTGGGCAGATGTGTACATGAGTTCGAGGTCAGTCTGATCTACAGGGAGCTCCAAGACAGCCAGGACGCTAGGGAGAGAACCTAACTTCAAAATAAACAATAGGAAAATAACATAAATAATGTCTTTTCTCCTCTCTTGCAGTCTGCAGTCAGCTACAAAGTATGAACTTTTGGAGTTGAAATGCCTGAGTTCAAGTCTCAGCTTTGTCACTCAGTAGCTTTAGACTCCTCAGGTAAGTAAGTAGCTAACTCATCTGGGCTTCAATTTTCTAATCTTTGAAGTAGAGATATCATCTAACCCTTAAGATACTTTCAGTTTTAAAAAGAACGTGATAGAAATTAAACAAACCAGCTTGCCTCATAAATACTAATTCCAAACTCATAATGTAACTTTTCTAAAGCCACAAGACTAGCAAGTGGCAAAACCAAACTTCAACCTTTCAGATCTAGGTCAAAAGGCCAGGCTCTTAACCACAATATTTCTGTCTATAAAGACAGCCTGTCTCTGTTTCAAGCCAATGGCGAGATTCTCTACAGTGGTAAACCAAAAATTTTAAGACATGAAACTGCCATAACCAAAATACCAAGATATTAACACCCACTATGAGTCACATGAAAATGAAAACAAGTCACATGGTGTCAAGCACTCTCAAAGAGGGTTCCCTACCCCAAACTACCCAGACACTCTGCCTCAAGCCCTGGAGATAGCAGGTTCAAGAGCCCCATACCAGGGCACATTTTCCATGCCTTTCCGAAAAATAGATCAAGTCAGTGAAGACAGAGGGAAGAAAGCAATCTACAGCCCTGGAGAGAGACTTTCTCCATCAACACCAGCAGTTCCCAGGTACAGGAGACCACACTTCCCACAATGCTAAGTACACAGGACAGGAGACCCATGGGTGCAAATATGGAGGGATTCAAAGCAGTAGAGATCATCTTACCTTTTTAAAAATTTTTCCATTTGGTTGTATTTCATCTTCCTCATTCAAAATTTCACGTGTTCCCAATAGTCTTTTGTCCTTAAATTTGTTTTTTGCATACATAAAAACTTTATCAAGTGTATCACAGCCAGGATACAATACTGAAGCCAAGCCATTCATGCTGTTGATAGACCTGTATGCAGAGTCCGGTTTTGAATTGACAGGCTTTGCTTTAATATGGTTTGGTTTCTCTCGTTTTGACTCACACAAAAAATAAAATGGGATGTATGTTAAAATAGTATAGAGTAATACTATAAAATTTATGAAATATAAAAGTATGGGGTTGATGGTTTGTTTAAGCTTCATGGTAGACGGTGTTGAAGATATGTGGTTATTCATAAGCATTCAAAAATAGAATTAACAGATTTCAATGAGAATCTAGAAGGAAGAAAAAGAAATAGATCAGTTGAAAATCACATTAAAAGAAAAACTCTTTATGTTAGCTAGATGGCTAGAGTTTCTTTGGGTCAGAGTTAGTATACTGGCCCTCTGTAATACTCTAAATTTAAGAAACATATTTGCACGGTATCTACTAATCCTGGAATTATTCTATATACTGTTATCAAAAGTAGCCTTTCCAACCTAACCTTAAGTATCCACAAATACTTCAAGGAGTGAAGACAACCAGAAGAAAACCACAAACTTGTCCACTTCCTGCTCTTCTGTTGCACTAGCATCAGCCACTACAAACCCAAGTGCAGAGTTCCCAGTGAGCCCATTCGTCCTCTCTATGAGAGGACTAAATGGCAAACATGTACACTGTATTTTCATTTTCCTTGGTGAATCTGCATATTGGTCATTTTTACAGATCAAATTACGAAGCTAGACAGCAGTGTATGGTCTCCACGTGTCCTTAGCATTCACCAATTTCCTGATCTTCACCGGTGCAGCCATTATAAAATATCAGTAAGGAGAATTCTCAAAAGGCTAAAAGAGCTGCCACATGGCCCAGCTATACCACTCTATGGTACATGCCCAAAAGACTCAAGCTCCTGCCCCACAGATACTTGCTCGGCATGCTCACTCCTGCTCTAGTCACCATAACTAGAAAATGAAAAAAACCTCACTTTAACTGGTGAGTGGATAATGTATGGGATGTATACACAATGGTTTTCTATTCAGCCGTAAAGAAAAATAAAATCACAAAAGTCTCAAGTAAATGGGTGGAGCCAGAAAACATACTGAGGAGGAACCTAGATCCAGAAAGACAAACATCACATGTTCTCTTACTTACAGATTCTATCTCTGAATCTTTAGACATGAGTCTATAACCTGGAGTAACCACAGAAGCCAAGAAGTAAAGAGACCATGGGGAGAAGCACTTCCACGGGGGTGGGGGGGGGGGGATGGTAGGACACAAACACTATAAAGGGAGAAATAGGGAAACCGGGAGGGCGGTATTTGTCTGGAAGGGGAGGGGCAGTAGAAAGGGAAAGGACAGAAAACACACTGAGGACACTTGAAAGCCATGGGGACATCTTAAGTTAGAAACTTGTTCATAGACTCGCAAATATATGTATATGCGTACAGATTTGCACTCATACATACTTTGAATGAGGTGATGCCACTTGCCACTTGAGGTGATAATGCTCTCCCCTAGGGCCGTGTACTAACAACAATCCCATGCAGAGGAAACCAAGTTGGTGGGGAGAGTTAACTCCCTGTAATATAATCTGTTGCTGTTGTCTTTGGTAGTCTCCCAGAATTTAGAGGCATTTACACTGTTGCTAAAACCACTACATACTTGAGACCCAAGACTCAGAAGAATCCAGTTGGAAGCCTCCTCCCTGAGGACTGGCTCTCATAGTCCCTGAAGGTGCTCTGCAGGCTACCAGGGGGAAAAGTCACCAGCAGTCCTACCCAGCTGTGATGCCTGTAAACCAAACAGACCAGCATAGCTTCAAGGGTAAAATGGTGGCCCTTAAACCTGAGGCAACCACAGCTGTTTAACTGAACTTAAGACCCACTCAGGAACAAACTCATGACTGGCTGTAAACCTAGCCAAGCACCTGTGGCTCCATCGGTTGTGAGCCCGGAAGGAGAACCTACAACTACTACTTTCCTAGACCAGTATCATTTCTACCTACCTTCTACATACTCATCCTTGTGCCCACAGTGAGTGTAGCTCTCACATTCCATCAAAGAAGCTTCTTTGTGCAGCAGAGGGACACCATTACAACTGGTCAAAAAGCAGAACAGTGCCCAGCCCAACTGATACATCTAAAACACAAGCCCTACACCAGACCTAGAGAACATCATGCAAAGGTGGACAGAAAGACTGTAAGAGCCCCCTGGACACCTGGACATCCTGAGATGCCTTCTATACATGACAAGAAAGCTGCACCCATGAAATCTTAATATGGCTGATTAAACAAGATCTGTACCATCCACAGCAACTGACACACCAATGTGAATGGTGAAAACCTCAAAAGGCCCTACCCCTAAACCAAGGACTGCAGCCAACCCATGGCTGCTGAGCAGGGCAGAACCAGCCTTCTCAGAGATGAGGCCCGTGATAGATTATCCAACCCCAAGTGATCAGTCCTAAACAAATACATAGCCAACAAGCAGGCTGGAGCGCTCACCCCCCCCCCCCCCCCCCCCCCGCCGTGTGTGTGTGTGTGTGTGTGTGTGTGTGTGTGTGTGTGTGTGTGTGTGTGTGTAATAATAACTGAAGAGATCATGATTTTGAGTGGGGAAAGGCAGTAGGTGTTTTAAGGGGGAAATGATGTAAACACAGTATTTACGTATGAAGTCCTGAGATGAAGATGACTGCAGCTCTCAGCTGCTGTCCCAGCGTCTTGAGTTGCTGCCATGTTCCTGCCATGCTCCCGCCATGATGACAACAGACTAAACCTCTAAAACTATAAGCAAGGTCATTAAGCTACCTTGGTCATGGTGTCACTTCCTTCACAGCAACAGAGCAGCGACTAATATATCTAGCCATTCTCTTTTAAACTTAATTTTACATTACTTTTATTTAATTAAAAAGCTGGGTCCTTCACTACCTGAGGTTTTCCTCAGTAATCTGCATTTTATGGAAACTGATGAACAATCCAAAAAAAGGAAGTAGACGCCTTGTCTCCAGGGCAACGGTACTCCCATCCCAATCTAGTGCAAAGTGCTAAAGTTAATTAGGATGACAACTACTGAGTTGCTGGTCACAGTAGAATTTCCCAGGATGTAGAACCTTCACTGCCAAAAATGAGGAAAAATCTCAGGCAAGCAGTGATGAGGTTAGTTATTCTACGACTAATCATTTCCTAGAGTTGGCAAGATAATAGTAGCCTGACCTCTAGCACTAATTAAGTTTGATTATCAAGAAATAACCTTTTATAACTGACTTCACCCATCTGTCACCACTTACCTAATGCACAAAATTAAAATGAGGATAAATGTGAAATGCAGTAGGTATAAATAGGGCTCTGGGAAAGCACAAAAGCATTATAAAAAGTGCCTTCTTTCATGCACAGTTAAAACAACATAAGGGCTTGTTTTATTTAGATATGTCCCATGACGTACTGAGTACTATTACTGACAATCTTACTTTGATAACAGATTTTTTAAAAAACTTCAAAAGACTCTTTTTTTAATTTAACTTTATTTATAATGCACTGGTGTAAGGATGTCAGATCCCCTGGAACTGGAATTACACTGTGTGGGTGCTGGGAACTGAACGCAGGATCTCTGGAAGTGCAGCCAGTGATCTGAGCTCTCTCTCCGGCCCCAAGACTTGTTCCTTTTAGAACAATGGTAACAAGGACTTAGTTAAATGCTGGCTCCCATTGACTCATCATGGAAATGTATGTGACTAAAATCCTAAAGCTTCAGGCTCAACTGCAAGGCCTAACAGACGATAGATGCCCCCACAAAACTTCTGGTAGCAGAAGTTAACTATGTTAACTGCAAAATGCAACGCATCTGCTAACAGGACTTGACTTTCGCCTATAAAACTACTGTTCCGACATTCTCACCTTCACGTGAGCACTTCCACGCTTGCTCATTAGACAACACTGAAGTCCATTCAACTTCACTCTTCTGGTTTTTCAAGACTAGGTTTCTCTGTGTAGCTTTGGCTATCCTGGAACTCACTCTGTAGACCAGGCTAGCCACAAACTCACAGAGATCTGCCTGCCTCTGCCTCCCGAGTGCCGGGGATTAAAGGCGTGTGCCACCACACCCTGGCTCAGCCTCACTCTTAAGCATTTAAGCTACAAAGCCAAATTCCAGGTTTGACTCAACTATTGACTAAATGCCACCCAAACTGTTTCTATTTCTCATTTACAGAAAATGGAAACTTCTTGTATCACGTCCTCATCGGGAGGATTAAGTCATTAGCATATTTCAAGTCTGTTGCACACGTCCCACAAGCTGATTCCAGCTCTGATTTTCATGATTATCAGTTTGTTCATTTAAGAGAGTGAAGCCATCTGTCTGTCCATGAAGTCCCTTATGACATGAAATAGTAATCACAAGAAGTCGCTCACTCAAGTAAGAGCCAGCAACAGCTCCTGAAGCAGCAGCAACATATTCTGTGCAACCAAGGCAAGCCCCACGTGCCAGCAAAGCACAGGAGCCCAGAGCCTTAATGCCCGAAGGTGCCCTCAGCAGCCCGCTCTCAGCAACCAATCTGGCTTGCTTTTACAAAAATATAATTTATAAGTATAAATAAAAAGAGACTTAACTAGTCTTTGATGAAAATTAGTACTATTCTGCTTTGAGCTCTCTCCACGAGCTTCAGTGAGACGATCACTGAAGGCAATCCTTTGCCTCAGCCTGACAGGTGTTTGGATTACAGATCTGTGTATTTGTCGGTTTCTGTAGAATGCAAGTGACCATGCCTAGTTACAATGTATAGTCACATCCTAGTAATCTTTCGTATGTCTAGTACTTCATGCTGAACGTTTAAATATTAGATTTTAAAACACACTATGAAACAAGTGTTGAAAGCTACTTTCTAGACCTCACTGAAATCCCACAAGCAGAGAATGCATTTAGATAAAATTTAACACAGAGTTTGACCAACTCTACTTGGGCAATCTCCTAAAATATGTTCCTTTAAGAAGCGTCCTTAGTGCCCAGAAGACACAGCAGAACCCTCCAAAGGGCAGTGGGCTCTGTTGCCTTACACACACACACACACACACACACCAACAACCAACCAAAGGGCTTTCAGAACAGAGTTCTGAATCACCTTGTTCCAACTTGCTCACCCCAAGAAAAGCTATTCCTAGTCTTCTAATTTACCTTTTCAAGCCACAATCCACACTTCATAGTATATGCAAAAGCCATTTGACGTTTTCTCCACTCAAAGGTGTAATTTTATGAGATCTGTTTGAATAAAGGGGGGACGGAATGGGGAGGAACAACAGACATGTGTAACCATCTCTGTATAAGTGTAAAAGCAGAGTGACTGGAGCCAGGTACTCACAACTCAACGACAGCAACTGTTGTGATTGTTGTGTCAACAAGTCAATAACTGAATGCTGTATTAAGACAATAATGACTAGAACTATGTACACTTTCTATACTCCTTTATATGTAGGCTAATCATTTCTACAAGTGAGAACCGAATACATATGTATGTATGACATACATACATACATACATAGCTCCCAGAACATTAGCTTCTATATTATACGACAATCTAACTGTTTGTGTCTTAATTCTAAGTCCAGGCAAGTAATACATTCAGTAGTATTCCATGAACCCATACCCATCAAACTGCCTAGCTTTTTAATGAAGGCTGTTTTAAGCAGAAAAATAACTTCACTTTTGAACTTTAATTTTCTTTCCTAGAAAATAAAAAAGAGCTGGGTGGTGGTAGCACACACCTCACCTTTAATACCAGCACTCCAGGAGGCAGAGACCAGCTCTCTGAATTCAAGGCCAGCCTAGACTACAGAGTGAGTTCCAGTAGAGCCAAGGCTACTCAGAGATCCTGTCTCAAAAAAAGGAATGGAAGGGAGGGAGGGATGGAGGAAGGGAGGGGAGGGGGATCCAAAGGCCAGAGGCAAAATATAAACATTTCAAACAACAAAGTGTTGGCAAAATACAATATGAAAAAGGTAGGCATGTCGTACAGAAAACAGTTGTTTACACATATTTTGTCTTTGAGTGTATAAAGGAAATAAAGTTTCTAATCACTCATTTGGAGGTGATTTTAAATGCTTGTTTTGTAGGCAAAAGCTGTAGCAGCTCAAAGTTTCAGAGGTTTTTGTTTTTCTGTGAGTGTTTTTGAGACAAGGTCTCACGTATTCCCAAACTAGACTCAGAGGTTCAAGGTCATCCTCTGTTATAAGCCAGGATGTACACACACACACTCCCTCTCTCCTCTCTCCTCTCTCCTCTCTTCTCTCTCTTCTCTCTCTCTCTCTCTCTCTCTCTCTCTCTCTCTGTCTCTCTCTGTCTCTCTCTCTCTCTCTCTCTCTCTCTCTCTCTCTCTCTCTCTCTCTCTCTCTCTCTCCCAGTACTGAGGAGTCAATAGGAAAGCAGCAGCCAAGTCACTCTGTAAATTATAATGGTCATAAAACTGAAATGACCAAGTCTGTGGTTCTGCACTGCAGTCTCAGCCTCAGATGTCAAGCTCGTGCATATCCACCTCCCACCCATTCTCTCTGGACTTATATTACTCTGCTCTGCCTCCCAGATCTCTTATTGTAGCCCCGGCAGTCGGTGCCTCCCCAGGTCTCCAACCTAACACACAGGGCTTTTTTTCCCATGCCTATAAAATAATATACAAACTAAACATCTTCCACATCAGTGCTTATGTCAAGTACAGTTTGAGTGAATGAATACGAGTTCTACAATAGCCTAGCAATATAGAAAGTACATAATGCATTAGGGAAATACTAACAGTGGTTACGTAAAAAAATAAATACTCCACATACTATTGTCCATATTGGTAAGAATAACTCCATGTTTACATTAAAATTACATACACTTCAGACTAGGTTGACAGTAGCTCAGTGCTTACTTGCATGTGTGAGACTGTATTCAAGAATGACAAAGAAGAAAAATCAAAAATCAAAACCACTACGGGGAACCAGTTACGGTGGCAACCGCTCACTGGGCTGCGGCGAGAGAGGCCACGCTGTGTTCCACAGTGAGGGCCTGTCCCAATCCACGGCACATGCACGCTAACAGTAATTCATCCTGGTTCGTTTTGGTTGTCTGTTAACTAAAACTTCCTGCTTTGTCTTAGAAGAAACTCAGCAACATCCTCCTGCTTCAAACAGCAGGAATCCAGGCCAGAGATCAAGTCAACAGGAACAAGTGGAATTTCTAGTCTTATGTTTAGCTTTATGGTAACAAAGCCAGCATCATGGTAATACAGTCTGAATAAAAGCAAAATATGTAAATAAATTTAAAAAAAAATAACCACGTTAAAAGGAACATTTTATAATTTACCAAAAAATATTACTAAACATTCTTTAACAGAAAAACTTCAATGCAGATAATTAAAATCTGCAGATATCTGCAGAGCTGGGGTGGGAAGTGGAGAAAGAAAGAGGAAGAAAGGAATCTGCCCCACATGTCATAGGCCTATGAAGTTATTTTAGAACTAAGATCTTTTAAAGGACAAATAAGTATCTGGGTAGCTAGTACTCATAATTAAAGCAACAAATGGCAATACAGACATTTCTCACAAAAAAAAAAAAAATACGATATGCAAGTGTTTCCTTTTTAATCTCAATAGGAAAGTTCAGATTTACATAATGAGCACAGAGTAGTAGACAGACCTGCCCATCTGGGCTAGCACCTGCTCGAGTTTTCAAACTCCAAGGAAAACCAGAAACCTGCCCTTCAGAAAAAGGAAACTCTCAATAGCTGGTCATGCACACTGGTGCCCATTTAAGCACTTCCCATAGGCATTAAAAAACGCTTAGGCCAGAGATGGCTAAAAGTACTTGCCACCAAGTACCTATCAACCCAGGTTCTATCTTGGGGGCCTGCGAGTGGAGTAAAGAACCAACACCCATAAGTTGTCCTATGACTTCCACAAAAGTGCACCAGCATGCACCAATATGCACACATACTCAAATAAAAGGCCTTAATGTTTCTGTTTTACCTTCTAGGCACCAAAAAAAAAAAAAAAAAGTTTTTATTTAATAGTACAGAATCATTTAATGTAGTCCAATTCTAGTTCTATTCCATCCTTCTCTGACTTCTTCAATACCTACATTTTCTGTTAGCAATCAGGCATTTCCCTGGGCCTGCTCTCGAGGACCTAGCAACAGCATCGGTCATCCCCAGCTGCCCAGTCCGACACATTTCCATTTCCTCATCCCCTTATACAAAGCCAGGGCTTCCTGCCCTGCTCTTTCCCTTCTGCCCCCACTCCGAGGCAGCCTCTGCATAATCCCCTTCCCAGGAAACTTCCCTGTGAGCTGTTGCAAGGCGTCTTTGTGCTGGCCACTGCTTGAATCGCCCCTCCCCAATCCTTCAAGGCCTTTCCTGACCTGACTCTAGTTAATCACTGCAGCCTAAATGCTCCCTGCTCAAATTGCCAGCTCCCCTATACATGGTCCCTCCCTGGCCATGGTACCTCTCTGTCCCTCTAATCTGTGATAGTCCCTCGTCTACCACATCCTTCAGCGGACTCTTACCCAATGCTTCCCTCACAATCTCTTCCACCCACTTCTACTGCCAGCATTCTGGTCGACCTCATGATTTACCATCAGCACTACTTTAAAAGCACCAGGTCATCTTTTTATTCACTCTCTCCTTCAAAGAGCTATCGTCTCTACTCATTTCTTTTCAATTAGAAGTTAATGAGAAATTTTGGTTTGGTTTGGTTTGGCCTTGTTTGAGACAAGGTTTCTCTGTGTAGCCCAGGCTGGCCTTGAACCCTGGGATCCACCTGACTTAGCCTCCCGAGTGCTGGGATTAAAGGCATGCACCAACATCACCCAGCCACCATTAACAGAGGTTTTGACTTCAAACTTTTAAGGGAGGCGTAGAAGAGAGGGTGTTAAGATTATGGATAAGAAATAAACTTATTTGATTAAGCTGCAGGAACATGGGAGGAGTTGATGCCTTTATAATCAGTACAAAATTCTGGTAGATACTTTTCCTTGAAGGCCTTTTATGGGCAATCTTTACTTTAATTAACATAGCTTTACTTCCTTTGTTTCTAGTTTTCAAATCCTTTAGTATTTTACATTTATGTATATCTTAATTTTTTCACAAAAGACTGTAGGGGAAATTCCCAAAGAAACATTCTTTCCCTCGAGTGGTTTCTTCTTTGTAAGTACTAGGAGCCATTTTACCAATTCTGTGCATTAGTGCTTGCTTCGTGCAAGATTCTCCCTGTAAGTGTAGCTCCCCTATCCTGCCTACTGTGGTCTGATGGACAGAAACATGAGTCTGGAACTAGGAGTGCTTGGGTTGGATTCATCTTCCTGGATGACTGCTCTTCTGCAGTTAACTTTTCTGTGCCTCGGGTTTTTTACTCGGGTGGTGATAACAGAACCTCTTGTTCACTGTTGTGAGATTTTAAGTGTCTCAGTACTGTTGTCAATAAATGTGATCCAATTTATTTGTTTTTAGAGAATACAGAAGATTTTTGTTGCTTACTGCCTTCTCTCTTAAAGTAGCACTATCTTCTATATATAGTCATGCCATCAGGCTGAAAAATACTTTAAATCCGTGAAGTAATTATTAGCTAATGTTCGAGCATCTGTTGAGGACTGGGCATGCTGCTCGGTGATGGAATGCACACCGCAGCCTTAGTGGGGTCCAGTACTGGAGGAGGGGCTGTTGACATGTCTCACACAATGGACAAGAACAGACATAGCTGCTCTGAGATTTACAAATCCCACTATTTTTAGGCTGGAAGTCCCCAAAAAAAAGCAAGGGGATATAAAATCTGGTTAGCTAGATGTTCTACCAACTTAACTCAACATACAGTAAATCATCGAGTCGTTATGCTGTCATCTAACTAGCTCCGTTCTTCCAATCTTTCAGTAGAATATAGGTAATGGATAAGTAAGTATGGTGATTGTTTAAATCGGAACTTCAGAGTCTGGTTTAACCAAAATACTCAAGAGGATAAGTTCTTTGGAGAGTCATTTTTGTTTTTTATATACACAGAACATTAAGGATAACAACAGATGGAGCTCTATGAGTTCAAGACTAGACTGGTCTACATGACAAGCCCCAGGGCAACCAGTGTTATGTAACAGAGAGACCCTGTCTCCAAATAATACTGAAATCAAAGTGTCTTCTAGCTCTTAATGTAAACACTCGTAAAATATGCCACCCTCATGATGGGGCACAAGAATGAAGCACCACTTGGAAATGAAGGTTACAATTTTTATTAAGAGCACTCAACTTTTTCATAGCCTTTATCCAATGCTTCACTTCTAGGAATCTTTTAATAAGTCATTTGTAACAGGCATTCAAAAGGAAATAGGCAAATACACAGTAACTGGAAAATGTCAAACACACTGTGACACATACATTCATTAGATATAGCCACTACAAATATTTCAAACATCTGTTAACACTGTAATTGCTTGTGACATATTAACAAGGAAAAGTAGGCTGAATATTGAATATACACAATATAGTTTCACTTGTTAGCAAAAAAACAAAAAACAATTATCAGCAATGGCCATATTTTGGATGCAAAATTAGTACTGAGTTTTAAATTTTCAACTTTATGTTCTTACATATTTTCTACTTTCCATACATAATATATACTGTTATAATCAAGGAAACTCAATGAAATGTGAACAAATTATTTCCACACATCCAGACAGGAACAAATTTTATATACTAAAAATCACAAACCATTGAGCCAGTATATGAGGTTTTTTTTTTAAACAACTAAACAGAACCTGAATCCAAACACTAACTTGAGATATACCTGTTCAAAACATACAACTTGAAACATTGCTCATGATGATCCCAGCATTTAAGAGGTAGAGAGGCAAGTGAATCTGTGAGCTCCAGGCCAGCCTGGTCTATATAACAAGTTCCAGGACACCCAGTGTTCCACAGAGAGACCTTGTCATAAGAAAGGAAGGGAGGGAGGGAGGGAGGAGGGGAAGGGGTTGGGGAGGAGGCTGAAGCAGAAGATAGCTACAAGTTCAAATGCACTCTAATCTACATAGGAAGTTTAGGCAAGCCAGGGCTACACAGCGGGACCTTGCTCAAAACAAACATACAACTTAAGCCAGGCATGGTGGCACAGGGACGCAGACTTGGGATTGTGAGTTTGAAGAGCCTGGAGAACTTTATGACCAAAAAAAAAACCAAAACAAAAAACTATAGCATTATAAATTGTATGTAACCTAACTGAAAAGATTAGATTACTAAATTTAGTATATTAAAATAAATTATAATTGGGCATAATAGTGAAGTTTTTATAAATACTTTGTCCAAAAATAACTTTGGTAAATTCTAACATTCCTAATCTCATAATGCAAACCACAAGATAAATGTTAACTCTTTCCATGTCATGTAGTAATAAAACTAACCTTTTTGTAGTGATTGAGACCAAAACAACAAACTGACTGGAAACACTGCTGGTCAGTTGGCACAGCACAATCTGCAAGTTCCCTAATTTTCCCACCCCAGTTCATAGCCTTTGAGAAGATTTTTACCTTTTACTCTGATCTGATGTCTTATACTTTAGGTTCAATTTTATCTGAGAGTCTCCACAGAGTACTCGTCTTCTGGGCCTTGTGTACTGTCCCCATTGTCAAGTCCCCCCTCATCCCAACTGCGCTAAGTCTCCGGCCTAGTATGCTGCCATGTTCCCCTATCTCCCTGCTGCTATCCCTCCCCTCCTAGATCTGCCCAACACCACTTCAAGTTTTCCACTCTCACCACATTCTGTGTTTTGCCTTAGCAGTACCTATTGTGCCTGTAATTAAATACTAGCTTATAAAACTGCTTACTGCCCATCTTCTCTACGCATGAAGAACAGAGTCTTTTACTCATTCCTCAATCCCTAGTGGCCATCACCACAGAACCTGGCGGGTGGGTGGATGGGCATGTGCAGGCAGGCGCTGAAGAACACACAGGTGAATTACAAACGTTAAATGGTGAGTTGTTCCGCAGTGACACATGCCTATAAACCTGGCTATTTGGGAAGCCTGGGCTATAAGATTCTAAGTTCAAGGACTACCTGAACTAAATGCTGAGTTCAAGCCTGGCCTGGGCAACTTAGAAAGGCACTGTCTTTAAAACAAAAAGACAAAAAAAATCCCTTTGTAG
>CM052709.1:69161045-69245675 GCA_028551405.1 Uromys caudimaculatus | reverse complement strand
TGGTGAGCTGTGGGGCGTGTCTTTGGCCCTCTGCTGAGTCTTGCGATCTCCTGAGAGGGATCTTTGTCCCGGCGCTGATTAGCTGTGGGGCCCTGTGGCCCCAGCTGAGGTTTCCGGCCGTCGCCGGAAGCTGCTGGCCGTCAGTCTCTGTGGCCCACAGAAAGCGGGCAGAGTCAGTGAGCTCTGGGGACGCGTTGCGTTGCTCCTGCTATGGGTTTTTCTGCGTTCCTCCCGGAGCTGCTTGTCTATGGAATCCTAGTGTCCCAGGCAGAAGTTTCCTGCCACAGCCGCCTGCTTTTGGGATCCAGGGGGGTTTCTGGGCCCGCCTACCTTGGTCCCTGTGTCTCGCGGGTTCAGGGCAGTACCTGGTGAGCTGTGGGGCATGTCTTTGGCCCTCTGCTGGGTCGTGCGATGTCTTGAGAGGGATCTTTGTCCCGGCGCTGATTAGCTGTGTCTCTCTGTAACTTCTTAATCTACAGTCTGTTTCATACAAGTAAGGAACCCAGTATTCAGGCAGTTATAGTTAACTCTCCAAAGTAGTTGAGTTTTCTATTAAAGACCTTCTGAGATGGGCATGGCAGTGCACACCTGTAACTCTAACCCTTGGGAGGTGGAAGAAGGAAGATCAGAAGTTCAAGGTCAGCTTCAACTACTCAGCAAGTTAGAGGTCAGCCTGATCTACAAGAGACCTGATCTCAAAAATTATCTTTTCTAGAGTGGATTTACTATATTTGATTAAAGAAGAGAAGACATAAATATACAGCAAACTTATGTCTATGTTATGACTGCCTATAGCTAAGTTTAAAATTAATAGTGGCTTTAAAAGGGGGGGGGGGAGCCAGGCAGTGGTGGATTTCTGAGTTCGAGGCCAGTCTGGTCTACAGAGTGAGTTCCAGGATAGCCAGGGCTATACAGAGAAACCCTGTCTCTAAAAACAAAACAAAAACAAAAAAAATAAATAAAAGGGGGGGGGACACATAAAAGGAGTCCCAGATTCATAACTTATGACCAGTACCACAGAATCACCAGAAACCTAAGACATATCTTCCTTCCTGGTTTTTCATCTCAGAGTGCAACATCATACTCAGATTTATACAATAGCTGCTGGAGAGCCAGCCAATATATTTGCATTGGCGGGGGGGGGAGGGAGATAAAGAAGAGAAACATACAATAGGGATCCAGTGTCAATAGCCCCCTTAGAGGCTTCTCTCCCATAGCTTTAGCTTAAGTCTCATTAACTAGAATATCATCACATCTAAGGAAATTGGGACATACAAACACACAATGCCAACTCAAATAAAAATCAAGGTCTGTTCCTAGCCACGAAGGAGAAAAGATTTATTGGGCAAGCAACCAAGTCTCTGCTGTCTAGTCTAGGTTCATGTTCTTCATTCAGACCAATATGTTTGCTTTTTTCCTTTGATTTAGAAATTGTGACAATAGATAACAACTTTCTCATGTTTTTTTTTTTTTTTTTTTCGGTTTTTTGAGACAGGGTTTCTCTGTATAGCTCTGGAGACAGGGTTTCTCTGTATAGCTCTGGTGTCCTGGAGTTCGCTCTGTAGACCAGGCTGGCCTCGAACTCAGAAATCCACCTGCCTCTGCCTCCCGAGTGCTGGGATTAAAGGTGTGCGCCACCACTGCCTGGCTATGGTTTTCTAATTACATAGTTACAGTCCATCAAAGCGTGGACTCATAGATGGCCGGGTGGCAGCAGTTGGTTCTTATGCACACAAGCCAGGAAGCAGAGAGAAACAAACCACACTGGTTCTGCTTGCTTTCTCCATCTTCTTCAGTCCAGATGGCAGTCTGAGGAGTGGTGTTCCCCATGTTTAACTTATCCCTGAACTCAAGGCAGAAGCAGGTGGATCTCTGTGAGTTCCAGGACAGCCTGGTGTACAGAGCAAGTTTCAGGACAGCCAGGTCTACACAGAGAAACTCTGTCTGAAAGAAGAAGGAGGAAAAGAAGAAGAAGAGGAAGAGGAGGAGGAGGAGAAGGAAGAGAAAGAGGAGGAAGAGGAGGAGGGGGGAGGAGGAAGAGGAGTAGGGGGGAGGAGGAAGAGGAGGGGGGAGAAGAAGAGGAGGAAGAAAAGAAGAGGGGAAGGGAGGGGAGAGAAAAGGGGAGAGGAGAGGGGGTAACGAAAGAAAAGAAAAAAAGGGTAAGTAAGTAAGTACTGAAGTTGTAACTCAGTAGAGCCCTTGCCTTGTATACACATAATTCTGGGTCCAATCCCCAGTACCTCATAAACCAAATGTGATCGGTGTCACACGTGTATTCCCAGCATCCAGTAGATGCAGGAAAAAAAATCCAAATCAAGAATGTTAAGTGAGTTTCAGGGCAGCCTAGGATATAGGAGACCCTGTCACACACACACAAAAATATACAAATAAAAGCAAGATAATAAATAAGCTGGATGTGGTGACTCATACCTACCTATAATCCCAGCAGTTGAGGCTGTGAGGCCAAATGATTGCCGCAAGGCTCGACTAGGTTACTGTGTGAGACCCTATCACAAAACAAGACCATTAACCATAATGACAGTGCCCACTGAGACGTGAATAAGATAACTAGCAAGAGGGCAGAGAAGCAACTTCAGATGCACAGGTCAGGAAAGACAATTCTAAGAGGTAATATTAAAGCCTAACAGAACCTAACTCATTTATGGCAGAAAAAAAAAAAAAATGTTCTTGCAACTTTAAAGAGACTCCCAGAAGCTAGGGACTTGTCACCTGTAGACATGGGTATTTTGAGGAATCCTGACCAATTTGCAAAATTCATACAAGCAATGAGAAAGACACACGTTTAATCCCACTACAATGGAGGTTTAGACCAGTGGACCTCTGTGAGTTCAAGGCTACAGAGTGAGACCCTGTTTCAAACAAAACAAAACAGAACAAGAAAAACAAACAAAAACAAAAGGAAACAAACAAAAGAAACGAAGGCCTGTGAACGAAGGCTATATTTCATTGTGTGAGGCAATGAACTTGAACATGCCAGATGAGACTTCATGCAAAACAGGACTGCTCCCTTGCTGCTGCTCGTGTTGTTGATTTATGGGTTAGGCCTCTTTAGGCTAAAGGGAAGAGAAATGTAAATTGCACTTGCTACAGCAAATAGAATTTATTAGCTTATAAAATTAAAGGCCCCAGGAGTATATCCGCCCTCAGACTAGTCATCTTGTTAAAGATATCAAAAGCCAGGTGTGGCGGCACACATGATTCCTGCACACATCATGTGATTCCTGCACATCATATGGCTCCAGCACTATGACGGAGGAGGTAGGAGGATAAGGAGGGTCCTCTGCTATGTAACAGGACAGCTTGATAACAAAGCATCAAAAACAAGCGAACAAACAGAAGAGACGTCCGAATGACTGATGTCATCCCTGACCAAGTCAGCTTCCTTGTGCTGTTTTGCTCTCAGGTTCGCATGATGGCAGATGGCAAGAGGCCTTTCCTGCCTCACATTCCACTGGAATCTAAGTCTCCTCTTAGAAATCTAATTTAGTTTTGTGGGGTTCTGTGTCTCCCCTTACCCAGTCTTTCTATCCATCCAGGGCTGACACACTCTCCTTTGTCGCCTAGGATGGTGTTCTGCAGTTTGTACTCCTAAAACACTGAAAGAATATGTTTGGAGAGATGATACAATTTGCTACAAGAAACTCAAGAGTATGCTATTAGCAAAAAGAGAGAGAACAAAATATCAGCTGCTCCTGCCTTGAGCTTTGGACCTTGTGGTCTGCTCTATTATATTTCTCCCTGGTTCTACAATGAGCTTTTTGAGAGCCAGAATCATGTTATCTTCCATTTCTAATCCCCAAGGTCTACCTAAGGTGCTATAGGTACAATCATAGGTCAACATCCAGTCATCTCAGTACATATCCGCTGAACTCAACTACGGATACTGAACATATATATATGTCCTTGGAGAAGTACAGCATACTGATGCTAAAATGGATAGGTCACATTTCAACATGTTTTATATTAAACTGTTTGTTCCGTGTTCAATGGGAAGACAGTCCCTTGTGTGGACCAGCTTCAGGCTTGGTTATTTCTTCCATGATGTTTATCTTTTTTTGTCCACAATAAATTCATTCTCTTTTTTTTTTTTTTTTTTTTTACAAACTTTGGACCACAGCCCACATTGAAGTGGTTACCTTATAAGTCCTGGAGCCCCTAGTACTGAAAGCATGTTCTGTGAAACAACCACATCAACCTCCCCTGGGAGCTCCCAAGAAATGCAGAATCTCAGGCCTTCTAGACCTACTCTAGTGAGATCTACCAAAGTTCATGTGATCAATAAATAGGTAGATAGCCACATATCTAGATGAATACTAGAGATACAAGAGAAGCCCAAAATAGAGCCTAAGGTTTTCTGGTCACACTAAAACACAAGAAGAAAAAAAAAATCAGGTTAATTTTAGCAACTTACTTTACACAACCTAATAAATTCAAAATATTCTTACGTTTTGAAATCAACTTTTATTTTTATTTTTTATTTTTTATTTTTTTTATTTTTTTGGTTTTTTCGAGACAGGGTTTCTCTGTGTAGCCCTGGCTGTCCTGGAACTCACTCTGTAGACCAGGCTGGTCTCAAACTCAGAAATCTGCCTGCCTCTGCCTTCCAAGTGCTGGGATTAAAGGCGTGCGCCACCACTGCCCGGCTGAGATAAACTTTTAAAAGTCTTACTGCTGTGTATGTTGATACATGCCTTTAATTCAAGCAGATCTACCCCTCGTGACCTCCTTCTGCCAGGCAGGTCCCTAAAGTTGCTACACAGCCTTTCCACACATCACCACTTGCCAAGGGAAAGGCACCAAAACACAACTTTTATGGTGATGGGGGGGGGGGTGTGCATTTCAGATTTAACAAATATGACTGGCTTTCTTTCTTTCTTTTTTTTTTTTTTTTTTTTTTCCTTTTTTATTTTTGATACTTTATATACATTTCCAATGTTTCCCCTTTTCTGAGTCTCCTCTTTGTATACCCCCCATCCCCTCCCCAACCCGCCTCTCTTTTTTTTAATTTCTTTTAAGGGCGTGTGCGTGCGCATGTGTGTGCATCTTTTCCCTTTTGTAGCACAGCCCTTCCTCATTCTGCCTGTCTCTGGAGGAATTTTGAAGCCACCAATTTTGCTGACCACATGAATCATAGAAATAAATATAGACCCCTCCCCCTAAATGACAATCAGAGAGTTCCTTTCCAACTTTTGCCAGGAATATTGTGTCAAAGAGTGGTGACATCATCCAGAGAGGATCAACCAGAGTCCATCCCTGGTGTTGACTCCTGGATCTTGTCAAGAACACAGACTTGGAACCACATGGGCCTGAAGTTCAGAGTCCATTGCAAAGTCTCTTGGAAGTCAACCACTGGGGCCAGCACATAGAGATGAGAACCTAGAAAAGAGGTGATCATGGGGATCCCTAAATGTAGTATGGGGTCAACACCCATCTCTATTCTCCCACCAAATAAGTCAGTAGAGTAAAGTATGCATGTTTGTTTAGGCCGCTGTTGGCTCCTTCACAACTCAAGCTTCTTTACCCACAAACAGGAAGATGGAAAAAAGGATTTAAAATTAAAATTCATCTCAGCTTAAGAAGGTGGCTTATTGCTATGGTGAAATAGGAGCTAGGCTTACTAAACAAACATTTAGCCAGGCACTATGCTGGTTCCTGAAGGGGCTGTATTCTATCATCCCATCTCTGCAAGCAGGAATCATATTTCAAGGGTTTCTTTGTTCCTTTTCTAGGACACTGAAGATCAGGTTTCTAGACAAATACTGCAGAGAAGAATAGAGTGGGAGGTAGACAGATCTTCTTACTAAGTCGCTTTCTCTCTCTCTCTCTCTCTCTCTCTCTCTCTCTCTCTCTCTCTGCCCTGGTTGACTCAGGGAAGTCACAAAATTTCCACCCATTACTCTCCAAGAGTTAGGATGGGACAATGGCACTCATTTATTAAATCAACGTCATATGATTGCCATTTTCTTTTATTAGCTATCTTCATGAAGCATTTCCCTGGTTTACGGAAAACACTGAACCTTTGACGGATTCCTAATTTTTTCCCCAGGAAGGATCTCCTAAAGATTCAGAATGGCCTTGAATTTGCACATATGGAGGGTAATCTTGAACTTCTGATCCTCCCTGCCTCCACCCAGGAAGAGCTGAAATTACAGGCGTGCTCAAGTTCATCCAGTTTTCTATGGTGCTGGGAACCCAGCTGAGGGCTCTGAGCATGCTGGGTAAGCACTGTAGTAACCAGATGACATCACCAGCTTACTAGGTACGGTCTTGAGCCCTTGTAGACAGTGAGTGGTAGAGCCTGGACATGCCTCCAGGCCTTCCTGATTCCCTGAAACTCTGGGTGTCCTCTGCAGCAGGTCCCTGTTTTTGGAGTTTCTGTGTGTCCAGAGGACAGGGCATTACAGTCTGTTATCCTAGTGGCTCTCACCACATCAAAGCCCACATGCTCAAGGTCTTCACAGTGGATTTAGCTTTCCTTAAGTCTCAGTGTCAAGTATCATACTAACAAGTAATAAGATGGAGCCGGAGTTAAATAGAAATTCAAACATGGAAAGAAAGTTGAATAAAATGTACTTCCTGTCTTCCCCATCCTCAAATATTGACTACCAAGAGAGGAGGGAAAAAAACTAATGAGAAAAGATGAACAGAAGAAAAGTAGAGGAGAAGGAGGAAAAAGAAAGTTTTGTCAGTTAAAAAGAACTCAAAACAAGAATCATTCTTCAAAGACCATGCATCTCGAATTATGAATAAGAGGGCCAACAAGATGGCTCAGCAGGTGAAGACAGTTACCACTCAATGGTTCAAACCTGATGACTGCAGTTTGATACCCAGAATCCATATAACAGAGGAAGAAGAGAATTATGGTTTTTTGTTTGTTTGTTTGTTTTCGAGACTTATGAATGAGAAAGGGGAAATATATATAATTTAATTTTATTTCAAAAAAACCACCATGATTTAAAATGTTAAAGTAGGAATTAGGAATAAAATATTAGCATCTCATCATTACCGCTTATACAATGTCTTATTAGACTTGGGGTTTGAGAAATAGGGCTAAAAAAAAACCTGGCAGCTCAGGGAGGTTTGCATTTGACAATGCTTCAAGGTGCTACATCCAGGCAAAGACTCAACACCCCACCCTCCCCTCCCTATTCATCTTTGTAAATAAAAGCTCCATGGCTCTTCTCCACCCTTCAAAGCTTACCCATCCAGTATCTTGTGACCTAAAGGCAGATCCTGTGTTTTTATACTAGCAACTTTATTTGTTTGTTTGGAGACAAGGTCTTACTGTGCGGCTCAGTCAACCCCCTGAAAGCTGTTGATTACAGGTGTGTAGCACCATACTTGCTTCTTACCCTCTTAGTCACACAATACCAACTTGGAAAAGATATTAAAATAGATTGCTTCGAGGGCTATAAAAAGGCCGAAGCAGACCAGTGCACCATGTAATGAGATGCAGGGATGGTAAAACGAGCCTGCGAAATGAGGGCAGGTTTTCACCTTTTGTTCTGGGCATGTCTGTATTTTTTTTAAATGTTGTAACATTAAGCACTCGTTCACATTGCTTACGCAAATTTTTAAATGCGCAAGAGAAACATGAAAGAAATACGCTTGCTAAACTAACCCTCGCCTCCCCAAGAAAGATTTTTGGAGAGGGTTTATAAATATCCAGAAAGAATTGAAAAGTCATGTCAGATTGGCCAGAGCTGACAGTCAGTCATATGCTGCCGTGCTTGGTGGCTGGGACTTTTCTTTTAATGTGGATGTGGGCAGAACCTACAAAGACACAGTCACCATCCCCCAAAGGGTCACTGTTTGCAACAGCTTCTATATTCTTATATGGGCCTATATTGAAATTTAATGGCGTAAAGGATGCTGATTGAATACAGGATGAATCTGGGAAGGAAAAGTTGTGTACAAGTCTGTGTGTGTATATGTGTGTGTACACGTGTGTGTGTGTGTGTGTGTGTGTGTGTGTGTGTGTGTGGGTGGGTGTGTGTGTGTGTGAGAGAGAGAGAGAGACGCGTGTGCATGGCCACATGCATGCCACAGCTTACATTACATGCATACACATGCAGAGGTCAATCAAAGAACATGTTCTGAGAAGGAGTTCTCTCCTTCCTCCTCATTGAGGTAGAGTCTCTCTCTCTTGTTTCTGCTGCTATCTGCATTGTTCAAGTCACTGTGCCTTTACTCCCTCCAAGGAACCCATGCCCAGAGGATCACTGGGAGAAATGGTTTGGGTGGAAGCATTTCTTCGTCACACAACCACCGACCTGTGGAGTCACATTGTGTTCCTATATTCCTTGGCTGCTCTGATCTAAGTATTAATGAAGACTTTTATTCATTTGCAAGTGATGGGCGTACAAAGTGAGTGTATTTATTCTGACCAAAGAATTAATTCTACAGTGTTGCTGGAAAATCACAACAGAACAGGGCTACCATGGTGCAATGTCGATTCAGGTGCTCCGAGGTTATCAGCAGCAGTGTTTGCCTGCTTCCCAGCAGTTCCCACTTCCATGGGCTTCCTTCTCACATAAGGAGACACAAAAAATGATAACCAGTCACTGCAGTCAGTGTGGGGAGCTCCTGCTGCTCCCGGTCATCACTGGAGGGTCTGTCCATTGACCTTTAGGACTGTCAAGGAATGATATGTATATATGCCATATGCACACATTCACTAAAAATTACGTTTATGAGCCAAAGAGATGGCTCAGCAATTGAGTGTTGACTACTCCTCCGGAGGATCAGGGTTCAACTCCCAGCACCCATATGGCAGCTCACAACTGTCTGAAACTCCAGATTCAGAGGATCCAACACCCTAACACAGGCATACATTCAGCAAAATACCAAAGCACACGAATTTAAAAAAATAAAATAAAATATATGTTTATTCGTTTATTTATTTACTTATTTATCTTGTATATACTTCTTAGGTACGCATGGGCTCGCCTGTGCCATGGTGTATATGTAGGGCTCAGAGAACAACTGTGGGAGTTGGCTCTTTCTTTCTACCATGTGGGGATGGAGCACAGGTCTTCAGGCTTGGCAGCAAACACAATTTATCCACAGAGCTATTTCATGATCTGGGGGTGGGGGTGGGGGTGTTTGTTTTTTTTTTTTTTTTTTTTTTTAAGATTTATTTATTTAATGTATGTGAGTACACTGTTGCTCTCTTCGGCCCTGCTCGCTCCGGCCCAAAGATTTATTTATTATTATATGTAAGTACACTGTAGCTGTCTTCAGACACACCAGAAGAGAGCATCAGATCTCATTATAGATGGTTGTGAGCCACCATGTGGTTGCTGGGATTTGAACTCAGGATCTTCGGAAGAGCAGCCAGTGCTCTTAACCGCTGAGCCATCTCTCCAGCCCGGTGTTTGTTTTTTTGTTTTTTGGTGTTTTGGTGGTGTTGGTGGTGGAGTGTGTGGGGCCGGGGGGATAGAGGGGTTCATTTGAGAGATGGTCTCATGTAGCTCAGACTAGCCTCGAATTTGATATGCAATCAAGGATAACCTTGAACTCAGAAATCTCCTATCCATACTTCCCAAGTGTCCGGATTACAGGTGCACACCACCATCCAAGCCCCTTCTTTATCTTTTGTTCCAGTTATTGGTCTATCACTGCAATAAACACCATGACTTAAAGCATCGTATGTGGGGGAGAGGCACATTTAGCTTAGTTGACATGCTGATCAGTCCTGATGACAATTTATTCTTGAAGGAAATCAGAGCATGAGCTCAAGCAGGACCCTGGAGTCAGGAACTGAAAAAGAGATTGTGGCGGAATGTTCCTTCTTGGCTCCTTCCTGGATCTTGCTTTGATTTCCTATACAACCCAATAGTTTCTCCCCAGAGGAGGCACCATCGAAAGTAGGGCGGACCCTATTACATGAATCATTAACCAAGAAAAACCCCCACAGAACTGCTGACAGTCCAACCTGACTGAAACCTTTTCTCAATTGAGGTTCCCTCTTTCCAGATGACTCTAGCATGTATCAAGTTGACCACACACAAACCAGTGCTCTTTTGGAACATGTAACCTAGAAAGGGTACTGCACAAGAAAATTAGTCTTTTACCACTATGACAAGATGTGGGGTGGAGTTCAGCATAGGCTGAGAAAAGGCTAAAGAGAAGGGTGGGGATTGGCTCTGATTGCTAAGAGCAACTTCTAAGAGATGACGTTGAGCCATGCCCGTAAGGGCATCTAGGAGTTGGGCAGGAAAATGGAAGGCAAGGGAGTGAGCAGACACTCTAATTCGAGCCCACAGTAAGAGTCAAGGCAGAGAGGCCAGGGCACATGCCTGAAATGTCAAGTAAATCAATATAACTATAGCTCAGGCTGTGGAGGAACAGGTGGGAAAGAACATGTGGGAAAGAACATGTACGGGACTTGCCAGCCAGTCTGGCTGGAATGTTTGAAATTTAGCTAGTAGGCAAGCATTAGTCACTTAGTCATTTAAGTAGGAGACAGACAGAAAAACACAACCAGGTGTGGTTTTGTTTATTTGTTTAATCACAATCACGCCCAGAGAGTAGATTGCAGGAGACGTTGTTGCCTGGAAACAAGCAGTCTGCACAGGTTCGGGAAGAAGGAAATAGGCGGCACACACTGAAAGCGGAAGAGAGGAATTGAATTATCGGTATATAGGATATGAGGCCGACATGGCTGGGAACCTGAGGAGGATACAAATGGAGAAGCAGGGAGGAGACAGATGGTTATCAGGTTACCCAGATGAGGGACTGGTGGGCTGTCGTTGTCAATCAAGTGGAAGCTCAGGTGTCAGAAGATGATGAATACAGTTGGGGGTCTCCCATTGGAGATATGTAATAGACAGCCTGGTCTGAGTTCAGGGTTAGAACCCTATCTGTCATCAGGAAACAGGGTGGCCACTGGATTAGATTACCAGGCATCAGCGCAGCGCTTTTCTGCAGTGGGTAGGAATGTATAGAACAAGAAAATATGAATCACCAACATTTGAGTCCAGTGGATAAAGAGGAGTAAAGAGCGTAAAACCAAGCATAGAAGTTCACAGTCTGATCCTAAAACTCAGGAGGCTTAGGGAGAAGGACTGACTATAGTTCAAGGCCAGGCTGGCCTACTTAGTGAAACTCTAGCCTGGGCTACATAGTGAAACTCTATTATCTCAAGAAACCAAACCACAAACCATGAATGGTTGTGAGTTCTTGTAACCCCAGTATTTGGGAGACAGAGGCAATAGGATCGCTGTAAGTTTGGGGCCAGCCTGGTCTACAAAGAGAGTTCCAGCCAGAACTACATAGTAAGACCCTGAGTCAAAAAACAATAAATGAGCCAGGCAGTGGTGGCATATGCCTTTAATCCCAGCACCTGGGAGGCAGAGGCAGGCAGATTTCTGAGTTCGAGGCCAGCCTGGTCTTCAGAGTGAGTTCCAGGACAGCCAGAGCTACACAGAGAAACCCTGTCTCGAAAACCAAAAAAAAAAAAAAAAAAAAAAAAACCACACTAAATGAAACCACATGCATATAGGAGAGGGAGGGAGAGAGGAAGGAGGAAGGCAAGAAGAGGGTGTGTGTGTGTCTGTGTGTGTCTGTGTGTGTCTGTGTGTGTGTGTGTGTCTGTGTGTGTGTGTCTGTGTCTGTGTCTGTGTGTGTGTGTGTGTGTGTGTGTAAAGAGAGTTGTACAGGGAAGAAGAGACAGAAACTTACTTGTCTTAGGGTTTCTGGTGCTGTGATGAAACACCATGAGCAAAAGCAAGTTGGAGAGAAAAGGGTTAATTGGATTTCCATTTTTCACTTCATAGTCCATCACTGAAAATCAGGGCAGGAACTCAAACAGGGCAGAGTCCTGGAGGCAGGAGCTGATGCAGAGGCCACGGAGGGATGCTGCTTACTGGCTTGCTCCCCCTGGCTTGCTCAGCCTACTTTCTTATAGAACCCAGGGCCACCAGCCCAGGAGTGGCACCACCCACAAAGTGCTGGGCCCTCCCTCATTGTTCACTAACTGAGAAAATGCCCCACAGGTTTGACAATAGACCAATTTTACAGAGGCATTTTCTCAGCTGAGATCCCCTCCTCTCAGATGACTATAGCTTGTGCCAAGTTGACCTAAAACTCACCAGCATAGCTGGAAAGATGGCTCAGTGGTTAAAGGCACTTGTTGCTCTTGCAGAGGACCAGGTTCAATTCCCAGCACTCATGTGGTAATTCATAACTGGAACTGGTAGTTCCAGTTCCAGGGGACTCATCAAGTACTAAGCATGCATTTCTTATAGAACCTGTTGTGGGATGGCACCTCCCACAATGGGCTGGGCCCTCCTCTATTAATCACTAACTTAGAAGAAGCCCCACAGCTGGATCTTATAGAGGCATTCTCTCAATGGACGTTCCCTCCTTTCAGATGACTCTAGATTGTGTCAAGTTGACATGGAACTAGTTGGGACAGTACCAGACCCAGACAATCCATATTACCAGGAAGGTAAGAATTTTTCTCTTGAGACGCGGTCTGATTCTTCTCCGTGCTCTGACCCCAAGAGAATTGCCAGCTGTGGTTCAGTGATGTAATGTACATTCCTCTGTTCCCTAATGTGCTGTTACCAGGGGCTTTTGGCTGCTCGTTCTGCATTGTTGGCTGTCTTCCGGATATCGGATGTCATCATATGCATTAGTTTCAAGCAACTCTTATGTTCATAAATATTTAGATGGACTTCCCAGGAAAACTCAGTTTCTTTTGTGCTGTTTCTTTGGGGTTTTATTGTTTGTTTGTTTTTTGGTTTGTATCTGTGTGTGTGTGTGTGTGTGTGTGTGTGTGTGCGTGTGTGTGTGTGTGTGTGTGTTGGTTTTTGTTTTTCTTTCTTTCTTTTTTTTTTTTTAAGAGGAAAAAGTTTCTCTATATAGCCCTGGCCAGCTTGGCCCTCCATATGTGCCAGGGAGAGGCACTATTAGGAGGTGTGGCCTTGTTGGAGGAAGCATACAGCTGTGTAGGCAGACTTTGAGAACTCCTCATGCTCCACCAGACTGGACTCAAACTTAGAGCAGTTCTCTTGCTCTGCTTCCTGAGCACCAATATAACAGGAGCACACTACCGCACTGAGTGTATGCTGTGTGGGGGGGGGCACACTACCACACTGAGTGTATGCTGGGGGTGGGGGGAGCACACTACCACACTGAGTATAGGCTGTGAAGGGGGGGAGCACACTACCGCACTGAGTGTATGCTGTGAAGGCAGGAGCACACTACCACACTGCATGTGTGCTGTGAAGGGAGGTGGGGCTCAAGGCTTCGTGAATGCTAGGCAAGCACTCTACCACAGCAACTCCAAAATTTGTCTTTTGAAAGTAGATATTTCATTGCCATTAAATACTGCAATATTGTGTAACTTCACTACTGTTCTCAAAACATTTTTGGCTGGGGAAGGAGATGGCTCTGTGGGTAAAAGCATTCATCCCACAAACCGGATGACCTGAGTTTGAATCCCTGGAGACCACAAACAAGCTGGATACAGCTATGCAAACATCTTTATTTTTTTAACTCTGTGGTGGTTTGAATACACTTGGCCCAGGGAAGTGGCATTATTAGGAGGTGTGGCCTTTTCGGAGTAGGTGTGGCCTTGTTGGAGGAAGTGCTTAGCTGTGTAGGAGGGCTTTGAGAGATCCTAGGGCTCAAGCTCTGCCTACTGTAGAAGAGTCAGTCTCCTGGCTGCCGTGGGATCAAGATGTAGAACTCTCAGCTTCTTTGAGATCACCTTGTCTGCTTGGATGCTGCCATGCTTCCTGCCATGATGATAATGGACTGTACCCCTGAAACTATAAGCCAGCCCCAATAACATGTTTGACTTCATAAGAGTTACCTTGGCCATGGTGTCTCTTCACAACAATAAAACCCAAACTAAGACAAACTCTTAAAATACATTTTTATTCATGTTACCTTTAATTGTGCATGTACGTGTTTAGGTATGTGCACATGAGTTTAACTGCCCAAGGAGACCAGAGGCCTCGGCTCCCTTGAAGCTGGAGTTACAGGCAGTTGATAGCCACCTAACATAGGTGCTGGGAACTCAGGCCACTTGCAAGAGCAGTGACTTAACCACAAAGCCATCTCAAAAGCTACAAGCAGCTGTATTTTCTTCTTTCTTTTTAAAAAATGAACTTATTTATTCTGTGTGTTCAAGGAGGAGGAGAGTGACATAGACGTCAGAGGACCAATAGCACAATCTCTTCTCACCATGTTGGTTCTGGGGATTGAACTGAGGACATCAAGCTTGTCAGCAAGCCTCTTTACCAACTGAGCCATTTTACAGTCTTGTAAGTAATTGTAATCCCAGCACATCCCTGTGGGATTGAAAGCAGGTACAGGCAGAAAACTTTGGGGAAGCACAGAGACATCACACGCGCACACACACACACACACACACACACACAGAGAGAGAGAGAGAGAGAGAGAGAGAGAGAGAGAGAGAGAGAGAGATATTTAAAAACAAAAAATAAAAATAAATAATAAAAAGTAAAAATTTCTCATTACTACACTCTGTAGCCATAAAGAAACAAACTCCCATTCACCCTCATCCCAGCCCTCGATAGTGTCTAATCCACTTTCTGCCCCATCAATTTACATATTTTAGATATATTTTAATTAGGTTCATTCATTTTATTTTATGAGTGAGTATTCTGCCTACAAACATGTGCATGTACCATGTGCATGCTTGGTGCCTGAGGAGTTCAGCAGAGGACATAAGGTCCCCTGGAACTGGAACTACAGGTGGTTATGTGTGGGAACAATCCTGGCGCGATGGGAAGAAGCCCCACGTGTCCATCCAGGGTGCTGCCACAGGTGGGGGCCATGGGAAGCGTTTATGGGCCCTGCCTGTGGGTGGGGGAGAGAGCCATTCTTGGGAATGTGGCAGCAGTCTCTGTGGGTTCTCTAACCCAGGGCACCGCAGTTGCTGCAGGGTGCCATAGATGGACTAGTTGGAGCGCAGCTGGGGTTCCATCCGAGACCGGGTTTTGGAGGCTTGGGGTGCCAGGCTAGCTGCTTAGGCTTGGGTGAATGGGTACCATCTGGGCACTCTGAGAAGCCCTCGGCAAGAGATTAGAAGTGGCTCCTTAATCGAGGGCCAGATGAAGAGACAGTCCATAATTCTAAGACGTTTATTTTCATCGAGTGGAGTGGCATGGATGGAATTGTACCCCCGCCTTTCTGGGAGAGGCAAGGAACATATAGTAACTGGGAAGGAGCGTGGCTAAGCCTCTAGGTGTCTCAATAACTTGGGGATGGCTTGGGGCTGTGTGGCCACGCCTCTACCTGAGGAGGGGTGGTACTCGACCTGTGACTGGAGCCAAAGCCTCCGGGGAGCATTGGCATAAAGTTTTCCGGTCCCTTGTGGATTGTTCCACTGAGTCACCCAGATTTTATGCCTGTGTTCAACCGGGTGCCAGATTGCCTGTCACAGATCACTGCCCCACAGTTATGAACCAGCAAGTGAGTGCTGGGAATTGAACTTGGTCCTCTGCAAAAGCAACAAGTACTTTTAACTACTGAGCCATTTTTCCAGCTACACTGGTGAGTTTTAGGTCAACTTGGCACAAGCTACAGTCATCTGAGAGGAGGGGACCTCAATTGGCAAAATGTGAAAATGAGAAAAAAAAATTTTTTCTTTTTTTTCTTTTTTCTTTTTTTCGAGACAGGGTTTCTCTGTGTAGCCCTGGCTGTCCTGGAACTCACTCTGTAGACCAGGCTGGCCTCGAACTCAGAAATCCGCCTGCCTCTGCCTCCCGAGTGCTGGGATTAAAGGCATGCGCCATCACTGCCCGGCCGGAGAAAAAAATTTAAAAATTAAAATGAGAACATTGAGACCAGTAAGGTTTGTCTTCTGTCAAACTTGTGGGGCATTTTGTCAATTAGTG
The DNA here is from genome assembly GCA_028551405.1 of Uromys caudimaculatus. Lineage (NCBI taxonomy): Eukaryota > Metazoa > Chordata > Mammalia > Rodentia > Muridae > Uromys > Uromys caudimaculatus. Next base: position 69,229,776 of record CM052709.1, on the reverse strand, counting down.
ACCAATGGGCCAGGGCATGGGCCAGGGTTCAACCCATTGTGAGTGGTGCCACTCCTGGGCTGATAGTCCTGGGCTCTATACAAAAGCCAGCTGAACAAGCCAGAAAGCAGCACTCCTCCGTGGCCTCTGCACCAGCTCCTGCCTCCAGGTTCCTCCCCTGACTTCCTTCAGTGATAAGCAGCGCTGTGGAAGTGAAGGCTGAATAAATCCCTTTCCTCCCCAGCTTGCTTTTGGTCATGGTGTTCTGTCACAACAATAGTAACCCCAACTAGGGTACCAGCCCAAGATACCATTGTATACATGAAACCAGACATGTTCTTTGCATCTATTTCATTAGCAGGACACTGTCAAGGTTCACCTAGGTAGAACCCATATCTGCACCTCCTCCCTTTCTACAGCCCTATGCAGAGGCTTCACCTCTTTGGGTGGTGTTGTCATCTGCTGAAGACCACCTGTGCCGCCTCTGCCCTTACCTATTGTGAATGAAGCTGCACTAATGCTCATTTACATCAGCCTCCGTCTTAGTCCCCTTTCCAGTTCTTTCCAGAGCATGCGCAGGAAACCCCAGGTCATATTGGACTCCCTTCTTAAGCCTTTTGAGGAATCACTTACCTGTGTTCCTCGGCACTGTGCCACTTCAAGTTTCACCAGCAATTTCGAGGCTTTGACTTTCTCCACATCCCTTTTGTCTTTTTTCCCAAGTTTTAAAATGTAATCCATCCTAGGAGAGAGGTAGCATCTCACTGTGACTCAAGTGGCTTTTGATCTCTCCATGAATGCAAGAGGGACAGATAGACCAAACCCCACCTATACTTAATTTTGTAATGCTTAGGTGTTATTGGAAAGTGTCTACAGCATACAAACTCAGAATGATTAAATGGCCTAAAATATCCACCTAAAATAATAATATCCAGGGGGCTGAAGAGATGATTCAGTACTTAAGAGCACTTGCTGTTTTATAGCAAAGGAACTCACAGAGTGCCTCCCTAACATCTACCATCTGGAACTCCAGATCTGAGTATCTGACTTCCTCTTTGGGCACTAGCCACGGATGTGGTGCCCATACACACATGTAGGTAACCTCATACATATAAAATGACAGTAAATAAATCTTTTCAAAGTATTACTAATATCTCGCAGGTATCCCACTGCATGACTCTGTAAGCCTGACCCCTATGGCTAACTACTGGTCCATCCATGTCCTCAGAAGAATACACAGTGTGGCTTGTCTAACAAACAAGCTGACTACTTTCTCCAAGGTGAGATCTCTGGTGTCTGACTTCCTTATTACATAGGTAATTTGTTTCAGGACAAGTAACTGCCCTTGTCACTGACAGTTGAGCAGAAGTCACAATAACATTCATAATTGGCAGTGATGGCTCACCGCGCCATGAGTGTCGCCTGGAGGATGGATTGGCTGTAGGCGATATTCTCCAATTTAAAAATAACTGGAAAGGAAGAACTGTTAGGTCCTTTCCCACTCAAAAGGCCTCTTTGGTAGGTATTGCTAAACTTCGCATTTTACATAAGAGAAAAGAGACTGGAGAAATAAAGCAAGCTGGCCGAAGGATGGCTCTATAGCTGTGTCCTTCATTCCATATTCCAGCTGCCTTCACAGCTGTGTGAGGAGGCTGACGAAGGTGCTACTGGAGCAAGCAGTGACCTTCATTTTCTGGGGCTGCCTCAGCAGCGTATTACCAACAGCTGGCTTGGCAATGGTGTCTTAGTCAGGTTTTCTATTCCTGCACAAACATCATGACCAAGATGCAAGTTGGGGAGGAAAGGGTTTATTCGGCTTACACTTCCATGCTGCTGTTCATCACTAAAGGAAGTCAGGACTGGAACTCAAGCAGGCCAAGGAGCAGGAGCTGATGCAGAGGCTATGGAGGAATGCTGCTTACTGGCTTGCTTCTTTTCCTGGCTTGCTCAGCCTGCTTTCTTATAGAACCCAAGACTACCAGCTCACAGATGGTACCACTCACAAGGGGCCCTCCCCCCTTGATCACTAATTGAGAAAATGCCTTACCGCTGGATCTCATGGAGGCATTTTCTCAACTGAAACTCCTTTCTCTGTGATAACTTCGGCTCGTGTCAAGTTGACACACAAACCTAGCCAGTACAAATGGGAACTAAAGGTGCAAGTTCAAAGCAAAGGTGACAGCAGTGACCTATTCAATGTCTTCTCTCTAGAGCTGTATTGCTGTCCAAATTTAGTTTTTATTTTACGTCATTAAATTTTTACCAAAACTCAGGTTTTCTTAAAATTTATATATATATATATATATATATATATATATATATATATATATATATATATATATATTTTTTTTTTTTACTTTATGTATATGTACATTTTTCCTGCATGTATGCCCAACACTTGCAGAGGCTAGAAGAAGGCATTGGACCACCAGACCTGGAATTACAAATAATTGTGAGCCACCATGTGGGTGCCAGGAATTGAATCCACATCCTCTGAAAGAGCAGCTAGTTCTCTTAACCACTGAGCCATCTCCCCAGTTGGTAGTTAATTCATTCTTGAGATAGATTCTCACTGGGCAGTGGTGGCACACACCTTTAATCCTAGCACCTGAGAGGCAGAGGCAGGTGGATTTCTGAGTTCGAGGCCAGCCTGGTCTACAGAGTGAGTTCCAGGACAGCCAGGGCTACACAGAGAAACCCTGTCTCGAAAGAAAAAAAAAGGAGAGATAGAGTCTCACCATGTAGCTCTGGATGGCCCCAAACTGCCTCTATTGCCTAAGTGCTAGATTTTAGGTAATGAACGCTGACTTTGAACTTTTGATCCTCCTGCCTCTACCTCTTGGGCTACATGTGACCTTCTATTTTTAAAAGTATTTTTAAAGGCCCCAAATTCAAATAAAGATGCACTCTGCAAGAAAGGTCATTTCTACTCTAATATATTATTATTTTCTGTCCTTTAATGGAGAGAGGGCTGGGGGAGGGGGTACAATTCAGCTTGTAAATGGTGACTTAATATTATGTTGTCGCTCTGAACAGGCTGGCCCTGCTGTCATACAAACAGTCTGAAGGACCTGAGAGCACACTTGAAGTTCAGAAAAAGTAAGTTTCAAACTAGAAGCCTGTTCAGCATTCCCTCAGCCACTTAGCAACCCTGTCACACACAAGGACATCTGCTATTCCCATCTTCAGATTCTTAAGACGGCTTGGGACGTTTCACTCCAGTGCCTGTGGGGCTCCTCACCTTAGTATTGGTTCAGAAGGAGAGTCCTCTTTATTTTCAGTTTGCTTCAAGGTTTATTTTTAAATAGTTTCCATTTCTTATACATTTACTAAGTTTGGTGCATCTAGCAAAGAATGCTTTAGGTTTCCAAAGTGTATTTGGGAACACAAACATCTATTTACAAAACAAAACAAAAAAATTATCTCAGTGTTTTTTGTTCATTTGTGGCAGGACCTCACTAAGCTATTCACAATCCTCCTGCCTCAGATTCCTAAGAGCTGAGATTACAGATTTACCACACCAACTCCCATTGATCTCTCAAAGGGATTTTTTTGTTGTTGTTAAAAAAAAAAAAAAAAAAAAAAAAAAAAAAAGGTATTTTTAAAAACTAAAGGAAAAGAAAACACTGTAAGAAAATAGGACCATCTTTACCATGATTTTTATGTTTTTCCCATTTATTTAGCTTTTGAAGTATGGTGCTAGGTATTTAATTCTTTATCTCAAAGCTCTCTAGACAGTTTACGTGGGATGAGGAGGTGAGGGAATGAATGGTAGTCTTAGGGTTTCTATTGCTGTGAAGAGACACCATGACCATGGCAACCTTATAAGGAAAACATTTAATGACAGTTCAGAGGTTTAGTCCATGTCATCATGGCAGGAAGGAAACATGGCAGCATGTAAGCCAACATGGTGCTGGAGAAGTAGCTGAGAATTCTACACTGAGATGTGAAGGCAGCAGGAAGAGAGAGTGACACCGGGCCTGGCTTGAGCATTTGAAATCTTAAAGCCCACTCACAGTGACACACTTCCCCCAACAAGGTCACACCTACTCCAACAAGGCCACACCTCCTAATAGTGTCTCTCTCTATGGGCCTAGGAGGCCCTTTTTCATTCAAACCTCCACAGTAGGAAACAAAGGAATAGAAGAGAAGAGATATAGGGATGACCTGCTTCTCAGATTCCCCTCCTCTCCTTCAGGCTGAAGGACTTATTTCCTCAGCTGCTAGAATCACTCAGTCAACAGCTCTCAACTATTCACCCTCTGTGGCCCTTTAATAAAAATGTCTGAGCAGACTTAAGTGCCCAGGCCTAAGGTCACTCTCTTTTAGAGCTGTCTACAAAGGGGTCAGTCACCAAGGTTGAGCTTTCGGCCCCCTCATAGGACAACTGTAAAGAGCCTTGCCAACTGTGGGCAGCCTCTGGGACAAGCTCTTACAATATCTAACTTTGCTGGTTTCCTCCATCTGTCCAGCCTTACTTCTGTTCTCTCAGTCCCACTCAGAATTACCGATGAATGAACTCTGTATAGCCTTGCAGAGAGAACACAACTTATGATAGGACCCCCAAACAAGGAGATGCCAAGATAAACAGCTAGCTGTGAGGATAAAAATGGGCCATACCAAAGATGATGGGAAGCCAGTAAATGGGACATCGTTTCCAAGGTTGTTATTTCCTCTGGAATCCAAAGAGCCTGGTCATTCACAAATCCCCAAACTCAAGCAAAAGATGTAAGTAAAGGGTGAACTAGGGGAAACCTTAAGGTCAGAAATATATGTGTAAGGGATCTAGAATGGGTTCTCTTCTTCCCCTGCTTGCCTTGTGGGACTGAGCAACTGAGATCCTTGGACTCCATTCACAGCTACTGCTGACCATTGTTGAGGAGCTGGACTACAGACTGTAAGTCATCAACAAATCCCCTTACTATATAAGGACTACCCATAAGTTCTGTGACTCTAGAGAACTCTAATACAATTGTCATGCTGTATTTGAAGTGACTCCTAGTTCTACCCAAATAAATCCTGCAAGGTTAAAAAAAAGAAAGAAAGAAAGAAATCTAGAATAGGAAAAGGTAGCTGTAACTGTCAGGAAGTATTGTTTAATGACTTGAAACTGGGGTAAGCCAATGGGGACATTAAGGTTCTGCTGTTATGGTTATTTGCTTGCTTGCTTGCTTGCTTGCTTGCTTGCTTGCTTGCTTGCTTTGTTATGTAGCATAAACTGCCTATATAGCCAAGCCTGGCCTTGAACTCCTTGATCTTCCATGACCCCATTCCACAAAATGTACCACAAGTCCTACTCAGTCATAGAGCGATCTGAGTCTATGTTTATCATTTAGTTCAATAGCTTGGCATTTTCTCATACTGTTCTAAGTTACCGCTTTTACACTTGAACCTGTTGATTGACTATGGTAAAGACACATTTAAAATAAAGCTATAACTATAGCCAGAGGCTGAGAGAAAAGGTCTGAATCAAGGAACACTGTTTGATGGAAAGATAGTCTTACTTTTTATCTTTAGCTAATTATAAGATTCTCTCTCTCTCTCTCTCTCTCTCTCTCTCTCTCTCTCTCTCTCTCTCTCTCTCTCTCTCCCTACCCTGTGTGTGTTTGCATGTATGTGTGAGATGAAATTGGAAAGAATCTGTTTCTCCTCAATTAGGAGGATTATTACGTTCTAATTGTCATTGGTTTGCTTTGGATCTCCCCTAAAACAGAGATAGGATTTGAGTGCAGGTAGTTTAATTTGGAAGTAATATTGTTTTTTGTTTGTTTGTTTGTTTTTTGAGACAGGGTTTCTCTGTATAGCCCTGGCTGTCCTGGGACTCACTCTGTAGACCAGGCTGGCCTCGAACTCAGAAATCTGCCTGCCTCTTCCTCCCAAGTGCTGGGATTAAAGGCATGCGCCACCAGTGCCCGGCGGAAGTAATATTGTTTAATGAAGTAAAATTAGAATAACCAAGCCAGGCAGTGGTGGAGCACGCCTTTAATCAATCCAATCTCTGAATTTGAGGCCAGTCTGAAGTTCCAGGACAGCCAGAGCTACACAGAGAAACCCTATCTCAAGAACGAAGGGGGGGAGGGGTAGACAAAGTTAGAAAATTAGGGCAAGCCAACAGGGGTCATTGGGATAACCAGAAGCCAAGAGAGAAATAGGAAAGGAAGAAAACACCAGTTTAAAAAAGTTTAAAATTTTTTTGTCATTTCAGTGAGCAATGGAGTTTGGTTCTAACCTGCCTTCCTGAAAAGGGTTCAGAATGTCTCCCTGAGCCAGCCATCCTCACTCACTTTGCGCTCCAACTCCTTTCTTGCCCTAGGGCTGCCCCGAAGGCTCAGCTTCTCACAGTCTGAGGCAGTGATGTCTGCAGGCTGGCTGGGGTGCTTTCCACACACCAGCCTGTGAGAGGATGGGAAATAAGCAGACATCTGCTGGAGGAGGGTTATGTGGAGCTCACCTTAAGCTGAGGGCAGCATCAGATAGAAGAGCCACGATGACAGCTGTGGGGACCTCTACTGAAGCCATAAAAGATGGTGGAGTTTGGGAACAGTAGTCACGTGTTTTAGAAAGACATTCTTGGGCCAGACACCTTCAATCCCAGGACTCGGAAGACAGATACCGATGCCATCTGTGAGTTCCAGGACAGCCTAGTCTACAGAGTTTCAGGACAGCCAGAGATACTTAGAGAAACCCTGTATGGAAAAAACAAACAAACAAGCAAACGAGATACATCTTGGACTGAAGCTGTAGCTCAGTTGATAGAACACTCGCCTACCAGGCACCAAGTGTTGCAAGTAGGTTTTGTTACCCACTTTAAGCTCTAGGCAGACCACACTACCAGCCCCGCCTAGGGTCCCTCCGATCCACGGATGAAACACAAACACACACACACACACACACACACACACACACACACACACACACACACACACACACACACACACACATTAACTTATTTCAACTTGCCTTATTGGCTCAATTGCTGGGCTCTTCTAAGCTTTCCTCTCCCGCCCTTCACTCCCAGCTCAGCATCCTAAATCTGTCCTCAGTTTAATTATGTTCCTAATATCCTGCCTGCTGCCCTAGGCCCAGTTGCGGAAGTGATCAATGGCCACTCCTCCTTAGAACTCACATGGCTAGTCACCTTTACTCCCTCCGAAGCATGGAGAAAATTCCCTTTCTCTCTCTGCCTGCCTGTGGGGACCCAGAAGTCCCACCTCTTTCCTTCCACCCAACAATTGTCTCCTGACATCTTTATTGATCGATCAAGAACTAATTGGGGGGCCTGGAGAGATGGCTAGGCGATTAAGAGCAGGGACTGCTCTTCCAGAGGTCCTGAGTTCAATTCCCAGCAACCACATGGTGGCTCACAACCATCTGTAATGGGATCTGATGCCCTCTTCTGGTGTGTCTGAAGACAGTTACAGTATACTCACATATAATAAATAAATTATTTATTAAAAAAAAAAAAATTGAGGAACAGGACCTTAGCATCAGGACCACCCCCTACACCAAGTCATGGATTTGATCCCTATCACTGAAGAAATGAGGTGTGAGAGTTCAAATCCTGGCACTGGGGAGATGGAAGCAGAAGGATCCTTATAGTCATCTCACCAACATAAGGACTTTGAGGCCAGCCTGGGCTACATGTGACTCTTATTAACTGAACTACACACCAACATAGGGACTTTGAGGCCAGCCTGGGCTATATGTGACTCTTACTAAGTGAACTATGTGGCAGCCCTATGCTTTCACTTTATGGTGGTAAAATTATAATTCCTACTTTGGAGGTTTGTTGTGAAGAATTTACAACAATGTAAGTCAAGTGAATAATGGTATACCTGGTGGGCGGTCACTAAATGACAGTGATTACCTCTGTTAGTGAAGAAGAAAAATTTAAAATATCATCATAAGATACCTGGTTTGAAAATAGGAGCCTCTTAAGAAGGGTTCTTGAATAGCTAATTAACAACCTTGAGAAACCTTAGGCCTATCTAGGTAGAAGTGGGTGTAGGTTACAGGCCCGCTCACTAGCCCATAAAATTCCTCCTAGAACACTCCTTCTGCCCCCTCTGAGCACACTGGCTCTTTCTAGATCCAGCTCCTTCAGCCAAAGGCAGCACTCAGTTCTAAGAGAAGATGGGAAGCAAAGCTCAATACCAGGGCACATAGGCATATATTGAATGTACACATGAAATAATATAAGTGATAGTTGAACGACTCATATAACAGAGTGGACTGTCTTAGTTACTGCTCTATTGCTATGAAGAGAAACCAGGACCAAGGTAACTTATCAAAGAAAGGATAATGAGACTCTTGGACCTGCCAGTGGTGTAAATAATGATATGGAAACTTAATAATATGTATTTAAGCTTAGGTCTTAGCTTAGCCTACCTCCCAGCTAGCTCATCTAACTTAACCCAACTATTCTAGTTCAAAACCCACCACATGGCTACTTCTCAACCTCTCTCTCAGTCCCAGTACACCTGAGCACCTCCACGTCCCTCAGATACCTCTGCTTTTTCTCCCAAGACTCTCTCAGCCTGGAAGTCCCGCTTCCCTGCCCTGCCTAGCTATTGGCCATCAGCTCTTTCTTAAACCAATCGGCAAGTAAGGAAGTTGTATGTTTACAAAATACGGAGACAGGTGGTGAGCCATAAGAATAACAATACCAAAACCTGGCCAATACTCAGCTCTCTGCTGGTACAGAATTAACAATTGAATTATACAAGGGCAACCTTCACACAGTGTACAAAAAGGTTACTCCAGATTTAGCTAGCAGCTTGCTTACAGTTCCAGAAAGTTCATGATCGTCATCATGATGGGGAGTATGGTTGGTAGGCAGGTAGACATGGCACTGTCTCAGTAGCTGAAAGTTTATATCTGATCCACAAGCAAGAGGCAGAGAGGATGACTGGGCTTTTGGAACCTCCAAGTTTACCCCCAGTGGCATGCCTCCTCCAACAAGGACACACCTCCTAATCCTTCCTAAACAATCCACCAAGAGTGGACTAAGCATTCAGATATATGAGTCTATGGGTGCCATTCTCAATCAAACCAACACAGTTACCAACCTTGTCTTTATGAAAACTGTCTGAGACAACATGCTACTTACTCTAAAGACACAGATCTAAGAGTAAACATGCTTCCAATATCTACATAGCCTCATCCTGTAGCCCAGGCTAGCCTTAAACTCCCAGAAATTCTCCTGTGTCAGTCTTATGAGTGCTGGGACACAAATGTGGTCTACCATATTCTGTCTTACATACTCAAGCCTCCAGAGAAAGGTGACAGAGAAGAAAAGACTATGAAGGGAAGAGAAAGGCAACCATATGCATTCCTTCTCCATCCATCATTCCATTTTGTGTCACTAGAGGAAGGGGGCAGGGATTGGCGCTCTACCAAGGGATCACCCTCATTTTGGGAAGGGGTTGAAGTGGTCAGTCTAAGATTATTCATACATCCCCACAGAGAAGGCTTCAGGAATGGGAAAATGTTACTGAAATTGTTAGGGTCAGAGCCCTAGCCTTGGAAGTCCTAGAAAGCTAGGCTTGGGCACCTATTCTTGATAAGCGAATTAAACAGACAAGTAATACTGAAAAGCAGAGAAAGGTGGGCATATTAGGATTAATAAAGAGGACCAATAATCACAAGTCCATCTTAATTATTCTGACATGAAGTTTAGGCTTAAATATAAAGTAGGAGATTTATGTAACTAAGCAATCCTGGTAGAGTTGTGGCCCTACCCATTACTGTCTCAGCTCTAGGCTCAACTGTAAGTTACTCAGGTAAGTCATCAGTACTGTGGGAAATCTTTTCCACTAGAAAAGGTCCTCCTCTGGATGATACCAGGTTCAACCTTTGCTTTCCCTACCATGAGATTCCTGGGAAAATTCCAATTCTTTGAGTCTATTGTTTCAATAGTCTGATAGCCAAAGAGAGGGTGGTTACAGGGATGGGGAAGTTACCCTTTTTTATTTTATTTGCTTTATTTTCATTTTTGAGATAGGATCTTCCTCTAGAGCCCAAGCTAGTCTTCAAGCATTCTTTCTGCCTCAGCCTCCTGAAAGCTGAGATTTCAGGTGTGAGCCACTATACTCTGTTTAAGTTACCTAATTTTCATGAGAGAGGATGGATCCTAAGGCTGGGGAACAAGACAGATAGCCTGGAGATCTAGCATGAAGGTACCATATTTGCTACCTGAAGCTGTTCAGAGGCATGAAGGGTAGTGTGGTACCCAGCAAAAATAAGAGCCAGAAGAACACAGCCTTTATCTATAACAAACAGACAAACTCAGACATTGTCTAAAGGAGAGAGAGAGACAGAGAGCAAGAGAGTCTTGGTCTGAAGGCTATATATTTGTGGACTTTTAATTCTATGATCCAATAAATCCCCTTTACTGTCTAAATTAGAGTTGTTCAAAAGTTGCAAAAGTCCTAATTAATAACAATTAATATCAATAAATGTGATTTCTTCCTTGCCTACAATCCTGCCTCCATCTCCCAAGTGCTGGGATTATCAATGGGAGTCACCATCCAGGCAAAAATAAATTCCTAAAACTTTTTTTTCCTCCTAAACCTTTTAAAACCTTGTGTGTTTTCAAGACTTACTTTGTATTATTTTAATTATGTGTATGTGGGTGGCTTTGTTTGTGAGCATATGCATGCGAGTGAAAGGTGGTGGTGTCCATCCCCTAGAACTGGAGTTACAGGTAGGTATGATCTGCCCCCCAGGGTACTGGGAACCAACTCTGTCTGGAGGAGCAGTAAGTTACTCTTAACCACTGAGTCATCTCTCTAGACCCTTCATTTTCTAAAAATTACATTTATTTATTTTCTCTGTATATGTATATATGGAGGCTCACAAGTACCATAGCACGTAGGTGGAGTTCACAGAGGTCAATTTGTGGGGTTGATTATCTCCTTCCACTATTTGGATCCCAAGAACAGAACTCAGATGGTCTGGCTGGGAGTAGATACCTTTACTTGATGAGCCATCTTGCCAGCCTTCTACAATGTTTTGAAACATTTACCTGGAATGGCTGTAGACATCATGGCAGAGTCTACCCTGAATGGTTTTCTATAGAACCCTATGGAAATTTTTGAGTTTGAATGACTCCTTGTGTAATAAGTACTGCTAAACAAATCACTGGATACTGTCCACAAAGTATTTAGAACCACAAACATGTATTTCACATTGCATTGAAATTTAGAGACATCCAATATGACCAAGAAAATTTAACTAAAAAGAAAAAGAAAAATGCCCACTTCAAACATCACTTTTTAATTCATGGAATCCAAAAGAAGATTCTGTAAGTGACCAGGAACAGAAAGTTTCTGTTTCATGAATAATATTAACCAAAGAATTAACTTGGACACCTGGAGGTTAAGGAGTACAGATATGAGAACTGAAAAGAAGAATAAAAACTGGAGCCATTTATCGTGTATTTTTAAAACATTACTGGGAAGATGCAGAATCTAAAAACACTATCCTTAAAATTTGGTGGAAGATTGCTAAAGGGGTTCTTTGGTTAGCTTCATTATTCTTGATTCACATAGTAAGCTCTATCGGATCACAGTCAAACTCCCAAGATTGGCCACGCAGGAAGGACAAAAATCTAACTGTATCCCATCTACAACAATATCCTATTACTTCCCACTGCATTTTAGTCAGATAACATAGATTTCATCCACAGTTTTGTTTCAAAAAGAGAGCCTATGAGGTGGAATAGTTATTAAAAGCGTATAGAAAGTTGGGTTGGAAAGATGTCTCAGTAGTTAAGAATGCTTGGGACCTTTGCAAGAGGATCCAAGTTCAGTTCCCAGGCCCCACGCTAGGCAGCTCACATCTATGACTACAGTTCCAAGGAATCTGACATCATCTTTTGACTTCTGTAGGCATCTGCACACATGCAGCATGTATTCCCAAAGACACATTTACACATATACATGAATAACAAAGGTTTTAAATTTTGGAAAAGTTAAATGACATAAAGTAAAAAATGAAGGGCTACTTCTTGGCCATTACATGTATTTAAAAATATTTTTAAAATTCATTTATGTTAGGTATACAAGTGTTTTATGTGCATGTAAGTTTGGGTAATTCTCATGGCATGTTGTTTTCATTAGTATGACCTGTTCTATCATGGTCAAGATTCAGATGAGTACTGCCCCCCCCCCCAAAGTAAATATAATTCTGGTTCTTTGAGAGTCTTTATGGCACTAACATTGTCTTCAGAGGAATCTGGCTAGGGAGGAAAGAGTTGATTGGCCCAGACTGTCCTGAGCTGGCTGTCAGGATCTAGACTGCTGAGAGCTAACTGGTTCTGAATAAGCAGCTTGTCTCCATCTTGGGCTTGAAAACCATCTTATGGTGAAACTTCTGTGTCTGAAGGGTTGGGCTATGCCCCACCTGTAACCTCAACTACAAACAGTTCTGTACTGGCTGTTCCGGAAATGATAATCATGCCTTTGTTCCAAAAAATTATTTATAACCATCTTGCTGTCCTATCCTTGTTTCAAAAGGGTATATGACTCTCTATGATGACTTTGTTTTGACCACCTGTTCTGTTCTGTTCCTGAAATCCCACCTATTTTCCCCAATTTGAACCCCCACTCCCACCCCTAAGCTCTATAAAAACCTTGTGTTCCTCACGTCCAATGCTGACCTCTCCAACACTGCCTTGGAGGAGCCAACCCTGTACTCAAATAAAAAAACAAACAAACTTGCTTTAACTAGTTTGGCCATGGTGATTTGGGCAGACCATCTTCAGGGTTAACAGTGCTAGTTGTGCCTTGGAGGTATGTGGCTGAGGAATGGAAAACAGCCACATTTGAGAAGATGCAGCCTCAGAAAATATGAGGCCCGAGGGATGAAGCAGAATCCCCGGGCTCTTTTGCAGATGTGTGGAAGCAGTGCTGGACTAGGCTGGACTTTGGGAGTCCTTGGTAGTGAGGGGAGAGACCCGGAGAGTGAAAGGAGGCTTCTTATGTCTACAAGCCAGTAGAGTCCCAATGATTAACTCTGTATTAATGGGAAATGTGGCCTCATTTGAACCTTGACCATGGTAGAGCAAGTCATGCTAACTGTAATAATATCACACCATGATCTCAGCAGGTGCTAGAGACTCTACAGCTGTCATAAACGAGATCTATAAGCATCCAGATGGGTATGTTTGTTTCAGTACAACAGTGTCCTGTAGATTCATGGCCAGGGTACACAGTGCACACATGTACCTTTTAACTACTCTTAGACTTGGTCCAGTTTAATAAACCATATACTTTTTCTTTATGAAATTCTGAAGATGGCATGATATATATTGTATTTTTTTTCCAGACAAGGTGTCTGTAGCCCAGGGCGGCCTTTCTCACCTTCTTTGTCTCTCCCAAGTGCTAAGATTACAAATATGCAACATCATACATTACTTGCACACACTGTGTTTATATTATTACTTTTTACCTTTGTTTGTAAAAGGGTCTCACTGTGTGGCCCAGGCTGACCTCAGATTTGAGATAGATCCTCTTCCTGCCTCAGCTTCCAACTGGGATTGCAGGCATGTACCAACCACTACACCTGGCTAAAAATATTGGGTTGGTTTTTTTTTTTTATTATTTTTATTTTTAAACAGTCTTCCTGAGTGATCTTTCTTTCCTTCTTTCTCTTCTCCCCCTTTCATTCTCTTTCAGGATATCAAAAAGTTTAGGCTCTTCTGGAACTCATACGTAGCCCAAGCTGGACTTGAACTCTGGGAGATCTTTTTACTTGGCCTCCAGAATGCTGGGGAAATAGTAGTGAGCCACTATACTCAGCTGGCTGAATGGCCACAGTTAATCAATACTTCAGATGACATATCCTACCACAATTTCCCTTCAATTTTAAACATTTCATGATGATGACATGTCACTTGGTTCTCATAAATGATCTGGTGAAAAATTCTGTTTGGGATGCGATTTGGGATTTTTTTTTTAATTGTATTTTAAGACTTTGTCCCCTATGGTTACTGATAGTAGTCAAAATACTACTTTTCTTTAGGAGATGAAGTGACAATTATAATCATGGAGAGATGACATCCTGCTGTGACAGCAGTACTATTGAACTCATTCAATATTGATGATATTCATATCTAAATTATAAAATAAAATGTATAGTCAGTTATCCAAGGGGCTTAATAACCAAGCTCTTGTTTCACTGAGAATAATGTTTGGCTAGGACAATATCAAGACAATGAAAAGATCCAAGTCTTTCAGCAAAATGGAGGAGGCAAACATGGTGCTTCCTAAGCCAAGCCTGAGGTACGAATGGATGAGGGGGGAAAGACAATGGAATTGGGTGTGGTGGTGTCTGCCTGTCATTCCATCACTCTTGTAGGACAGGCAGGTGTATCAGAAGTTTAAGGTTGTCCTTAGCTACAGAGTGAGCTCTAGCTCACCCTGGGCTATATATGAGACACCATCTTAAAAAAGAGGGTACTGGAGAGATGATTTAGTGGTTAAAAGTGCTTTCTCTTCTTACAAAAGACCGGAGTTCAGTTCCCATCACCCATGTTGGGTGGCTCACAAAGCCCTGAAGCTCTAGCTTCAAGGAATCTGATCTCTTCTCCCACCTCAACCCCACTCCCCATCCCCGAGACAGGATTTCACTGTGTAACCTGACTGGCCTGGAACAGGCTGGCTTCAAATTCAGAGATCTGCCTACCTCTGCCTCCTGAGTGCTGAGGGGTAAAAGGTGTGTACCACCAGTGCCCATCCCTTCTTTTTCTATATTTTAGATTTCATTATTTTATTTTATTTGCATGTCTTGCCTGCATATATATGTACCACATGAATGCTTAGTGCCCAAAGAAGTCAGAAGAAGGTATCAGATCCCCTAGAACTGAAGTTACAGGTGGCTGTAAGCCACTCTGTGGGTGCTAGGAATTGAAACCAGGGTCCTCTGCAAGGGTAACCAGTATTCTTAACCATTGAGCCATCTTGCCAGCCCATGAAACTCACTTTTAAAGGCACCTGCATTACATGTTCATAATCCCTACCCATATACACATAAAAATTATGTGCAAGGCTTTTTGGGGTGTGTATAGCTTTTATCAAGGCAGGTTTCTCTGTGTAGTCCTGAGTGTCCTGGAACTCACTCTATAGACCAGGCTGGCCTCAAACTCACAGAGATCTGACCTCCCAAGTGCTGGGGTCGAAGGCCCCTGTCACTACCACCCAGCTATATGTATGTATTTTTAAGCCAACCAATAACTGTGATAGAGGCAAATTTTCAAAATGTATTTTGCTGAGTGCCAAAAAATCCAATTAGAACCTCAGTTTCTATGACATCAACAGTGATATAATTTACTTGCTCAGATACATTTATTGAAATTATACTATGTACTGGGTACCATGTGATTTCTTGGTGATGCCCACTGTGAGCAAAACAAATATATTATCTTTGTAACCTTCAGATGCAGGCATGGACAAAGGACTACGTAAAGAACAAAGACAGAAAGCTAGGTACAGCTTTAGACCTGGCTTCCTGGTCAGCTTTTCATCTTCTTCATTCTTGTTTAGACTTCTGCTTATAGGCCTACTTCCTCGGTCTCCCTTGGTCCCCTTAGCTCCCCTGTAGTCTATGGAATGAGTCACCGCTTTTTACTGGAAGGGAATGAGGTTAAAAACCACTATGAACCCCACGCAGCCCTCAAAAAGTAAGGCTGTTACGTAAGGCAGGAATGAAAGCAGGACCCAATTATCTCCCACACTGGAACAAAGGAAGCCAAAGCCCCAAGGAGCAGCATTGATGACATCCCTCCTCCCTGCAGTGGTTTCTTCATGGCATCTCTGGTTTGGTTTTCTCCTCATTTTTGAAGTCAGGCCTGTGAAAACTCACTTTTAAAAAAAGAAACTCTTCTAATTTATGTGTTACATGTCTGTATGTATAAATGTTACATGTGCAAGTTCCTACAGAGGCCAGAAGAGGCATGGATCGAATCCCCTGGGGCTGAAGTTACAGGTGAACAAGAGCAGCTGGATGGGGGTGCTAGGCACGAACTCAGCTCCTCTGGGAGATCAGTCAGCAGTGCACTTTTCCACTGAGCCATCTGTGCAGTCCCAGAAACTCACTTTCTGCAGGGTTAGTTGAGGTCATGAAGGTAGGACCAACTTTAGACGTTGTCGTAGTGGTGACTGAGTTCCCTTAGACAAGACCAAAGTCTGCTCTTACAGCACCATGTGGGAACATACTAAGGAGACCATCTACAAACTGGACAAATAATTCTCACCAGGTCCCACACCATATCAACAACTTTTAAAAAATATTATCCTTGGAGGTTTTATTTTTGAAATAAGTTTTATGTGTTTATTTTGTGTTACTTTGCAGACGAACACACAGAGATATTTCTGTGGAAGTCAAGCTTTAACGAGTTCTCTCCTTCCAACATGTGAGTCCTGGGGACTGGGGGCATTTACCAGGCTTGGAAGAGTGTTGTTGTTGTTGTTGTTATTGTTGTTGTTGTTTGAGACAGGGTACTAGAAGTCCAAACTAGCTTCAGTCTTATACACTAGAGACTGGCCTTGAAGTCCAGATCCTCTTGCCCCTGCCTCCTGAGTGCTAGGATTATAGATATATATCACCACACCTGTCTCCAGACTCCCTTTTTAAAAGGCAAAGTCTCATGTATCCCAGGTTAGCATCATATTCACTAAGTAGCCAAAGATGACCTTGAATGTCTGATCCTCCTGCCTCCAGCCTCTGAGTGCTACGATTACGCATGTATTCTACCATGCCTGACTCATGTGTACTGGAGATTGAACCCAGAGCATTGTATATTCAAAGCAAGCACCCTACCATGTGATCCACATGGCTGTGGCCCTCCTTACTTTCTTCCCCATTCACAGAGGTCATCCTGACTCAGCTGCCTGAATCCTGGAATTACAGGCCTGTGTCACTACATCCAACTTAAGTTTATCTCTCCTCTTCTTGCTATAGTCCAACTACACAGATACTCCTAGAAGCACCAGGTAGAGTAAGATGCCCCAACCCTGGTACTTTGACAGGTTTGGGGAGGTAAATGGAGTATTTTGCTTGTCACAATTACAAGCTGTAGTTACTAAGAGAAAATGTTCCCAGAGTCAACTTGTAACAATAACAATGGGACGAAAACAAAGATCTGTAAATGTGATGGTGGATTCCACAAGTCAGGACACAGGCAGTCAGAACCGGAGTTACCTGCCACAAGCCAGTTTGTATGGGCTAGAGAATTTCCAAGGAATGAACCTCTTTCAAAGGGAGAGGAGCCAAATTTGGACTCTGGAAAAGAGGAGAGGAGTAAGCATTGAAGTTACAGCTATCATTCATGGTTGGGTCTTACCTTGTCTCCATAGAGACTGTCATGAGGATGGGGAGGGAAGGGTAGGACCAAGAGGGTATCTACTGGAAACTCAAATAGGCTTCTCTCTAAAGCCTCTGTGAGACCTAAGGCAGCACAGAGCTAGGCAATTCTAGGTCCCTAAATACCATCTCAGCCCCTCCCTGACCCCTGTGGTTTGGCCAACTTGTTTCCAATTCCCTATGTTTTAGTTGCCTTTGTGTGGGTTTGGAGGATGGTGGGGGGTGAGAAGGGGGATGAGAGGGTGGGAGGGTTGGAGAGGCTGGGGGGAGGGTTGGGCAGGTTGCTGAAATGGGATCTCACTGTATTCTAGGCTGGCCTAGAATTCACTTTGTAGCCCAGGTTGGCCTCAAACAATCAATTTTTCTTCTTAAACCTCTTGAATGCCAGGATTATAGGCAAGGGCCGCCATCCAGGGAGGTGGTACTAGAAGATGGTAACAAATGAGGAAAAGTGGGACCTAGTTGGAAGATCTGAGAGCTTGGGGAGCATCATCAGGAAGGACTGAGAGGGTCCTAGTCTCTCAGTTCTCTGTTATTTCATGATTTTACGGAGGCAAGGTCTCATATAATCCTGCCTAGCTTTGAACTCACTATGCACCGAAGGCTGATCTTGAATTCCTCATCTCCCTGTCTCTACTTCCCAAATGTTTGGATTATAGGCACGCATCACCACATGCTTTACAGTTTTAAGATCTGATGTCCTCCTTTTACTGTGGCCATAGATAGGCTAGAAGTGATACAGCCAATGGGTCCCTTGCCAGAGCCTGCATCATGCTGTTGACTCAACCTCCCACACCGTGAAATTATTATTCCTAACTCTCTTGTCTTTATAAAGTTAGCCTGCCTCAGGTATTTAATTATATTATCAAAAAGGAAACTAGTAGAGCACTTGCACATGTTTCTGGTGTGTGAGCAATAACAATAATTACAACAGTGGCAGTGCATTTTTATACCCCGTCTTTCATCTCAGGGGTGCATTAGCATCACCAACTCACTAGTCATGGGAACACTTGTTTCAAGTTACGTTTAGTGGTTAATTTTATTATCCTTTCTATGAACAGAGAAGCTGCAATTAAAGTATAGTCATTCTCAGTGCTATATAACAATTTCGATTTTTTTTTAAATTAAGATTTCTAAATCTTTCAAGGTTGAAGGCATCAATCCTGTGAATTAATATTTGGGATATCTGAGTTTTAGAGTATCATTTATTAGCTAGCATTTGCATATCTTAGAAAAACTTTTCTTAGCCAGGTATGCCTTTAATCCCAGCACCAGGAAGCAGAGAAAGGAAGCAGAGATTGAGGCTAGCCTGGTCCACATGACAGGTTCTAGCCCAGCCAGGGCTATATAGAGTGAGATCATATCTCAGATAAAACAACAACAACAACAACAACAACAACAAAACAAAAAATATAAAAAGCCAACTTCTTCAATCTGGGTCACTCAGGAGCCATTTCTGACTGCTCTTGACAATTCCTCCTTCTTTTAGGGTTTCCAATTTTAATGGATTAGTTATAATTAATTAATTAATATTAATTAAATGTGTATATGTGTTTTGTCTGCGTGTATGTATGTCTTGCATCATGTGTATGCCTGGCACCCTCACAGGCCAGAGGAGGTGGTTGGATCCCGGGGAACTGGAGTTACAGACAGCTATAAGCTACCATGTGGGTGCTAGGAATTGAGCCCAGGTCCTCTGGAAGAGCAGCCAATACTCTTAACCACTGAGCCACCACTCTAGGCCCAGCTGATTGGTTCTTTACACACACTCTTTTTTAAAGACATCCTTTGCTTCAAAGCTGTTCTAGATTTACAGCAATGGGGAGAGAATGGTCCAGATTCCTCCTCTCTCCTCCACTTGCACCGCACACAGCAACCTCCGCTGTCAACATCACTACAAGAGGAGGACCTATGCAGGACTGAATGATCTACACTGACCATCTTATGGCCAACACTCAGGTGACAGTTTATAGAACAGCTCACTGTCATGCTATAAATTCTGCATAGATGTGTAATCACATAGGCCACCCCCAGCACAGTGTGATACAGAATATTCACTGTCCCCCAAATCTATCTATGTTCAGCTTGCTCATCTGTCCTGTCTCCCAATCATTGGTATCCCTGATCTTTGTTCAGTATCAATGGCTTAACATTTTTAGAATGTTATTGAATTGTGCAGTCACTCTTTTTCATATAACTATATAACTTTGTTTGTTTGAGACAGGGTGTCTCTGTGAAGCCCTGGCTCTTCTGAAACACTCTCTCTCTCTCTCTCTCTCTCTCTCTCTCTCTCTCTCTCTCTCTCTCTCTGTGTGTGTGTGTGTGTGTGTGTGTGTGTATAGACCAGTAGAGCCTTAAAATCAGAGGTCCACCTCCACCTCCGCCTCTGTCTCTGCCTCCCAAGTGTTGGGACTAAAGGCATGCACCACCATGGCCTGGACAGACTTCTTCTTCTTCTTCTTCTTCTTCTTCTTCTTCTTCTTCTTCTTCTTCTTCTTCTTCTTCTTCTTCTTCTTCTTCTTCAGCAAAGCAACCTTCAATTTTTATTAATACATAATAACTAAATAAAACAATCTTAAATTTCTATCAATATACAATAATTAAACAAATCAACCTTAAATTTCTACTAATATGGAATAATTAAACAAAACAACCTACCACCCTAGATGATAACAATAATACATCAAATGACCAAAACCATCCACTCCAATATAAGGGACGGAGATGACAGTCTTTTTATATATAATTACTTCCTGCTGAATTGGAGTGAAGAATTTCTGTTTGGGGCCTGAGGAGGGGGAAATGGTTGGTTTTTAAAAAGCAAGCTGTAGCATTTATTGCCTGGCTTTTGCACTGTGTACTTTCAGTGTTGTCTGTCCAGTCTCTGGGTTGTCTGACAGACAGACTCCTTACACTCAGCAAAATGTATTCCATTTTTCTCTCTGCCCCAGCTCTTTTCTTTCTAGTATTAAATGATATTCCATAATCCGGGCACAACCACACTGGAGTCAATTCACTCAAATCTATTTCATTTTGAATTGAGCACAGACTCTCAGTAGATAACTAGGAACCAGACAGGAAGTAAAGAGGCAGGCTGATGTGGAAGAAAACTTGAGACCTGCTTCAAAAGGAAAAGAAATTTTTCTTTAAAGTGGTTTGGCTGAGGCTTGGGGAAAATGATTTTGTCCTTGAGCAAGGGTCTCTTTCCATCCACCTCTCCTTCCTTCTTTCCTTCTGGCTACACAAGCAGCCTTGCTGAGTGTCCTGTGTCGCTTTGTTTCATGTCTAGAGGAACTAGGCATGGGGATGGGGTGGGCTCAACTGGTCAAGGCTATGGGCTTCTCAGAGATGCAGTGTAAAATGGCCAAGCTACTGAGGTGATTTGCTTGAGCTCTGTCAATACAAGATTCTTGCTTCATTCCCCCCTCCCCCCAACCCCCGCTTCTAGTGGCTGGAAAGAAAGACATACTTCACATATGTAGCAAAGCTACCTTGAATCCGAGGGTGCCACAGGAGCCAAAGCTTTGTTCTATTGTCCATGATTCATAGTTTAATTTCCAGTTATTTATTGGTTTTTGTTTCTTTGCTTGCTTGAGACAAGGTCTCATGCATCCCAGGCTGGACTTGAACTCACTAGCTAGTTGAGACTGGCTTTGAACTCATGGTCTTCCTATCTCTAGCTCCCAAGTATTAGGATTACAAGTATGCACCTCTAGTCTGGTTATGTGGTGCTGGGATCATCATTCATGCTAGACAAGTGCTCTACTAACTGTGCTACATACTTAGCCCTGATTTAAGTTTCCTGAAATCGTGTGCTGGTTAATAATGATTGTCAACTTGACAAGGTTTAGAATCACTTCAGAAACAAGCTTTAGGTTACTTCCTGTGAGAAGAGCCCCCTTGAATGTGGAAGGAACCATTCTAAGGACTGGAGCCCTGGACTGATTGAAAAGGAGAAAGCAGGGCCAGTGGGGTGGCTAGCAGGTAAAGGTGCTTGCTGCCAAGCCGGATGACCTGAGTTCGATCCCTGAAGCTTACACGTTGGAAGGTGAGAGCTGAGTCCTACATGTTGTTCTGAGCATACATGTGCGCAATCAATCAATCAATCAATAAAGTACTTTTTAAAAAGGATAAAGCAAACCAAGCACTTTGGCAGTGGCCTACATCTCTTTGTGCTTCCTGACCGTGGACACAGTGTAACCAGCCTCTGCTCTCTGTAACCAGACCTTCTCTGCCATGAGGGATTGTAGCCCCTAGAACTATAAACAAAGACAAACACAAATGGCAAAAGCCCTCCCTTCCTTAGGAGCCTCCTGTTGGTTATTTGATCACGTCAATGAGAAAAGTAACCAATACAGGTGTGTGTGGGGGGGGGTTGCAACAGAGCCAAACCTGGAACTCAGATCCTCCTGCCTCTGCCTCCCATGTACTGATGTTCTTATCTTTGTCCTGCTTCTTGAATTCCAACATCCTACAAGTCCAACAAACTTTCAGATTTTTCCTAGATACTCGAAAAGTCCCTTGATGGTACTAAATACTTTGAAATGGACCTTTGCCTATGAAGTAACTGGGAGGCCAAAGAAGACTGTCCTCAACTGTCCTCTGGTTTGTCATGTTCCAGTCTCAGTATCCCTTCAAGGCATTCAAACAAATGCAATCACCAAATGCCCCCCTTTGGAATTGGGATTAACTGTCTCATTTATGTAAATACTTTTTAGAACAATTCTTTAATAGCCGCGCAACGATGTAGGGTTTTTTCCCCCCAAAAGAGAATTATATAAAGCAATATCTTCACAATTAATTCATGCTACAACACTATGAAGGGCTTACCCTAAATTGTATGCATCTGTGTTGTTCCTGGGGCAGGTCTTGTCTCTATTGCTCTAAATAATTTATCTGGGCTGCAAAAGTATTCCATAACTATCGATTACCCCAAGATCTGCTCATTACCCCCTTTAACACAAACTCTAAAGGATGGGGAGATGGAGCCTCCAGAAAAGCACTTGCAGTGAAGTATGAAGCCACATATAAGGCAGATGGGTACGGTGGCCCGCCTATAATCCTCGTGCTGGGAAGATGGGTAATTTCTAGAACAAACTAGCTAGCTAGACTAACACTAACAGAACTGGAGGTTCACTGGATTCAGCAAGAGAACCTGAGTGCTGATTTGAATGAAAATGTTCCCATAGGCTCAAGGAGATGTGGACTTGTTGGATTAGGTGTGTCACTGTGGGGGCAGGCTTTGAAGGTTCAGAATGCCCTGGCCGCTCACAGTTATGCTTGTAGCTCACTGTGAACTCTTGCTCCAGCACCATGGATACTTGCCAGCCAGTTGGGATGCTTCCTGTTACATGGCCATAAATGGTAACCTTCTGGAACTATGAGGTTTTATTCATTTGCTTGTTTGTTTAGGTTTTTCAAGACAGGATTTCACTGTGTAGCTGTGGCTATCCTGGAACTCCCTGGCTATCTTGGAACTCTGTAGGCCAGGCTGACTCCAGACTCACAGAGAGCCACCTGCCTTGGGCTCCCAAGTGTTGGCGTTAAAGGCATGCACCAACACTGCCCAGCTTTATTTATTTATTTTAATAAATTGCCTTGGTCATGGTATTTTGTCACAGTAGTAGAAAAGCAACTAGGGCACCCTATATTACTAAAATTCCTTCTCTAGAGGAGAAGAGAAAATGTCAACCCATTCTTCATAAGATTCTGAAGACAAACCAAAGTATAGTTCCACCATGTTCAACATAGGGGAAACTAGTGAATTTATTGGGCTTAATTATGGCATGAGGGGATTATTGATAGAAGTGTGGGGCACCCAATCAGCCACACTGGTACCTCTTCACCAAGCATGGATGATGGCTTCCATATAGCCATCCATACAGATGGAATCCCGGCTTGCTCTACCTCTTCCCAGAGATGTGTGGACTGCACACAAGTGGCTGGGAGGAGGGGCCAGATGTGCAGGTGACAGACCAATGACTCTACATACCCCCTCCTTCTATGAGGAAATGTCAACAGTCTCCAGGTTAGACCCTGATGCACTCTTGAAAGCAGGCCAGCTGGTGTGATTAAAAATGGCTGTTTAGCTCAGAGGGTAGTGCTGAATGACACCCCACCTCAGTATGCGATGCAGAAACTGGTTGAGGAAAACCCCAGATGTCAGCCTTGGGTCTCCCAGCACAGATGCACACACACACACAGAGACACATAGATACATAGACATACACACATACACACAGAGACACATACACATATAGATACACACAGAGACACACATACACATAGACATACACACATAGAAACACACATACACATACACACAACAGACACACACATAGACACATAGACATACAGACACACACAGAGATACACACAGACAGACAGACACAGACAGACACACAGATACACACAGACACAGAGATACATACACATACAGACACGCACGCACAGAGACACCCACAACAGACACACAGAGACACCCATACTCAACAGACACACACACAGAGACACATACACATACAGACAGAGACACACACAACAGACACACAGAGAGACACACACACAGCCACACATACACACACACATATTAAAACATTTATTTATTTTGTATGTACATGTGTGTGCATGTTTAAATGTGAACAGGTATGCATGGAAGCCAGTGGACCACCTTGGGTGTCTTCTTACCCTGGCCTCTTCTTTCTTTGAGGCAGGCCCTTCACTGACCTAAAGTTCTCTAAGTAGGCTAGATGGCTGGCCAGCAACTCCCAGAGATCTGCTTGTCTCCCCAGGGCTTAGTGCTGGGTTGGAAGCATGTGCCACTCAATTCAACTTGTTTTAAATGTGAGTTCTGACGGATGAACTCATGTCCTCAAGGAAAGCTCTCTAGTGACTAGACAGTCTCTTCCCACCCCAGATACAGACTTTTTTTTTTTTTTTTTTTAGAACAGTTTTGGGTTCATGGCAACAGTGAGTAGGAAGCCTGACAGCTGCTGTGTCACCTGTCCCCCTTCAGTAATCTGAGCTCCTTTAATTGGATTTCTTGTACTTCTTGGTACTGAGAAAAAGTCTTCAGTAACATAATCTAAGGGGTGCAGTGACACATATCATCGGGTCTTTGAATAGTGTCGGCATGACCATGATGAGTGTTTCGCATGTTCACAACCAACTTCAAACTCAAAAGGTCGTTTAAACTTGAGTTCCCCCCACAGGCTTGTGACTGTTTTAATGAATAGTTCATCAGGATTTCCGTCAACCTGCCAGCTGCCTGCCCTTTACCTTGGGCTCTCCGATGTAATGGATCCTGAGATTTCTTGGGTCTTTCATCCAGCAGCCTCTCACCCACCCCCCACTCTCCCTAATTCTTGCTGTTTTTTTTTCTCCCTCACCAACTCAACTAGAATCTCTAGATTCCTTTGAAGTGACCTTTTGCAAGCTGTTCTCTGAAAAATCCACATGGAGCAGGTGTGGCTACCATTCCAAATCCAGTGTTCACACGGTGCCCGTTGTAGGCTGGAGTTCATGTTAAAACAGTGGTCACTTCACATACATTTTGGTAGTTCCTTGTTAATTGTTCAGAGATTTTTTTTTCTGACATAAATAAATAGGGTTTAAAATCTTTACCCAGTGATGCTTTTGGTGACTTTTGCAAGGGACCTGATCACTTTAAAAACAATCATTAAAGTATATTAACCAGGTTTATGCGCCCTGTAAGCCAGGCCGGAGAGCCGAAGGGCTTTGAGCTTGTCTGTTTAATCTATTTTAGGATCACATTACTTGATGAGAAGAACCAAACATCTCTGTCATAAAACATCCCAGCTGTTGAGTCACCCTGAGCCACACCATAGGGGAGTTTGGCTTGTGAGCTGAAAAGGAATCCCATGTCTAATTGAACTGATGGGGGAAACAGAACAGCAAGTCAAAGGCCGCTTGCCAATGGCTGGTACCTCTGGAATCAGATAAGCCTGCTCTGTACAGATATGCCCAGGAAACTAGCCTCTGAAACAGGGAGCTGATTTAGTTCCTAGAACTAGAAAACTCCTAGGAGCCCATATCCTTAAAATCACATTTCAGAATCAAGGGGAAACATGTGCGTTCAAAACCAGTCTCCTTTAAGGGAAATTGCCAAATCCACTCTCCTAGACTCCCTGCCTGTACACACTGCTGTTAGGGGGGCAAAACTGGCTTAATCCTCCTCTCCTGCTTTCCTCTCAGGACAAATGAAGTCCAGACAGGGGCAGCCCAGGGTAGAGCTTATCATGGGATGAGGAAGCCAGCAGGCTCCAGGCAAGGCTTCGACAAGATCAGTTACGCAAGCCCGGTGGACCGAGTCCTTCCCTCGAGGACAGAGTAAGTTAGCATTTCATCTCCGCTTACACAATGCTTTATGTCGATTTATCTTGGGAATGGGAGATCTTTTCATCTTTTATATTCTTTTTTTTTTTTTTTTTTTTTTGGTTTTTTTTGAGACAGGGTTTCTCTGTGTAGCCCTGGCTGTCCTGGAACTCACTCTGTAGACCAGGCTGTCCTCGAACTCAGAAATCCACCTGCCTCTGTCTCCCAAGTGCTGGGATTAAAGGCGTGCGCCACCACTGCCCGGCTATATTCTTTTTCTTAAAGCAGTTTTACACAGATTTATGTCGTTGGGGGGAGGGGGTACCTTATCCTTTGCTTGTTTGAAATGGGGTCCTAACTCTGAGGTTCATGCATCCTAGAACTCTCTGTGTAGACTAACCTGGTCTGGAATTTGGGGTGATTATCCTTAGTCTCTCAAGTGCTAAGACTGCAGGCATGTGTCAGGAAATCTAGCTGTTTTTCCTCTTCAAGAATTTGAGGAAGGGGGAATGGTATCCTACACCTGACATCTCAGCACTCAGGAAAAAGATTGCTGTGAATTTGAGGTCAGCCTGGACTTGAGGTCAAGCCAGCTTGGCTTAGCGTGAAAGGTGGTTTCAAAAAAACTAAACCAAGTAAGAGTGAATAAAAAAGCAAATGAGCAAACGGAAGACCGGGGTTACATAAGGGTTTGTCAGAAATGAGAGCAGAGGTTTATGGGAACCTCTCTGTGTACTGCCTGTTGGAACAATGGCTCAGTATTTGCTAACTTAATCTTTATGGTTTAGGTTGTTTTTGTAGGACACAAGTTTCATGAGAAACTCAGTCTCCAAGTTGCTATTGTTATCTAACTATGGTGAGGTGACTGCCAGAAAACTCGGTTTCTTCAGGAGGGTCTGATTAGCTTTCTGCCACCAGTGCTGGTCAACTAGCTTATGCATTTCCTGGTCACCATCCTAGCACATTTAAGAGCACCCCCCACTCCAAACCAAAGCCACACCTAAAGAGCCCTTCTGTCTCACTCCAAGCACAGCAATGAATCACGGGGTCTGACCCCTGTCACCTGTTATCTGCAGTTGCTTAGTCACATGCTCCATTCTCTGAGAGAGCATCCGGGTATATACAAGTCACAACAGGCTCCTTTCTGAGTCTGTTTGAAGAGTGTTTGTGTCAGAGTCTGGAGGGCCCAGCCCCAAGCCCTGCCTTTCCCATTGTGCCTTTGATGAGCTAAGGTAACACACTGGAGAAGTCCTGCTGTCCTGCCTTGAAACCCTAGCCAGTCAGACAGGGATGCAAATGAGCCCTTTGTGCTGGACAGTGTTTCCCTGTCAGAAAGTGCTGCTTTGGAGGAAACACTTACGCTCTGTATGGAAGTCTCAGGATTTTCGTTCTCGGACTTAAGTAAATCAGAGCATACATAAATTCCTTTACTTCTTAAAACATGTTAGTGTCAAAAGGGTAAGGTCACTTGATGAAATACCAAGTAGAAAGGTCAGGTTTGGGTGACAGACCTGTAATCCCAGCGGTTGAAAAGGGGGAACAAGAAGATCAAGAGTTCAAAGGCATCTTCTACTTGCTACTGAGTGAGTTTGAGCTAGGTAAAACCCTGTCTTAAAAACCAAAACATGAAACACACACACACACACACACACACACACACACACACACACACACATACACACACACATACACACACGCACTCGCGCGCATGCACGCACATACAAACACACTCACACACACACACACTATTCAAAGTAATACTTTCTAATTAATTTGGGGGTTTTGTAGCTGTCACAGTGAAGGACAATTCCTCTTTCAACTGCTCTAGGAAAATCACTTGGGAATAAGCAAATCATGTCCCTTTTACTATGTATAATATGAAGGTAATTATCCCTACTTAAAAGGTATGTATACCTTTACATTTTGTATATCAGTGCAAAAATGCAAAATATAAAGATGTGAAAAATCAAAACATAATATGGAATACAAAAACAGGAGAGTGGACAGATCCTCACTCTGTGAAATCAAAGAACTGTGTGGCTCAAACAAGGGGCTCACACAGAGCTGTCCAGTGAGTACAGACATCAGTTTCAACCATAAAACAAAAACAAAAACAAAAAAACCTCAAAGATGTGTTCCCTTCAGCGGTGCATAGAAATCTGAGCAATAAAGAGAAGATTAGCATGGCCCTAGACAAAGGATGCCACACAGATTTGTGGAGCAAATTCATATTATTCAAGAAAAGAAAGCAACAGATGAAAGCCATGCAGAGATGACAGAGATGTTGTTTGTTTGTTTGTATCTTGGTTTGTTTTGAGGGAGAGGATCAGCTAAGCCAGGCTAGTCTTGAACTTGCTATAAAACCAAGGCTGGCTTTGAACTCGTGATACCCCAACCTCCATCTTTCAAGTCTTGGGATTACACGTTTGTACTACCATATCTGGTTTTCTCTCTTTCTCTCCTTCTCTGCCTCCCCAGTATCCCTCTGTCTCCTTCTCCCTCTCCCTCTCCCCTTCGTTCCCACTCTCTCTTTAACCAATGCCAATCTGTTGCTTAAGTTTCCAACCCCAATAAGTCCATATAAAAATGCACAATCCAGTTATTATAATTATAAGCTATATGCCTAGATTGGACAGATACAACACTATACTAACTTATTCCCCAGCTATAAGACCCTTTGCTACT
This sequence comes from Uromys caudimaculatus, assembly GCA_028551405.1. Classification (NCBI taxonomy): domain Eukaryota; kingdom Metazoa; phylum Chordata; class Mammalia; order Rodentia; family Muridae; genus Uromys; species Uromys caudimaculatus. The sequence continues at coordinate 69,201,414 of CM052709.1, read as the reverse complement.
TGCGGTTTCTCCCGGTCACGTGGTTCTGCTCATCATGGCTTCCTCATCCTCTTCTGTCTTTTCTTCCTCCCACAGATTAGCAAAAATTCGTGACTTTGCTACCATGTAATTCTGGCAAGATCAGAGAAAAAAGGTTTCTCGAACATGGCTGCAACAGAATAATTTTGTAACCTAAAAAAAGCTATAGTTGCACTTATTATCTGCTTCAGAAATCTCAGCTCTTGGAATCTGCTATACATACATACCAGCACACAAACGATGAGACATATGTTCAGAGTTACCCATTAAAGCCTCACTCAGAAGAGCAACAATTAAAATCAACCCATGAGTCTGATAGGGGATTAAAATGGCTTAACGAACTAGAATATGTCTGCAAATAAAATACAATGCCAATCAGTGGGTACTGGCACAGCCTTGTAATGCCACTGTTCAGAAGGCTGAGGCCAGAAGATGTCATGTTCAAGGCCAGCTTGGGCTACAAATTGAGACCCTGTCTCAAAACACACACACACACACACACACACACACACACACACACACACACACGTGCACGCCCTCATGCAAAACCAACCAAGCTAGGAATAACAAAACCTGTGCAAAGCCTAGAAACGATAGCAAGTGATAAATCAAGACTAAGCTTTGAAAACATGTTACATAGAAGGTGCCAGTCACCAAAGACCATGTACTGCATGATTCTATCTATTTAAAATGTTCAGAAAAGCAATCAATAGAGACAAAAAAGTAAACCAGAACTTGCCTTGCACAAAGAGATGGGAGCACTGTGGGAGCTTGGCAAATGATGGCTGAGGGGTCCAAGGTTTCTTTTAAATGTAATGAGGATACAATAAAACCAATTACAGCATTGGCTGCACAAATCCTGTGAATGTAGCAAACGTCATTAAATTATACATTTGAATCAAATGTGAATTTCAGGGTATGAATTATTTTTTTGGTAAAGCCGTTCTTAGAATAAAGGCTATGGGGCTGGGCAGATGGCTTGAGGGTTTCTGCTGCCACGCCTGACTACCTGAGTTGGATTCCCCAGGACCCATGTGGCAGAAGGAAGATAACTGACCCCCACTGTTGTCCTTTTTAATATAGATCTAGAGATAGATTGATCAAAAGGAGAAAGGGAAACCTTTTAAGTAGAAAAGAGGGAAAGTGAGAATTATCATGTTCCTAAAGAGACCGAGGGAGGGAAGGTACATGAAGCTAATGGAGGTGCCCAGTGGGAAGGGAGGGTGTAAACAGAACTCAAGTGCCCTGGTTATGAATGTTAATTTCCTGTGATTGATTCAGGCAATGGACACATTTAGCATTGTATTTCAATCTTGGGACAGTGTTTTACTTATCCAGTCACGTACTAATAAAACACAAGAAGTAAGTCTTGAGAGCAGATCGATGGATCAGGTTGCCCTGACACTGCGCCCATTTGTGCAGTTGGGGAATGTTTGTGCTTGATCTTACCACAGTGGTATCCAGGAATACGAAAAGAAACAAGATGGAGGAGTTGATAAGCATGCTCCACTTAATTCTTTGGTGGCTAGGGATGTGAGGGGCAAATGAGGCTAGCCTTAAAACCCAGACTGTGTGTCCCGGGGCTTTATTCTGAAGGCCAGTCTGTGTGTGGAAGCCATGCAAAGCACCACAATAAGGTCCCTAGCACCCACAGATTGCCACCCATATGCCTCCCTAACGGAGTCAGGGGAGTGAATCTCGTTAATCAGAGAGGCAGCGAGGGTATTCACTGCAGATACTGCTTGGAAGAAGTAGCATGCGTCAAGGGCAGCCTCCTCCCTGTACCCTTCTAAGAGAAAGTTATAATTCGAAGACTTCATAATATTAATACAATCTCAACCAACTCCAACCTATCACTACAATGCAGGCAGATTCAAACCTGGCACTACATCCTGTCATGTGTAAGAGCTGGTGGGGGGCACCACGCTGTCTCCCATGTGCTAGCTAGGGAGAGCAGTCTCAGCACAACCAGCAGCTTTTGAGCTGTGTTCTGGGGACTCACTTGCACTGTGTTTCATAGATGTTTTGCTGGATTCTCTTTCAGAAACACTGCCCTCAGCACCAGAACAGGCCTTCCCTTAAAAGGACAAGAAGTGCATATTCAGGGGTTAAATAGTTCAAGTTACATCATATACACACACACAAACACACACACACACACATACATATACATGCTGGGAACTGAACTCAGAGGGGCAGCAAGCATATTCAATATTCATAGGTAATGTGTGTGTGTGTGTGTGTGTGTGTGTGGTAGCTGGCGGGAGCAGCTCAGTTAGCACAACCAGCTGCTCTTGACCTTTTTTCCTGAGACTAACTTGCACTGTGTTTGTGATGATCTATCTATCTATCTATCTATCTATCTATCTATCTATCTATCTATCTATCTATCTATCTATCTATCTATCTGTCTGTCTGTCTGTCTATCTATCTATCTATCTATCTATCTATCTATCTATCTATCTATCTATCTATCTATCTATCTATCTATCGGTCTGTCTGTCTGTCTGTCTATCGATCTATCTATCTATCTATCTATCTATCTATCTACCTATCTATCTATCTATCGATCTAAAACATCCTGAGTGCCAGAACTCTACATTTATAAGATTAACACTTATATAAAGATTGCCATGTGCCACGTAACTCTTTGGTGGCTGGAATTATGTAAAGAAGAGAGGGGGAGCCCTAAAACAAAGCCACTGCTGTCATTTCTTCTTTATCTATTCTATTTTATCCAAAGTGTACCACAGGCTCTGAGAAAAATGTACCATTCCTAGATTAGGAAAACCAAATGCTCAATCCTCCTTTCACATCTCCTGTGTTAAACTGTGTCCCGAATACTTTCCTGACTATTTTTACCCCAGATACATAATAATCTGAGCTTTACAAAATAACTTAGGCTTAAACATTTTTTTTCCAGACAAGATTGCCATGGGGGGAAAATATTAAATGAACAAAGAACACAGTATTATACTGTGTTATTCTTTTTTAAAGTATGGATTTTTCCATATGTTTCGAGTTTTTCTTTTGAATTATGTGTATGTCTGTGTACATGAGCTCAGGAGCCTACACAACATTGGTTCCCCTGGAGCTGCAGTTACAGGTGGTTGTGAGCTGCCCAGCGTGGGTGCTGGGAACTGAATTGACGTCCTCTGGAAGCACATGTTCTTAGCCTCAAAGCGTCCCACTAGACCGTTCAGATGCTTCATTTGAGACAGGGTCCCAAGTGGCCTAGGCTGTTCTAGAGCTTGCTGTGACTGCAGATGACTGTAACTTCCCCTCCTGTCCCCTCCTGAGTGCTTCCATCGTAGGTAGAAGCTATACATCTGGTTTCTATTCACAGGTAATGCATTTCCTCCTATAGTCTCAGGAAATAAAGATAATTGGGGCTGGAGAGATGGCTTATCAGTTAAGAGCACTGGCTGCTCTTCCAGAGGACCAAGGTTCAAAACCAGCACTCACAATCATTGGATTCAAACACCCTCTTCTGGTTTCTTTGGGCACTGGGCACGCACATGGTGTATAGACATGAAGGCAAAAGAACCATACACAAGAGATAAAATTTAAAAAATAAATATTAATATTCTATTTTATTTCTTTTAAAATAACAAAACAAAAATGCAAATATTTACACACACACACACACACACACACACACACACACACACGAGTGCACACAAGCTAAAATTTTTAAAAGTCGATATGGATTCTGAAAGGTGATTTGGTTTGTTCCAAGTTACAGATATTAACTATTTCCACCATATTCTCTAGGATTATTGTATAATTTAAAACGTTTCCAGAAGCCTGCCAGACTAATTCATATCCCATCACTGGTAATGATGGCATCTATTACTGCAGGATTTATTTGTTTTGTTTTTGTGATATGGTCTCATGTAGCCTAGGCTATGAAGCCTATCCTGGCCTGGAACTTTCCTATGTAGATCAAGCTGGCCTTGAACTTCATCATTTCTACCTCCTGGGTACTGGAATTAAGCTGAACGTATTATTTCATTTTGTTCTTGTTTATCTGTTTTTATAGTGCAACTCTGTCACAAAATAAACAAACAAATGGATGAATCAATAAATGAATAAATAAGCAAATAAATAAATAAAGGTATCCCCAATGTTGTCATCATGGTCAATATACTTATTCTGCACTAACTTCCTAAGTGTCTAAAAGGTTCATTTTTATTTTATTTTGAAAGACTTATTTTTATTCCTGTCTATGTATGTATGACTCTGTGTCTATAAGGGACAGTGCGTAAACATGGGTGTCCATGGAGGCCAGAAGAAGCATTAGATTCCCTAGAACTGGAGTTCTAAACAATTGTGAGCTGCCCATCATGGGTGCTGGGAACTGAACTCAAGTCATCCCTGAAAGAGCAGTGAGTGCTCTTAACCTTTGAGCTATCTCTTCAAACCATATTTGAAAGCCCATTTTTAAAAGAAGGAGGTTTGTTTTTTGAAATAACTGAAGAGGAAAACGTTTAGTAAAATCAAAAGCTCTCAATTAATGCAATAGAAGCTTCCAGGAAAGGGATCATAAGGCAGTATAGATAAATAACTGATAAGATCTCTGATAAACGTCCTTTGTATTAAGAGCTTAGTCACCTGAGATTGTAATACAATTTCCAAATTAGATTGACAATGCCAGGCAATCAGCCAAAATGACATTTTAATGAACCAATCCTCAAACTCTGTAAGATATGCGAATAGGATTCTCTGAATCTGGAAACAGGAAACTCAGCCGTGTACAGGAGAAAGGAGTGTTTTTCTATGGACAGCAATTTGCCAACAACTTCAAGACAAACCAAACATAAAGCTCAACAGACTATGTGCAGAGCTTAGCTTTTGTTTCTAGAACTCGAAGACACAGCTCTTTTAAGGTGCTGGTAGCTTTTGATACGAAAGGTTTTTCTCAGCCCTTGACCCCACAAGGAGTACCAGCAGATATCTTTGGGCCACGAACCAGTCCTGCCTGACACCCAATCCCACCTCACCTTTGAGAACCCAGGGAATGGGATTTAGATGGGTACTTGTTAGAGAGTTTCACATAGAACCAAGTGGCTTTGTGTAGAAGTCTCCATCAGAGAAGTAGACCACCTCCAAAAGAGGTTGGCCTGACAATTGAAGGAGATTCTGGTCCAGTGAGCGTCCCCAGACCTCATCTCCTCCAGAGTTGCTGTTCATCTCTACTTTGTCATAGCCATCAGGTACAAGCAGAGGTGGCAATCCCCAGCCACCCACCAACGCTTCTGAGTCACCTGTCAATGTACCAAGTGGAGATTTGCCTGGAAATAAATAGACTGGAACTTTTGAGGCACCCAGCAGAAGACTAACCCACTCATTCTTCAAAATGGTCTAGAAAATTGGGATAAAAAGAAAAGAAAAGGAGGAATCACATTTCTGCCTAAGTGCCACTTAGGAAAAAGAACGTTCACTTTGTTTGAGACTGCAGAAGAAAATTAATCATAATCTTCCTCTTGCTGAGTTTAAGTCTCCCTGTCTTTAAGATCTACAGTTATTTAAAGCAAATAAATGGTGACGGCAAATACAGTCTGAAAGCGAATCTTTTGCAGGGCCTGGGGAGACAGCTTAGCAGGCAGAAGTATTTTCTGGGCAGGAATGAGGAAGGCCATCCCTTGAGTTGAGCCCTAGAACTCACATGGGGGGGGGGGGGGGAGATGGCACACACTTGTAATCCCAGAGCTGGGGAAGGAGGCAGAGACAAGAGGACTCCAGGGTCCTAATAGGAATGGGAAAATCCCTCTCTCTTTCTCTCTCTCTCTGTCTCTCTCTCTCTCTCTGGCAGATATTTCCTGTCCTTCTAGGTATCAGTTGCACATAGCTTCTTGGCTAGGGGGTGAGATTTTTTTGGACACTCTTTCTTTTCAATGCTGAAATTTGATGTGGCTTGAATTTGTGCAGGTCCTGGGCACACTGTCACAGACTCTGTGAACCAGTGTTCTTCTGCGGAATGAGAGTGAGTATATCAACCATACCCCAGGGCAAACCTCATACTCAAGAGTAGTTGGGCATCACAGATCAGACTGACTCCATGGGTTGGTTTTATTGTGCTTTTGTTGTTGTCCTGGTTTGATTTTTAAGAGAGACAGTGGCCATGAAGTTGCATGGATGTACGAGGAAGCTCCAGGATAAGTCAAGGGAGGAGAAAGAATATAATCTAAATATAGTATATAAAAGTCTCAAAAAATAAATAAAAACACAATAAAATCAAACAAATCCAAGGTGAGTAGCTACCAAGGAACAATACCAAAAATAAAACAAAACAAACAACAAAAAAAACAAAAACAAACAAACCTCAAACCTGAACAACAAAACAAAAAGAACAAACAACAGAACAGTCCAGAGACAACTGAATGGGCAGAGCTAGGGCTGGGGCTAGCAGGAGGATGGGACCAAGAACTGCTGTGTTTTAAAGCTTTCAAATAATTCATCTCAAGAGTAATGATAGGACCATCCTCAGCTGAGGCGGGCGGCATTAATGTTGAAAAGAATAAAAACCCAGTGGAAAGGCTATGCCCCATAAGACAAGCTGTAGGGAAGATTTGAGGGAAGAGAGCTCCTGGGAGAGATGTGACCCCATTTCTGAAGGAACCCTTTACTTCTGAGCAAGCGTTGTCTGCGTTTATTTACCAAGGATTCAGAAACCCTAGCAGCCGTCAAAGGCTTCCTAAACAGATTAAGCGTTTTTGAAAATGATTTCTGACGCAGCAGCACTGGGTCTCTTTAATGTTAGCGATAGGACCTGCTGCGGGAAGGGGAGATTCTGTTTTTTACCTTTCCCCATCCACCGAGACCAAGGTCTTTGATGTCTCAGGAGCAGGTGTCACCTGCTGTGTTCTGGGGCAGCAGGGGAGGCTCCCTGTGGCCCGAGTAATGGTTTTATCAGACCAGCTCAATGCCCTCTAGCTGAGCGTGTTCACGTCACTGCCCAAGGTGATGACCCAATACTGGAAGCTGAGGGCTACCACCTGGGAGGACTCCAACTCCCTGGGATCCTGCTGATTCCCCCACCCCACTCCACCCCATCCCACCTCCGCCCCTCGCTTTGGCTATTTGCCTCAATGTGGTGCAGAAGTGTCACTGAGTATATGTGTTGGGTAATGAACAAACAAATAGGCAGCATGGGTCCTCTTCTGAGGCTGTTTAGTTCGAGATCTTCAATGACCTTTTCAGGGAGTCTTGGTTTTACAGTGCTAGCATCTGGGGTGAATGTGGAAAATGAGTCCCTCTCCCTTCCTTCGTATGGATGCTTTAGCAAGCAAACCTCAGGCTTCTGTCTGTGGTTCTAGGAAACTCTTTAGGCTATTTACCTATATGGCCAGGCCTATATCTTCACTGTCCTTTCACACATAGTGGAAAAGCACAGAAGCCATTGCTGGATGTGGAGGCACACACCTTTAATCTCAGCACCTGAGAGGTTGAGGCAAGTGATCTCTACAAGTTCCAAGGCTAGCTTGGTCTACATAGTTCCAGGGCAGCCTGTGCTTCTCAGTGAGATTCTGTCTCAAAAAGAAAGAAGGGCCTCACCGTCCCTGGTAAAGTACTTAGAGGCCAAGAAGGACTTTGTTCAGGAAGGGGAAGGCTCTCTGGTCACTGGCCTGAAACAATGTATTATCATTCTGTCAAAGAGTACTTGGGATTTGTCTATTATGCAGAAACCAGAACATACACAGACACACCCACACATGCATTCACACACCCACACATGCATTCACACACACACACACACACACACACACACACACACACACACACACACACATGCATTCACACACCCACACATGCATTCACACACACACACACACACGCATGCATTCACACCCACACACCCACACATGCATTCACACACACACACACACACACACACACACACACACACACACACACACTTTAATGTATATCAAAGACCAAGTATGGTTTTTCAAGCCTGTCATGCTAGCACTTGGGAGACAAATTCAAGACCAGCCTGAACTAAACAGTGTGTTCAAGGTCAAGCAGCCAGGCTACATAGAGAATCTGTATTAAGGGGAAGGGGACAATTAAAAATGTCTTTTTGTGCCAAGCAGTGGTGACACACACCTTTAATTGCAGTACGTGTGAGGCAGAGGCAGAATTTCTCTGAGTTCAAGACCAGGGTAGTCTACAGAGCAAGTTCCAAGACACAGAGAAACCCTGTCTTGAAAAATAAAACAAAACAAAAATGTCTTTTTAAAAAATTTGTCAGAGTTGTTAGTTGTTGTGTTAGAATCATTGCTTGTTTCCAGACGGACCACATCTGGCCAATACAGTTCCATGTGAGAGAGGATTATTGTGGGGAAAGGGGACAAAAGGTGGTGACAAAGGGGGAGAGCGAGAAGAAATAGGGGGAGGTCAGGAAGGGTCTGCCTTTTATTTGGGCAGTGAAGTAACCGCTTGCAGGTAATGGTGGGAGGTGAGCCAGGTGGGCTCTGGGAATGTGTGGCGATTGCCATGGCAACGGATGTGCGCATCCCTGTTGCCTATGGGTGATGTCACCATCATCACTGGATTCCGAGACAACTCACGACCATAAAGCCAGTTCCTGACTGTAAAGCCGGTTCTTGATGCCAACATAAGTAGCCTTTGGGTTTATGTTCCGAACAAAATTCCACTTGAGTTAAGTTAGGTGTTCCAGGAAGAATTTGTATAACAGGACATAGGACAAAAGACAACCACAGACATGTACACGGACATGCACACGGACATGTATAAAGAAAGGAGGATGTCTGTAGCTGCAGTCTGAATATGAAAGCAAATTCACTAACCACAGACATTTCTCCTTCCCTGTGGCTAGGGATGCAGCTTGCTCCTGACAGCCCAGGAGATAAGGGTGCGGCAAGACCCTACCCGGAAACGTGATGTTGTTCTGTGCGCACAGCCGTCCGTCAGAGGGAGGAGGGAAAATGAAGAATATGAAGGATAAGAACAAATGAAAAAAAGAGCGAGATGTGCTGAGAAGAAGAAAGATTTCCAGGAAAGAGGACCAAAAAACCCAATGAAACCAAGTTTTAGCAGCTTGCAAAAGGGGTGGGGGTGGTGACCCGAAAGGAGAGTACCCGGAAAGGACTGGATTTGGTCTTTGAGTGCATTGTAATAAAAGATGGCTCTGGAGCCTGAGTCTCAAGATAGAATCAGGTAAAAAACAACACAGGACCGCATACAATCAGAATCGCGGACAGGGATCAGCATGAACGACGGAGGTCAAGTTCAAACACAAAGAACCTTAAAGGCTCAGGTGTAAAAACCCAGACCCAGAATCCCTGGAGACGGACAACTCTCCCTGGGTCTGAGTCTAGGCGGAGTCTGAGCTTAGACTGACCTTGATACCCAGCCAGCCTCTCAGGACAGGCGCTGTAATTATAGGGGAAAATATTTAAAAAGAGTCACTGAGGCAGAGAAAATACAGGGCCCTCCTGTAAACAGGCCCTGGCAAAGAGCATCAGTGAACTAGAGCATCAATGCATCAGAGTCAAAGGCATGTTTTCCTGTCTCTGGTACTGCACTGGCTAGCTGTGTGCGCCTTGCTCCATCCCAGTTCCCCCTCTTTGCCCCTACAATGACATTACTTAGGCCTCTTTCTCAGCCAGCAGGCACTACAGAAGTCAGTGTGCTTGTTTCTAGCCAGGATTCACTCAGAGTGGTGAAACCAATTTCTTTTTGCATATCATCCTGGGAGTAATAATACTTGTCTCAGTGAGTTTTATTGAACTATTCATGAACCTGATACTTCATGCAGGTTGTTCTGGTACTCAGTGAGAGCAGATGATTTCTGAGAGTTTGAGACCACCCTGGGCTACAAAATGAGTTCAAGTCCAGCCTGTACTGCACAGCCTCGTCTTAGAAAAACAAACTACAGAAAGAAACATCACACAAAGAGCATGACATATGCGCTACCTAACACACAGTAGGCACTTAATCTAATAGCTGCTTTTATTACTATTTTAATAAAATCAGTATCAAAATTGCTTACTACTGTCAGAAACAGATTATCGCCCACCCCAACCCCCCCAACCCTGATCCTGCAAAGAAACACAGGAACAAAGAGAAAATAAGTTGGCAAGGTAAAAAGAAGAGGGAATGGTAGGGTGGGGGTGGGGTGGATGAGGTACCACAATCTAAACTAGACTAGTAAGCATGCCGAGACAGAAAGTTCACCTGATTTTTTCTCTATTACTTTAAATGGCTGTTTCTTTTCCCCATTGACTGGGGCCTGACTTAATAATCTTTTGTGATTGAATAGCTCTAAAAACTTGGCACAAAGGAAATGAAGGAAAGGGAAGAGGGGCCAGCCTCTTCAGGCCATCGGGGTCTAGGAAGATGGGAAGGGAAGGAGGTTTCGCTAGACAAAAGTTTTAGTATTTAGGAGAAATTAAAAGATTCACATAAACGTTTTATAAAGTGGGAGAGATTTTGGAATATTGGCCAGCCCTTGGCTGGCTAGCTACTTCGATAGGAAAAAAAAGTTAGAGATTTCCCACGTTGTCGTGGACTGAATTATGCCCTTCCCATCACACATACAACCCCCTGATGAATCCCTCGTGCCTGGTTTGACTATATTTCAGGAGGTACTGGGGTTATAACGAGGTCATAGGTTTAACCAGAGAATGGCGTCCTTATTAAATGAAGGAACACTGCAAACTGCTCTCTCATGCTTATTCCCATAGGCTAGTGCAGGCTCTCTGCTCGAGTCAGAGAAGCATCTCTATGCAATGGGTGACATCTAATGCAGAAACTCTTAAGTGGTCACATTGTTGAGAAGAAGTGATTTTTTTTTTTTTTTTTTTTTTTGTGAGTGTTTGACTCTAAGCCAGACATCTCTATCACCTCCTCCAGGGCTCAGATAATACTGCAGAAGAGGAGACGAAATAACACCAGAGAACAGGAAGGAGTGCTGTCTTCTGGCTGGGGCATTTATGAAAGCAAAGGACAGGGACCAGCAGTGGATGGGAGGGGCTTATAAAGCCCTCCCTTTCCCTGAGGAGCTATGGCAGGTAGAGGTTACTGGGGGGAAGAGTGAGGGACATATTCTTAGTGGTATAGCCACTGAGCACTGATGCGTTGCCCTTGCTCAAGTAACTAAGCTTCCATTGGTGCTCCTGCAGGCAACGGTAATAAAATGCTGCAGGCCACTTTAAACAAACCAACCAACCCCATGCTGGTACAGGAGGGTGTGCTGAGATAAGAAATGGTGTGATGGGAGGGAGAGAGGGAAGGGGGGGGTGAGGGAGATCAGGAATTTGATTACCATTTTATTAAAATCAGTATCAATATGGCTTACTGGTTAGATCCCTGACAGGCAGACATAGAAGGAAATCTACAGATCAATAACGAAGATAGCAAACTTCTGGCTTCTTCCTGAGACGAAGGCCTGGAAGCTTGAGACAAAGGTTTAGCCAGTGTTTTCTACCACCAGTAGATCCCCAGATGTCTTAGTCAGGGTTTCTATTCCTGCATAAACATCATGATCAAGATGCAAGTTGGGGAGGAAAGGGTTTATTGAGCTTACACTTCCACACTGCTGTTCATCACCAAAGGTAGTCAGGACTGGAACTCAAGCAGGTCAGGAAACAGGAGCTGACGCAGAGGCCGTGGAGAGATGTAACTTACTGGCTTGCTTCCCCTGGCTTGCTCAGCTTGCTTTCTTATAGAACCCAGGACTACCAGCCCAGGGATGGCACCACTCACAAGGGGCCCTCCCACCCTTGATCACTAACTGAGAAAATGCCTTACAGCTGGATCTCATGGAGGCATTTCCTCAAGGGAGGTTCCTTTCTCTGAGATAACTCCAGCTTGTGTCAAGTTGACACAAAACCAGCCAGTACACCATTCCTTCCTGATGGCTAACTGGTCCAGACTGGTCAGATATGCTCCCAAGGCCTGGCTGGGACGTCTGTACCCAAAGTTGTGAGCCTATCAACTTCCCTTTCTTCATCTAAACCAGCCAATTCTGAATTAGGGAAAGGGGACCCCATTCTAACCCACCAATGACCCTTAAAAGGACCCACACAACTTTCCAGAAGAGTCGGACTTCAGCTTCCTAGGTCCCCCTTCTGTTGCTTAGCGGGTCTTTAGGGTCTTTCTCTCTGTCTCTCTCAGTGTCTCTGTCTTTCTTTTTCTTTTGTTTTGTTTGTTTGTTTGTTTGTTTGTTTGTTTTTTGGTTTTTTGAGACAGGGTTTCTCTGTGTAGTCCTGGCTGTCCTGGAACTCACTCTGTAGACCAGGCTGGCCTCGAACTCAGAAATCCACCTGCCTCTGCCTCCCAAGTGCTGGGATTAAAGGCGTGTGCCATCACTGCCCGGCCTTCTTTTTCCTTCTTTGTCTCTGCAACCCCCTACCCCTGCACCTTTGTGTGTTTCTTCACCTTGAATAAAAGTATCTTTCATCTCTGCCTGTTAAGTTTGAGATTTTTGCCTGCAGCTATCTGTTGGGATCAAAACATCCCACGCCTGCATTTTAATTCTTTGATCAGACGAGAAGAACAAACTGGATCCAGACTCCTAGTTGGCAACATGAAGAAGATAAGAGAAGGTAATGAGGGAAATGATGAAAGTTGATATATATACATGTGTGTGTGTGTAAAATTATGAAGTCACAGAGGAAGACACATGAAGTCAGACATGGTAGCACATACCTGAAATCCCATCGCCCAGTCAAGGTGTGTGGTTTTGCCCACCACTGGCTCCTTTATTATCTGGTTTTTAGTATAATCTGTAAGGGGCTTGTTGGAACTGTTTGAAATCTTTGGAGGAAAGGGGTAAGTTTCTCCTCTAGTTGGTGCCCTTTCCTTCTGGCATGAGCCAGCATGAGATTCTGGGGAAATTCTCATTTCAGGGAGTCCAATGTTTCAACAGTCTGACAGTCAATGAGAGAAATACAAGAGATACCAGATCCCCTGGAACGAGAGGAAGAAAAGAAAAGTAAAAACTGATACACAGAGGCTGAGAACCAAACCCAGGTCCTCTGCAAGAACAGCAAGGGCTCTTAACCACCGAGTCATCTCTCCAGCCCTGATACAAAGAATATCTTTAGAATATCTTCATTCCTACCATGCTGGTTACATCTGGAGCACCATGAGTTCCAAACCAGCCTGGGCCATATAGCAAAGCCCTGTTTCAGTAACAAGGAAGGAAATAACCAGCCCTCAGGAAGCTGAAGCAGGAGGATCAATTGAAATTTGAGGTCAGCCTTGGTTATGTGGTACAACCTGCCTCAAAAACCAAATGATGGAGTAAACCACAACCAAAAGCACAGACAAGAAGAAAAGAACTATCAGGTAAGTCCTTCCCTGACTCCTAACCCAGAGAAGGCTGTGGTTATGTGAGGACATGGGAGAAGGTGGCCATGTGTAAGCCAGCAATGGAGAGTCTCACCAGAAACTTCGGCATCCTAATCTTGGATTTCTCCAAAATCTAGGCCTAGGAGGAAGACATCAGTGAATCTAGCACTGTCACGATAGCTCAGCTCAAAAAGACAGGTAATGGGACTGATGGGACGGACTTCTGTCCTAATGACCTGAATTTGATCCCTGGGACCTATGTGACAGAGGGAAAGAGCAAGTCGTCCAAGCTGTCATCTGACCTCTACATTCGTGCAGGGCATGCCTGGCACTGGGGCACACACAAACAGGGGAGCAAAATTAACAAATAAATGTCATTTAGAAAAATCACATCACACAGTCTACAGTGCTTCCTTAGCTGAGGTGACAGATACTGGAATGATGACATTTGTAGCATAGAGATGGAGCCCCCAAAACAATCAACAGTGCCCCCGCCCTTTTGATCTGTGCCTAACATAAGCAAGAGTGAGCCGTCTTCAGACCTGTGGATACAGACCCAGGGAGCCTCTCTGTGAATCATAATCTGGGAGCTTCATGTGCTGTACAAGCCACATCATGCTCTTCCCTTCCCCGGGGAACAGCAGGACTCATTTTCTCTATTTTACAAATTTTGTCATTTTTGTGAGATTCAAGCTGACATGTCAGGAAACACTTGTATATAAACCATCTAAAAATACACACAAGAAGCTGGTTATAGTAACTGTCTTTAGGAGGAATTGGAGATAGGACAGAATTAGTTTTCAATATTTCAACTACTTTATGGTTTTTTAAAAAAATAATTATATGCTGTACCAAAAAGAAGTTCTACTTTACGGTTATTTCTTATTGGTATGATCTTGATTCCCATGGGTCCAGAAATACCATCTTATTGAAGAAGGAGGAGGAGTTAATTTTGGAAATAAAGATTAAAAGTATTTAAAAAACAAAAACAAAACCTGTGAGACAGCAGTTTCTACCATGGCTTCACATCTGGGACTCTTTCTGGAAGAGGGATAAGTTTAGAACAAGGGGCAGCTGCCTGGATGCGCCTCAGACGACCTGTTTTCCTGCCACTCCAAAAAAGCACCTCACCCAAGGACCCTTCACCATCTTCACTGTCTTGACACATTCTGAGCAAGAGTCCATTTCTTTCCGGTGTTTGCCTGTCTCCAGGGAGCCTTGAGCTGCACCAGTATAGCCTCCTTCTACAGCTCCAGGCTGAGGAGTGACTGTGACCAACCAGAAAGCCCCTCCGTGAAAGCCAGGGTCCAGCATCCTGAGTTTAGGTTCCTCTGAACCTTGTTCAGTGGGGAAGGAGCAAGGGCTTCAAAACTCTTATTTAAAAAAATGTTTTTATTAGCACACATTAATTATACACCACAATGGCTTTCATTCTGACATTTTCATATGTGTGCAGAATGTAAGAGCTGTTATCTTTACATCTCTTACCCTTTCATGTGCCACTCACTCTTGTTGATCCTGGCTGGCCTTCTAATTAGCCCTTGTGTGCATGTGCAAATGCGTACCTCTGTGTGTGTGTGTGTGTGTGTGTGTGTGTGTGTGTGTGTGTGTGTGTGTGTGATGAGTTTCATTAAGACTTTTTAGATAAACGTAGACAAGAGTTTGCTAACAAGAACATGGCACCCCACCCCACCAGTGGCTACACCGCTGAAGAAACTATCTCCGTCCCTCATCCATCTTTGACTGGGTGTAGAGCTCCTCAGAAATTCTTCAGACATCAAAATATGATTTGACCTTAAGCTTAACTTTTGTCAGAAACCACCTGAGATGAATTAAGTGAGTGAGAAAGGAAGCAGTGAACATTAGAAGATTGGGCCTAATTGTTGAGACTGTTGAGGACTTGGCGAAGCTTTGCCTCTGGTGCCAAATAGAAATGGCACAGTCAGGGGCACACAGAGGCCAAGCTGAGTGTTCCTGGCCAAAGGCAGGGGGTTTGTTCTTTGCAGCTCAACTTGAATGAGGCAGCTGGCTAAGACACTAATGAGGAGAAAGGGCCCAGCCTGAACAAAGACAAAGGGTGGCCCTAATCAAGGACCTGATGTGTTTGGCCATCTCTGGCCAAAGAATGTTCCTGTTGAGAAAAATGCATGAGAAAGTTCTGCATCTCTGTTTTTAATCTAACACACAAAATAAACCCATGGACCGGAACACAGGAACAAATGCACTCAAGAATCAGTTGTAGGGGCCGGGCTCTAAAACTAATGACAGATGCCTCCATTTTGTTTTTATTTCATTTAAGTAGTTGGGTGTTTGTTTACTTGTTGTTCTTGGGAGGTGAGGAGCTGTTGTGTTTTTGGTTGTTTAACAGAGTCTCATATTGCCCAGGCTAGTCTGGGATTTTCATACCGTCTTGTTTCTGTCTCTCGACTGCTGGGATCACATATGTGTACCAACATGCCCAACCTCTAAAATTATTTTTTTTTATTCTAGAATATATTTTGCAAATGATTTGAACAAGTTCAAGAAAAGACAGCTTTTTGTTTGCTTGTTTGCTTGTTTTTATGTTTTGGTTTGTTTTGTTTGTTTTGTTTCTTTGCTTGTTTGCTTTCTAAGTGGTTTGCTTCTCCTAGGCTAGACTTGGAGAAGCTGGGAGCAATACAGTCTATGCAGCTATTTTGACAAAAACTCATACATAGAATGATATTCTTTCAGTATTGGAAATAGAAGCTCAATATCAAGGTTTGGGCAGGTTTGGTTTCTGCTAAGGCCTGCCACCTTAATTTACAGTTGGCTGCCTTCCCACTGTGTTCTCACATCATCTTCCCTCTGCAAATATATCCCAAACATCTCTGCGGGTCTGAATTTCTTCTTATAAGGGTACTGTCAGAATGGGTCGAAACCCATCCTACAAATTTCGTGTTAACTCAATTACCTCTTTTAAGACATTCTCTCTACCATAGGACAGTTAGCACTATTGGGGACATATACACATCCTGGGGTTCAATCCCTAACACACGGCATAAACCAGGTATGGAAGTACATGTCTGTTATCCAGAGACTGTGAAGGAGGATCAGAAATCCATTGCCATCCTTGGTACAGCACACATGTGTATGTGCTTGTGTGTGTGTGTGTGTGCTTGTGTGTGTGTGTGTGCTTGTATGTGTGAATGTGTGTGCTTGTGTGTGTGTGTACAGTGATTACAACTGTTCATGTATGCTGAGTGTGGAGTGGTAAAAGGTCAGTCTCAGTGTAGTTGAGTCTCAGTAGCTGCCTATAGGCTTAGATTTTTAAAAATCCTACTTTAGTAAGAGTTCTTAAATGCTTGAACTACCCTTCTAGTCCATTGACCAAAGGTAGGGGAGAAAGATGGTTAATAGGACAAGGGGGATGTGGACTTGTTTAGAAGTAGTTCTTTGAGGGCGATTCCAATCTTTGTTGACAGGATATCAGCAGTGACAGTCCAAAACATCAAACACAAATCAGTAGTCCAATCAGCAAACAGCAAACACTAGTCAGTAGCATTGGCTTGATCCAGAAGAAACCACGAGGCTCTGCCAAATGGGTACAAGTCCATGGAAGTGGCAAGAAGCAGTCAGAATACCATGAGAAGGTCTTTGGTGCATTTGTCTCTACGAAGTCATGATAGGTGAAGATCAGTGAAGAACAGCAAAGTGCTGCAAGGCGAACCAATGCAAGAGCATCGTTCACTCTCTGTTGGAGACATTTTACGTTGAGTTCATGACTCACTAGTGGGTTGCAGATCAGTTTGAAAAATATATTTGTTCCTTGACAGAGGGTCTCTCTATACAGCTCAGGCTGTCTTTGAACCCTTTACTCGCTTGCTTTAACTTCCTGAATATTGGCATCAGAGTCATGAGACACCTGTTCAAGCTTGAAAATTATTCATTGGCTAGCCTATTGTGCAATGTTCTAGTTATAAGAGTGCATCTGCTCTGGCTCTTGAGAAACCCTGTCCCTGGGTTACAAAGGAGGCTTTCTTCACCTCAAATCCATAACCAGAGTTCCTGGAATGTAAAGTAACCTTCCCAGCTATGCTTCTGGAGATTTTATCCCCTCTCAGGGGTTTGTGGTTACTGTTCTTTCTCCAAATTGCCTAGAAAATCCATGTTCCTGGCAAAAAAAAGGGCAGGGAGTTCAGGATAGTAGCTCCCTCTCCTCAGTCTTCTTCCTTGGTGGTTGTAGCAATTACTTGTATCGTTGCTGTGATAAAATACATGATTAAAGCAACTTAAAGAAGGATTTACTTTAGCTTACAATTCTTAGGGATGTGGTCCATCATGGCAGGAAAAGATATGAATCCTTGTGCTTGGCTGGCTTCCTCCTCTTTATTTGGTGCAGGACCCAGCCCACGGAATGATACCACCTACATTTAGAATGGGTCTTTCCACCTCACTTAACCTAACGAAGAAAATGTTTCATGGACATGGCCCAAGATTTGTTTTTATGGTAATTCTAAATCCCATCAAGTTGAAAATCAAGATGGACTATCACAGTGGCACTGTGCTAGGACACTACTGAGGTACCCATCTTGTTCTCTACTGTACTTAACTCCCTCCTGGCTCCTCAACTGGCTCTGGCAGCTCTCTGATATCAGCACTGAGTCTCTTAACCTTTTCCTCTTTTGAAGGTAGCTTTGCTGTAGCCTTACACAGATGTTATGAGTTGCCCTGGTGCTATTTGTATTCTGATGTTAATTCAGCTTCCTAAGAGGAGTTGTCCCCAACCAGCCATATTCAAGTATTCTGGTGATCTCATGTGAACCTTCTCCCCATTCTAATTGGTCAATAAAGGCTAGAGCCTATGATTGGGCAGTGGAGGGGAAAAGTGGGACGAGAGGTTAGGGAGAGTGAGAAAGGAGAAGGAGAAGGAGTGAGAATGAAAGAAGAGGAGGAAGCCATGATGGAGCAAAACCACATGGCCAGGAGAAACTGCAAGTAGCAAAGGGTCTTATAGCTGAGGAAAAGTTTAATATAGTGCTATATCTGCCCAATCAAGGCACATAGCTTATAATTATAGTAACTGAATTATGTATTTTTTATATGGGCTTATTGGGGTTGGAAATTACTATAACACATAGATGGCTCTGCAAACCCTTGCTCCTGGTGCTTTGCCTGCGCTCTACAAACCAATGCTCAGTTTGAGGGTTTCTGGCCTATCATTGCAGCATCATGTGCCGAGAAAGCTATACAAAAGGGAGGCATCTGATGAGTGTGTAGTGATGGTGGTGGGGTCCTCCATCCAAATTGCTGGGGTTGAGTCTTGGAGCAAATAATTATAATCACACTTATTATAATTATGTAACCTGCAACCACTGCTTCTCATCTATATCTGTTTCATAGGGCTGTGAAGACAAGTTCTGGGGGTGCATTTAAGCCAGCATTCCACCTTCCTCCATGAGCACCGCCAGAGAGGGAACAACAATGCCACATGATGACTACTAAAGAGTTTGTTCTGGGAAAACAGAGTGGGTTCTCAAGCCAGAAGGAACTCTGTGGTCACTGCACACAAGGACCCAGCTGGGAGTGCTTTCTATGTTTAAGAGTCATAGGAGCTGTGATCGATGTCTTCAAATATTCACACATCTCTTAGCAAGAAGTAAACAAATTCATGTGCAAAGATGCCATGCAGCAGAACCAGTAGCCACAGGGACAAGTCCGAAGGGGGCTGAATCTGGGTCCAAACAAAAACATCTTTCTAGAGCTGCCAGGCACAGAACAAGCTGTTCCTCTGCCCTGAAGAGTTTCGAGCTAGTATGAATGCCCCTGACTGAAGAAATCTGGCTGTCCCTCGCAATGGTCTACTTACTATTCATCCCCTCCTTTCTGTCTTTCCACACCTCCATTTTACTCAGTGGTGAGCAGATGACCCCGTGAGAACCTCACATCCCGGGGAAGGTCACTGCGGGGGCCAGCTAGGTGAGTACTGCTTTTTGATAGCAGGGACTGAGGGTGTAGGAGGCTGCTGTCTCCTTTATTTTGCCAAAATAAAGATGTGATGCTAAGGATGGATGAAGACATCTTCACAGCAGGAGACAAAAGCAAAGAGAGACACGCTGACATCACTCAGTGGTGGCTTCACCTAACCAATAGCCTCTTCCCCTCACACTTCTTCCTGTGGAAGAAAACCAACACCCTATTTGTTTGTGTCACTGCACTAAGATGTTCTGTTATTTCAAAACAAACACATCTATCACTAATCCAGGAAAGTTGAATGCAAAGTAGAGCCTCAACTCCTGGATATTTTAACTCATTATACTGAACCAGAGAGTACTAGCTGGAGCACCTGCTTTGTAGATGGCAGAGAACAAACAATACCAGTCCCTCCCTTGCAGATGCGTGTTACCTAAGCCTCTTGCCTTTTGCTGACAGTTCAAGAGGAATCTAGAAAACCACAGTGATGTCAGTGTGAGGAGAGCTGACTGTAATTGGGGGTGATGTTTCTCAGTTTGTTTTTTAGTACTGTACATGGAACCTTGATTTAGTCAGAGCTTTACCTTTGAACTACAAGCTCCAGCCCAAGAGTAAATTTGTGTGATGTGATGTCCAATATTCTCCCCTTTTGATTTACTCCTGGATGTTCACTGAATGATGTACCAATTAGACGTCAGTACCCCAGGTAACACGTCTGGTCAACAGGTATGACGCAAAGTCAGGTAAGCCAGATGCTGATTGATACTGCTCTGGGAGGATACTGACTTGTTAGATGAGTTTGCCTCCCCCCTCCCTTTTTTTTTTTCTTTTTCTTTTTTCGAGACAGGGTTTCTCTGTGTAGCCCTGGCTATCCTGGAACTCACTCTGTAGACCAGGCTGGCCTCGAACTTAAAGATCTACCTGCCTCTGCCTCCGAAGTGCTGGGATTAAAGGAGTGTGCCACCACTGCCTGACTTAAGTTTGCCTTTTATGCATCTTATACAGGTGATCTGGTGTCTAGAGGCAACCAATCTTTTCTACATCTTTATCATTCTCTACTTATGTACCTGATCTAGGTACTTCCATGTAGAAATTTATTGGGCTGGCCTGGTTGACCTGAAACTCACAGAGATCCACTTGTCTCTGCCTCCCAAGTGCTGAGATTTAAAGGCATGTGCCACCATGCCTTGCTTAATTTTTTATTGAAGAGGTTTTCACTATGTAGCCTTGGCTGGCCTAGAACCCAATATCTAGACCAGGCTGAACTCAAACTCACAGAGATCTGCCTATCTCTGCCTCCTGGAAACTGGGATTAAAGGCCTGTGCCACCATGACCAGGCTTATATATATTTAATTTTTGAGACAGAATTCTGTGTAGCTCAGGATGGCCTTAAAATCCATACATAGCCAGAGATGTAACTAAAATCCCAGTTCTCTTGCCTCTACCTCCAACAGATGGAATAATGGGTGTGGGCTAACAGCTTTTAGTAGTATATTCTATATTGTTAGGCTTGACTTATGTCTAGTTTCCTGAATTATTTTCAGGTTATTTAATTATCTTTAAGTTTTTAGTATTTCTTTATTGTGGGAAACATTTGCCACAGCATTTGGGTGAAAATAGTTTCTGGGGGTTGAACTTGAGTCATCAGGCATGCCAGCAAGCTGAGTTACCTGCTGACTCATCTCACTGGCCCTATTTTTGGATTTTAATTCTATTTCCAAAGTGTGAGTTATTCCTTCCATGTTGATAGTATCTGCAATTGTGACTAATGTATGTTCTATATAACTCTGTATAAATTGTCAGGTTTCATCACTGATATTGCTGCTTGATTGGTTTGACTTTATGAGCTAGAGTATAGCCCAGGCTAACCCTGACCTCATAATCCTCCAGCTTCTGCTTATGTAGTGCTGGTGTCACAGGCGTGCACCAACACAGCCAGAGTCAGCAAACACTTCCAAGAAGAAAGTCTTTATAAAGTGAAGGCAGCTGGTTTGTCATTAAGCACAGCAGCAGTAGATAATTCTGCCTCATGACCATGGAGTTCTCATTCCACCCGTGTCCTAGGACATTGTGGGACTCTCTTTCAATCCCTTTGTAAAAATTCAGATGAGGAGAAGTGAGCTATATGTACACGGCGCTCGTGTCTCTAATCTCAGTGCCTGGGAAGCTAAGTACCGTACAGTTGTGTGTGTGTGTGGGGGGGGAAGCAGAGAAGACAGATGGGTCTCATCCCTGGGCCTGCCTATGATCTCAGCTGATACAGAAACAAGAGGATTTTGAATTTGACGTAAGTTTGGACTACATAGTGAGTTCCAGGCCAGCCTGGGCTACCTAGCAAGACCTGTTTATTGTGTATTGTTTAAGGAGAGAGAGAGAGAGAGAGAGAGAGAGAGAGAGAGAGAGAGAGAGAGAGAGTCCTCCTGTGTATTCTTCAAATTAATGCTTTCTGTGACCCCGCTGCCTTTCTAACAGTAAACTCAGGCTAAAATTTGGAGCTGGATCCCACAACTAGTTATGAAATTGCACATTAAACTGGGGTTAGCAAAAAAGCAGAGATTATGTGTAATTTGAGTGGTCTTTGAAAACGTCCTAATGACTCAAAAAATACATCAGTGATGGTGTGCCATGGGCAGGCTTTGGTCTTGCTTGTTCTGATCTGTTTTGTTTAAGACTAGGTCTCTCTAGATAGCCCTGTCTGCCTGGAGGTTGCTATGAAGACCAGACTGGCCTCAAACTTTCAAACGTGTATCAGTCCTCCTGCCTCTCTACTTCCCTAGTGATGACTACAGACTTGTGCTACTATGCTCAGCAATCTTTGGTCAGTGGTCAAAGAGAATCACTAAGTAACGGTTCAAATAGCTGTCTGTCACTAAATATTTAAAGTATTTCCTCAAATCATCTCTAGAAGTGAATGACACAAATGTGAAGAATTTCAAAGTTCTCCTGCCTTTTGTTATGAATGGTTTATGTTGGTTTAATTTGAATCCTACTCTCTCTTAAACTTCTTAATCTTTATTATTATTGTGTATCATGTATTGTGTGTGTGTGTGTGTGTGTGTGTGTGTGTGCACACATGCATGCATACAGGCAGGCCTGTATGTATTGATGAAGGGGGAAGGGCGTATGCCACAACGCACATGGGAACATCAGAGGACAACTTCAGAGTTAGCTCTTGCCTTCCATCTTTTACGTGGGCTCGAGGTTTCTTTAAAACGCATGGCCCCAGCCACATAGCTGGCTTTTCTGTATGTGTCTACACAGCGACACTCTCTCTGTGTGAATCTGTCCCTCTATCTAAATCTCTTCCTTTTATAAATATGTCTGTTATCCTTGGATTGGTACTCAGCTCCAGCGACTTCATTTTTAAAAGACCACCTCTGTAGAAACCCTGTTTCCAACTAGTCTCACCCTAAGGTACTTGGTATTAAGATTTCCTGAGAGACACAGGTTAGCTCAAGTCATTGGGTTTGAACAAAGATTATGGGGCCATCCTAAGATGGCAGAGGACAGAAATAATGGCCACAAAAGCCAACATCAGGGTTGGAATGAGGCTAGAGCAGAAGAGGGAGATGACAAGGAAGGAATTCCCACGCCCACGTTTTACCAACCAACACTACATTTGAGAATGCTGGATGTACACAGCAGCAGCAGCATTAATAAGGCCTTAATATCTTGTTATGTTTGCTATGTTTAGCTCCTTTTAAAATTTTTTAATTTTAATTTTATTCTAATTAATTAATTAATTATTGAGACAGGGCTTCTCCATGTATCCCTGGCTGTTCTGGAACTAACTGTGTAGACCAGGCTGGCCTTGAACTCAGAAATCTTCCTGCCTCTGCCTCCAAAGTGCTGGGATTCCTGGTGTGCTCTACCATCTTCCAGTGGCTATGCTCAGTCCTTTAACACTTAAGAAGCCAGTTGTGGTGACTTACTTATGCCTGCAATCCTTGCACTTGAGTACTGAGATAGGCAGTCACCACTGCCTGGATTACAGAGTGAGTCCCAAGCTAGCCTAAGCTATAGGGCAAGAGCCTGTCTCAGAAAACAAAAGTGAAACAAACAAAAGCATATGCAAGCTTCGTGTGTCCCACCCCCTTATGCATCGTGGTGGCTCTTAGACCTCAGAATACACGCAGCAGAGTGTGCTCTCTCAGTTCCAAATCTCCACACAGCTTAGCACTGGCTTCTAGCCAAAGTGTTTCCTGTGAACTGAATCACAGCCCAGAACGGTTGACACAGAATGAGCAGCTACACCACACTCAATAAATATTAGCTATTTTCCTTCTTGCTATTGACTCTTGACTCCCCCTAAAGCTAATTTTGTTAGATTTGTTGAAGCAAAGAATAATAAAAACCTTGGGCTAGGGATACACGTCAGTGGCAAAGCTCTTGCCTAATATGCATAAAGACTCTAGGTTCAGTTTCCTGCAGGGGGGAAGGAAAAGAAGGAAGAGAGGAAGGATGAAGGAATGACAGACCCTTGACAAGTAACCGATAATGAATTAGAAGGAAGATTTCAAGGAAGGCCACTGAGATGTGGCTAGACCAGTGTTTTTTAACCTGTAGGTTGCGACCCCTTTGAAGTGGAGAGGGGAACAATCCTTTCACGGGCGTCACCTAAGGCCATCAGAAAATACAGACATTTACCTTATGATTCATAACAGTAGCAAAATTACAATTAGGAAGTAGCAACAAAAATAATTTTATGGTTGGGGGTCACCACAACATGAGAAACTGTATTAAAGGGTCACAGCCTTAGAAAGGCTGAGAATCACCAGCTTAGACTCAAGTGGTCACAGGCTGATTTCCATTCTTTAACATAAATTCAGAGTTTTAAGTTATTTTATGTAGGTGTGTATAGGAGTAGATATATAAGTTCAAAGCCAAGGAGTCCAGAAGAGGTCATTGGATCCACTGGAGCTGAGTTAGAGGCGGTTTTGAGTTGTCAATGTGGATGCTGGGAACTGAACTCTGGTCCTCTGCAAGAACAGCCAGTGCTCTTAACTGGTGAGCCATCTCGCCAGCCTCCATAGGCTGACTTTTGAAAGAGTGAACCAATAATACTGGGCACTGTTCATGACATAACTGCGGAGGAACGCTGGGCACAGAGGGACAAAGGTTACCCTGATTAAGCTGTTTTCTGACAGGCCAGTCTTTCCTCCAGTAAGCAAATCATTTCCTGAATAACCTTTTCTTGGAGAAAGTTTGTAGAAAGCTCCTGAAGCAAACTGTTAAACTCCTGCTGTATACTTATCTTCTTAGGCAATAATTTCATGAATATTAATAGAAGTATCATCATTTCCTATGACCCATCTATTCTTGAACACCACCTGAATTTCTCTAGGTGCGATGATATGTACAGCTTAGAGACTGAGCCGACCAGAGTGATGGGGACTGGTGGACCAGCACACGGAAGTAGAGAGATGCTGGGAACAGATGGGCTGTGTTCACTGATGGAGGTGCACCAGTAGCAGCCCAGAACCTCAGAGCATTTATTTTGTACCACCAAGGGTTAGTTAATCTCTGTAGAAAGTCTCTGGAGGGACCAGGCATCAGTTGCTGGCAGCTCTGAGGAGGAAAGAACCCAAGCTGATACATTCGGAGCACACAGCTTTTAGCTAAAGGTTCAAAGCTCCTCAGCAACAATACTCGGACTGCAGGAAGGTTTTGCCATTCTAAGCATGACCTAGGGAAGGCTCTGTTATTCCCATGGGTCGGAGCCATTGGGATCTTCAACACGTTGTATCCATGCCAATAATACACATTCATTCAGGATTTCATCTGCTTCCTACATTTAGAAATATAAACTTCACATTTGAGTGGTTAAGAGCACTGACTGTTCTTCCAGGCAGTCTGGGTTCAATTCCCAGCAACCTCATGGCTCACAACCATCTGTAATGGGATCTGATACCCTTTTCTGGTGTGTCTGAAAACAGCGTACGGTATACTTATATATAAAACATAAGTAAATAATTCTTTTTTAAAAAGGAAATATGGGCTAGAGAGATGGCTCAGCAGTTAAGAGCACTGACTGCTCTTCCTGGGGTCCTGAGTTCAAGTCCCAGCAACCACATGGTGGCTCACAACCATCTGTAATGGAATCCAATGCCCTCTTCTGGTGTGTCTGAAGACAGCTATGGTGTACTCATATACATAAAATAAATAAAATCTTTAAAAAACAAAACAACCCCCCCAAAAAAACCCCCAAAAATTAAAAAGGAAATATAAACTCAGTTACCTTTAAAAAAAAGATTTTTAGATTTATTTATTTTATTTACATGTGTTTGTGCCTCATCCACATGTATATCTGTGTACCACATGCATGCCTGTGCCCATGTAGGTGCCATGTAGGTGTGGGAATCAAACCCCATCCTCTTCAAGAACAAGTGTCTTAACTGCTGAGCCATCTCTGTAGCCCCTAAGTTCAGTTATCTTTAAGGACTATAGTGATAGGTTTGCCTTCAAGCCCAGTGTCCAGTAGATGGGAAGATCTGTTTTATTTAAAAGCTGCAGTTTTCTTCTTACTGCTGCATAGCCTGGTCTAAGATGTCATGCTCCAGGGCCCTTCTTAAAGGCATGGTTGTAGAACCACTGAATAAAACTCAAGAGAGCAACTGAGATGGTAGCTCAGCTCTCGGGAGGCTGACACAGGAGGATTGCCTCGAGTAAGCTAGAGAGTAATAGGGCTTAACAAAAGATAACCTCAAAAAAGCAAAATGTAATATTTGCCCAAAAGAAGAAGGTCAAGGACAGCAGTTGCTGAGGATGTGAACCAAGACTGCTCAGTGTAACCTGAACCTCTGCCTCCTGCCAATACCTACTCTGTGGCTCCAATTTATACCAGTCACTAAATACCCTATTCTGGCTGAGTGTAGTGACCCACTTGTAAGGCTCAGAACACCTGAAGGGTCCCCCAAAGTCCGTTTGGCCTCTGTCAAGAGCCAATTATACTTTATTTCTGACCCATTTCAGTATCTCCAGTTTACTTCCCAGGCATCTGAGGATGTCGGTGAAGTGCTTACCCGACACGGAAGAAGTCCTGGGATAGCTCCCCAGTAATGCATAAACGGAAGCACAGTATGACTTGGCTTGTAATTCTGGTACTCCAGAGGTGGAGGCAGGAGGATCAGAAGTTCAAATTCGATGTCGTCATTCTTAACTATGCCAAATTTGAGGTCACCCTGGGTTACACGAGACTGAGTCACAGAACATGGGGGTACAGGGAGAGGGCTCAGTGAGTACTAGCGTTTGCTGAGCAAGCCCAACAACCTGAATCCAACCCAGAGAACCTGGATAAAAAGCCAGATTTGGTGGACGGCTGCAATCACAGCACTTTTACGGCAGGTTGGGAGGCAGAGACAGAAGAATCAGGCAGAAGCTTGTGGGGCAGGTAGCCTGAAGTTTACTGTACAGCATTGACAGAAAGCAACATCTTCCTGATTCAGTAAACGACTCCTAAAAGCTATCTTGACCTCCACGCATGCACCATGGCATATTGACGCCTGCACAATGCACCCCCACCCCACCCCCACCCCCAAATCACTTCTCTTTTCCAGCTTCAGAATTCCTTTTGACACTTTACCGACCAAACTAGACGCACAATGACAAGCCCGTTGTTCTACTTTGCTGTCTATTGCTATGAAAAAAACACTGACCAAAAACAACGTGGGGAGGAAAGGGTTTACTGGCTTCCCTAGTCCACTCTCAGGCCCTCACTGAGGGAGACAGGGCAGGAGCTCAAGCAAGACAGGAATCCAGAGGTAGGAACCAAAGCAGAGGCTATGGAAGGGTGCTGCTTATTGGCTTATTCCCCATGGCTTGCTTTGCTTGTTTTCTTATAGAACCCAGGACCACCTGCTCAGGGTGGCATGACAAACGGTGGTCTGGTCCCTTCTACATTAATCATTAATTTTAAAAATGTCTATGGATTTGCTCCTTTCAATCTGATGGAAACATTTTCTCAGCTGAGGTTCCTCTTCCCTGGTCACCCTGGTTTGTGTCTGTCAGGCCCAAAGGAAATGCCAGTTCCCCAGACTCAGTAGGTACTCCTAGACTATGGGAGGATTTCTGAGGTGGTTAGATAAAAGCCGGGATTTCTCAGGAACTTGTGATGCCTATTTCCCTCTACCCAAAGATTTCCCTTATCTCCGGCAGAAGGGACAAAAGGCTCTTTGTGGTACCTATTAGCATATCAAAGCACATGCTGGCCTCCAGGCTCCCTCAGCGTCACAAGTACCAGTTGCAAGTCTTAAAGTCTGTTGTGCTAGCATCCCAGCCCTTCTCTCTTCCTCCCTTACCCTAACTCCCTCCAGCTCATGGGCTTCCCTCCCCTAATTACTTATTCTCCTTATAACTGGGCTATTTTTGATATGCTTCTCCCCACCCAGCCCTCTCTAACTCTCTGCTCTGCTCCTGTTCTCTCGTGGCCAGGTTTTAGTCTCTCTTCTCTCTCCTCTCTCCTCTCTCCTCTCTCCTTCCTCTCTCCTCTCTCTTCTCTCCTCTCTCTCTCTCTCTCTCTCTCTCTCTCTCTCTCTCTCTCTCTCTCTCTCTCTCTCTCTCTCTCTTCTGGACTCTTCCAGAAGCCTCTGGCTGTTCTCTCTCATACCTACAATAAAAACTTCCACTTAACCATAGCTGTAGATCAGCCAGGCCCTCAGTTTATACAATGTCAAGGTGACAAAAGCCAGCATATCTGTTGCTATTTTTTCTTTTCAGGGCTTCATCTAAACTCACCGTCCTGCTGCCTCTGCCTCACAGGTGCTGGGCTTGTTTGTTTTTTATTGGGTTTTGTGGTTTGTTTTTTTTGGGCATCTGAGGGGATTAAATCAAGGCTATTTTATGCTAATAAGGTACTCTGCCACTGAGTTACATCTTTACCCTTCCTCTTTTTCTCCTCCTCCTCCTCCTCCTCTTCCTCTTCCTCTTCCTCCTCCTCCTCCTCCTCCTCCTCCTCCTCCTCCTCCTCCTCCTCCTCCTCCTCCTCCTCCTCCTCCTCCTCTTTGTTCTCCTTTTCCTTTTCCTCCTTCATTTTGGTGCTAGAGGTTGAGCCCAAGGTTTTGTGTACACTAAGCGCACCCAACCACTGAACTACATCCTGAAGCTAAATTTCTCATCATCTTTATTTTTATTTCCGTATTATGCAGGACTTGGGAGCTGACCTCAGGGCCTTGTGCATTGCTGGGCAAATCCACAACCACTGAGCTACACTCCAGCCTCTATACCAAGCAGTTTGATCGAAAGAAATCGAAAAGCTTTAAATATTACTCCAGATGGAAGTCTCTCTGACCTTCCTTCATCTCTGTTCTCTCTCCTTCCCCGGAAGAGGTACTCTGTAACGTTCCCTTATCTGCTCAGAGTCCATCCTCAACAAAAGAAACAATCACCTCTAGTCCTTTCTCAGAGCTTCCATCAACTAAACCCACACTGCAGGAAGACAGAAGTCAGTCAGCTCACAAGGACAGATCATTAACGGTGTTTGTTTTCCGTTTTGTTGCAAGAATCACTTACAAACCACCATTGGCAAGACAAACGGATCTTGCCAGTGGATACTCTCCAAGCCTATTGTGTTAACTACATCTGCTGAGTGTCTTATCCTGTTCCCCCATGGGGGGGGGGGTATATGTATATGAGTATGCAGTTATGGTCACCCACGTGCATGGATGCAGGGACCAGGGTAGGACATCAATGTCTTTCTCTGTTGATTTCCACCTTACCTCCTGGAGACAGTCCCTTGATGAACCGGAAGCTTTTGCCTAGGCAAACTGGCCCATGACCACTCCCAATTCATCCCTCTCTGTCCTACACTATTATTGTTAAAGGCATGCCAGCCATGCATACCTAGCTTTTTACTTTTTACACGGGTAGTGAGATTTGAACAAGCTCTACATGTTTGTAGAATAAATTTTCTTACCCGCTGAGCCATCTCCCCAGCCCAGGACCATGATTTAAACTCCCCCCTCTGTGCATTAAAAAATCTAGGCCTCGGGCTGGAGAGATGGCTCAGCGGTTAAGAGCACTGACTGCTCTTCCAGAGGTCCTGAGTTCAATTCCCAGCAACCACATGGTGGCTCACAACCATCTGTAATGGGATCCGATGCCCTCTTCTGTGGTGTCTGAAGACTGCACTGTGTACTCACATATATAAAATAAATATATTAAAAAAAAAAAATCTAGGCCTCTCTGCCTTCCTATTTATTTATTTATTTATTTATTTATTTATTTATTTATTTATTATTTTTAGGTTTTAGATTAGTTGCATTTTGTTTTGTGGAGGAAGAGTCACAGGTAGCCCAATCTGTTCTTGAACTTGCCAAGAAGCTGAGGATGACTTCGATTGCCTGATTCTCCTGCCCTTTCCTCCTGCCTGCCAAGGTGGTAAGCTGTGCTTGCAAGACTATCATACCACGTAGGGCTTTTTGCCTTCACTTTCTGTCTGTCTCTTTTGATTTGGATCAGACCCCGGCTAGACTCTGCTTAGACATCGGAATCACCGAAGGAATGCCTGTCTGTCTAACTCTCATCGCCTCCAAGGATAAGAGTGACAGAGGCAGGCAACTCTCAGCTCTATACATCTCTCTCTCTTGCTCTCTTATAGCACCTAAGGTCTCCCATCCTTTCCCAGAACATGTGATCCCCTTGGATTCCGGGAACAGCCAGAGTTTCACAAGACAAACTGCCTGTCTGATGGTAGCACTTCTCTAGATGTCGAGGCTGACCACACTTTGGCCAGGACTGCTTCATTAGACACACTCTCATCCCATAGCTCAGTTCTTCCTCTCTTTAAACCTAAAATGCACGTCCGTACCTGACAAACTTCCCAAAGTGTTCCTTAGAATGCTTTCTCTGCTTGTCAACATTTCTCAGCAACTTAGTTAGCATACAGCGATGGGTGGCTGAGCCTTGCTTATTGGGGCTAGAGCCAGGGCTATTGTGTTAAAACAGTGTTTACATGAAGATGTAATAAGAGTCCTCTTAAGTGCCCATCAACCTGTGGTCAATATTTGGTGCTCGTTATACCATGGCCAGGGCGGGGCTGGTTTCTGGATAGGCTGGAGAAGTACTTGCATCTTTGTGATACTGACCGCACATGTAACTGCCATTTTCCCTTAGGAGTGAACGATAATTGTAAGAGACTGAATGGGTGAGAAGGTGAAGGAGGAAAATATATTTCTGGAGCAATAAACTAGACCCCAAGTGTTTGACCTTCAAGCCAAGGGCTTGACCTGCCAGGAGGCCTTTCTTACAAGCTCAGCACATCCGCCAGAAGACCAGTGTACTCCTCACCTTAGGTCACCGCTACTCCGCATGTTCGTGAGAATTAGGAATTGCAACGCTAACAGAATTAAAATAAATCTCCATGATCAGCGGTAGACCTCAAAACGGGGGTTCTGCAGGGTTGATAGACAGGTGCAAGACTGCCAGGCTAGGATATTTTATTCTGTAAATAAATGGGCTATGTTAAAATAGCAACACCCCCTGCCCCCATAACAGATCAGCGCTTCTTCACATTAGACGGTCATATTTTCTGCAACAGCAGTCACTGGTTTGATGACATAAGCATCCTTTCTCCTCATTTGGAGACAAATTCTGTTTCTTGGACAGTCTCAAGCATGGAAGTGTATTTTGGTCTAACATTTTCTTGCTGGTCATACCAAGATTAGAATAGGAAGAAAACCAACGTTTCTTACAAGACTCTCTGAGGAACACTGCATGTTGGCTTCAGGGTCTTTAACCGGAATCTTGACAAGGTGAATATTCATGACTGG
The DNA here is from genome assembly GCA_028551405.1 of Uromys caudimaculatus. NCBI lineage: Eukaryota > Metazoa > Chordata > Mammalia > Rodentia > Muridae > Uromys > Uromys caudimaculatus. The sequence continues at coordinate 69,170,376 of CM052709.1, read as the reverse complement.
GACCTTGAAGTTTGCTAGCCAGAGAAGAGTAAAGAAGCTTGTAACAGGAGAAGCTGCAGAAAACTAGGTCAGTGTAAGAGCTGGTAGAAGAAATAACGAAATCAACAATTAATATGCAAACATCCCCAAGGTCACAAGCTGGAGGAGCTTAGCTTCCTAATTTGCCGGCCATCTCCAGTCTTTTCTGTGACCGTTTGAATAGTTTCTTAACCTACACTGCCCCGTTCACTTGCTCCATCAATCCCATATCCCTCTGGTGAGTCAGTTATACATTTTTTCCTGTCTCATTTTGTGACAGTGTTACAGGAAAGAATAGAACCTACTTCCAGGTGGAGACCTGTCATGGTCATCTCCCTTAAGAGTTAGTCCAGCAGCCCTCACCCTGCCCTTCAGCTGCTGCAGGCCCCCCAGCCTGCGGTCCATGTCCAGGGTCAGGAGCCCCTGACTGCCTCCATGATGGCTGCAGCCCCCTCCCCCCAGGAGCAGAAGCAGAAGCTGGGGGAGCATTTGTTCCCACTTATCCAAGCAACAAACCTGGCTGGGAAGATCACTGGGAGGGGGGAGGGTTGCTCCTGGAGATTGACAACTCTGAGCTGCTATACATGCCGGGGTCCCCGATTCCCTCTATTCCAAGGTGGATGAAGCTGTGGCAGTCCTGCAGGCCCATCATGCCGCGAAAGAAGCTGCCCAGAAGGTGGGCACTGTTGCTGCTGCTACCTCTTAGACAAGAAAAAAGAGTCAAAAGCCAAATGATCCCTCATGGCATTCAGCTAAGGTCTGAAAACTTCCTAGTTTGTCTGTGGACCTCCACACCAAGAACCAAGTGGCAAATTCAATACATCACTTTTGTATCAAAAGGTCAATTATGAAACACCTAGAAATTTTCAATTATAAGAATATATTCTCTGGGTTCTGTTGTGGCTTTTTTTTGTAACTTTTTTTTCTATTGTAGGTTCTGTTTTTTTTTTTCCTCCCTCCCAGAAATTAGTTTTGATGTACCCAAGACTTAAGTTTCTCAATAAAGGAAATAAAATCTCTCTCTATATATAAAAAAGAGTTAGTCCAGTTAAACAGGTCAACCCACTGGCCAAGAGAGCACCCCTCAGAGAAGCAGGCTGACCTTAAGCTATGGTAAATTCACAGGAGGATTAATTCTTCTTTGAATGGGACCACACTTCTGCCCTGAAGCAGTCCTGGAGTCTACCTTGAGGTCTGACCAGGTCTACCAGCCTTTCTGATTTCTGACTCAAAAAGGCATACTGATTCCTTTTGTCTTTCTCTTTTGCATGCTGGCCAGAGCCCACGTGTGTTTCTCTGGTACTTGTACATTGGCACACTCTTTCTCTAACGCTCCCCTTCCTGCCATATGGCTGTTTAACAACCATGTATCTAACGTCCACACTGGCTGAACTCCAATGGCATGGTTTTCCTCCCCCTTCTTTTTTTGCTCTCCTTGAGGCAGTTGCTGAGATTTATAGTTTGCCCTGGGGTTTTTCTTCTAATATTTAATGTGGTTCTGCAATGTCAGTACTCACACCTTTGATCCCAGCAATCTGAATGCAAAGGTAGGTGGATTTCTTTCTGTCTGAGGCCAGCCTGGTTTACATAGCAAGTTCAGGACTGCCAAGGCTACCCAGAAAGACCCTGTTTCAAAATAAACTAACAAATAAAACAAAACCAACCAACCAACCAACCAACAAACGAAAACAAAAGTAAAATATCCCTGGAGCTTCTGTTTCAGTCTATTCTTAAATGACACCCAGTTATAGCAACAGGACTACGTGAACCTGCTGCTTCTATTGAAAAGGAGTTTGGATTTGCTAAGTCAGCTCTTCCTCCTGCCTTCAGCAAAGCTGGTGCTGCTCCTGCACAACAGGACGCTGTGAATCAGCACCGGGCTGGGAGAGATTTCCTGGAGACTCCCGGGATTGGGAAAGCAACGCCACACCCATGACTGTGAGCTACATTCATCTCCAGCTCAGCTTTCCCTCAGCAGAGCCCTCACTTGCTTACTGACCTATGGTCGTTTTCAGCCCTTCATGCTTTGGGGGAGCGTTGATGACCTGGAATGTGAAGAGACAGTGGCTGTAACCAATTGCAGCTATATTGTCTTCCATTTGAAGTTTTACAAAACCCTCTCTTCCTCTTCTTTTTTTTTTTTTTTTTTGGTTTTTCGAGACAGGGTTTCTCTGTATAGCTCTGGCTGTCCTGGAACTCTGTAGACTAGGCTAGCCTCGAACTCAGAAATCCGCCTGTCTCTGCCTCCCAAGTGCTGGGATTAAAGGCGTGCACCACCACTGCCCGGCCTCTTCTTCTTCTTATAAAGCCACAAATATCATTACCAGACTTCCAACCCCAAGATCACAACAGTCCTAATTACCTCGCAAAGTCCCCAGCTCCTAATATTATTACTATATGAATTTGGGAACTAATTTCCAACAGCCAAATGCTTGAGGTACATATCCAAGACATAAGGTGCACTCGGATATGATTTATTTTTATCCGTCATGTCACGTAAAGAAATTCATAACCTTGCCTAATGGGAGAAAGCTATTTTGTTTGAAATGTCAAAAAACAGCCCAGTTGCTATGGGCTATCAGAGGTTGGTGGGTACGCTCCACACAGCAGAGGGCATTCAGCTTCTGCTCAGTCATATATGGACCATGGACCTCTTTGTGAGTTCTTCATGTGACTCATCACTCCATAAGAGCTGTCACTAAATCTAGGCCCTTCCAAACGGTCTTCTGCTTCTCATGTCATCTCTATCTTCTCAGCTAGCACCCTTGCTCTCCCTTACCTGACTGTGATTCCTGTTCATGATGGGACTCCTTTTGTTGCTGGCTTAGCTACAGTCTAAATGATCCTGCCCCTTGGGTCAATACTCAAGACAAGGATTACATCCAGTTCTGTAAAGTCTTTGTATAGAAATATACCACTGAACTAGGTGTGCTAATACATACCTGTAACCCCAGAACTCAACGGTCAGACACAGGAGGAAGTTCAGGGTCATCTTTGGCCTCATAGTAAGTTTGGGACCAACCTGGGCTATGTGAGACTCTGTATCAGCAAAGCAAATACAAACAGAAAACAATTTTTTCTAACCAGCACTTGGGAGGGAAGCTGAGTCAAGAAGATAATCTGAGCTATAGAATGAGACCGCCTTGTCTCTAAAAAAAAAAAAAAAAAAAAAAAAAAAAAGAAAGGGACATATGAGATGTCTTGCTAAAGGTATAAAAAAGAGGGCCCATGTGTATGCTGAACCAGTATTGTCCCTGATTTGCATAGGGACAAATGGGTGTGATCGCTTTGGGGACTAAAGAGGGATGCCAGGGACAATCAGGAAGATGGCAAATCTCACTTTGCTGGGCCCCAGCCCTCTGGTTAGAGCAAGGAGAGCTAGAAGCCAAAGAACTGACTTTAAGAGGGAACTTTTGAGATGGAGGTAATGGCTGGGCTTACCAGCTGTGCATCACAGAGGGAAGCAAGCAGCCCTGCCAGAGGTGGAGGCAGCTCTTCCTACATCCCCATGGACCTTGGCAACATCAGCATCTTGTAATGTGGGGCCAGATCAGAACAGAAGTCAGGTTCTTTCTGCAACTTTCTTGGGCAGTACTCCTTGGAAGCAAGGAATAGAAACAAGGCAGGAGACTACCACTGAGATGTGTGGGTTCAGGGCAGATGTCTATTTAGGGCACACAGAAAGGACTAAATTGTAATGGCATTCAAGTTGTCATGTGAGTTAATGAAGGCTTGTAGACACTGCTACTGCGTCTTAAAGAGAAAACTCTGAAGTTTGCTCTGTCTGTTATCCAGGTAGAGGAAGACCGTGATACTGTCTGGCACTTCTGGTCTGCCAGAATTCTGTTGTGTTGTTTCGGTTTGTAGAAGGGAAAAGCTCAAGGGAGATGAAGACTATGTTGAGTGGTTCTGGGAATGTCCTCAGGCATAGAACGAGGGGCAGGCAGGAAAACCAGACAGGGATATGAGAGCAGACACTTCCCAGTTGGAGCCTCATCTCCATCCTTCAGCAGCATGTTGGGTACTGGAGGGTCTTCTCTGAGCTGCTGCAAACTGTTAACTTATTCTGTCCTGTAGCTGGAAAAGATGGAGTGCTATGCCCCCCTCCCCCGCGTGTGTGTGTGTGTGTGTGTGTGTGTGTGTGTGTGTGTGGCAGGATCTCTCTCTGACCTGAAACATGCCGATGAGGCTGCACCAGCTGACCAGCAACTCCCAGAAATCCCCCTGGTGCTGCCTCCCCAGTGTGTATAGGGGGAGGGGGATTACTTAGAAGGGCGCTATCATTCCTTTGATGAGAGTTCTACCTTTCAAAGAATGCTCACACAAACACATGTACATTGACAGGCCAATTTGATTGTATATCAATTATACCTTTAAAACAAGATGAAAAGGAATTAATGCTTTATGAAATGAAAAGATATTAAATGAAATGACTCCCAAGGAATCATGCACAAGGTAATTTTCTGTTAAAATCATTACAGAGGTAGATAAAAAGAAAAAGAAAAAAGAAACCCAAATATGTAAAACAACACTACAAAATACAGGCAGTTCTGATTTCCCAATAGCTGACATTATTGGGAAGGTTTTATTTTAAAGCTTTTTCTATATCTTACTTTTTTATTGTTATTATATTCCAATTTATGCATGTGCTTATGAGTATATGTATGTATATGTATACGTGGTTTTGCCTGTATATAATGTTTGTATGTATGTATGTATGTATGTATGTATATCACATATGTGCCTAGTACCAGTAAAGGCAGGAAGGTGTCAGATCCTCTGGAGCTGGAGTTACAGGTTGTCATAAGCTACCTGAAGTGGGTGCTGGGAACTGAACTGGGGTCCTCTGATAGAGCAGTAAGGTTTCTTAGCTGCTGAGCCACCTTTCCCTGTATCTTACCTTTATAATCCTCTACTGTTAGGTTTGAGATAGAGTCTCATGCTGTAGTCCCAGTTTCCCTGGGACTTACCATATAGCCTGGGTTACTTACTTGGAGCCATCCTCCTGCCTCACTTGGTACCATTGCAGGGATTCCGAATTTTTTTATAACCCAGTTCCAGACATGAGAAAGGAAGCAAGCAGGTCTACCCGTGGGTGAGGGACATACAAAATGCAGAATACTCTGGACTGTTACATATATACTGTAACGTGGAATTGTCATAATTGCTAATGTTTATTGAGACCTTGCTATGTGCAGGCATTGTGTTAAATGTTTATATGTAACAGTTCCTATGTAACAAGACCCTGGGAAAGGGTTTGTGTCATATGCCTTATTTAGTGGAACAAGGGATGAAGACTCTGAAAGGTGCAGCCTCATTGAGGTCACATGAAGGGGTCTGTCTGACTCCAGAGCTAGTTTTTTTTTTTTTTTTTTTTTGGTTTTTTGAGACAGGGTTTCTCTGTGTAGCCCTGGCTGTCCTAGAACTCACTCTGTAGACCAGGCTGGTCTTGAACTCAGAAATCCGCCTGCCTCTGCCTCCCAAGTGCTGGGATTAGAGGCATGCGCCACCACTGCCCGGCCAGAGCTAGTTTTTTAAAAAGTTAGATGGCTACGGTTGGCTTTGGAACAACCTTCTCCTAGGATAGAGTCAAACACTGGGCTTCGCCCAGCTTGTGCTCGACGGTGAGTCATGATGTCCCCTCAAGTCTGTCTTAGAAGGAGAGGCAAACAGCACTGTCCCATTTTTGTAGAAATGCAATTGAAATGGTTCATTGTTTCTTTAAAACCCAGTTCCCTGTGAGCAAACCAATTGTCTGCAGAAAGTAGAAAACAGCTCTCACACACTGAGTGCAGAGTCCCCGGACAATAACGGAAGCAGGAGGAGGCTTTAGTTACCAGCCTCCCTATCCTAACTGCCACCAAGGATGCTGAGTTCAGGTGAGGACACCACCTGCTCAGAACTCAGCCTTTGTTTTCTCTTTTGAAGATGTGAATTACCTTTTTGGCTCCCCTGGTGTTTTAAAACTTGCTTTTTAGGCAGATTGAATAGTTGATTTCAAACACTAATTTCCACGATTGCCGTTCAGGGCTTTATTATGCTACTCAGATAATAGATGAGCAGATGCTTGAAACTTTTGACGAGTCGTGTGTGTGTAAATATACACGTGTGTATATATATGTGTGTGTGTACGCGCGCGCGTGTGTATTCGCATACATATATGTATGTGTGTATATGTATGTGTTGGTGGTATCTGTGTATGTGGTGTGTGTGCATGTGTGGTATGCAAGCACACTCACCTGCACATGTGCGTCTGAGGAGGCCGTTGAATGTCCTTACATCATTCTTCATCTTGCTTTTCGAGACAGAGTCTGTAGTTGAGCTGAAGCTTGTGTTTAGAAAGGCTGGCTGACCAGAGAGCTCCTGGGATCTCCACCCTACAATGTTGGGGTAACCGGCACCTACAGTTGCAATGTCTGACTTTTATGTGGGTGCTGGAGATTTGAACTCGGGTCCTTTAAACTCAAGTCTTCTTGCTTGCACAGCAAGTGTTCTTACACCTCTGGAGAACCATCTCCCCAGCTCCACTGTTGATGCTTTATATGAAGTAATTGTTAGCTCACTTGGAGCTTATACGTCCTCCAATCTCCAGCCTATTGTGTAGTCCAGGAGAATCATGACTCTCAGATAAAGCCGAGAAAAACTACCTGCCAAATACCACCTCTGGGATTAGGCAGGGCCACTCTAGCTGTGTGTTTTCCTTGTTAAAAGGCAAAGCTACTACATTTGTGCCTCTTTTGCTCCTTCTACCCTTCCCACAGAGCCAATGCCTCACAACCTGAGCATAAGAGAAACTTCACTGGACTCTGTTATTTTGATTTCAATCAAAACATAACTCTTGAGTCACCCGGGAGCAAAGAACAGTGGACAGTGCTAAGCATAACAAGGCATAAAGTAAGTTAGAAAAAGCAACAGGCAGCAAACTACCAGCAATCTCTGCAATGCCAGTCTCTAGACTGTCTTCACCACAGACCACATTTTGTTTTCTGTTTTCCTTGTAGAAGCAAATTCGACAGGTTAGTAAATGATCCTAGCATTTGTCTCCCATCTGAGCACTGGAGCATGTGTCAGAGTTAAGCAACAAGCAGAAATAAGAAAAACCCGTAAATTTGTGGTGCCTCATGCCTGAGCCCGGCACTCGAGACTGTAAAGTCAAGGCCAGCCTGGGCTACATAGTGAGACTCTGTCCCCCCCAAAACAAAACAAACAGATATGAAAGTCATACCTTCCTGCCCTCAAACTGTCCAGGCCTGGGGAAATGACAGCATCATGTAACCTGAACCAGAACAGAGGTGTGTGTAGAACCATGGTGAGATGTTTCTCATTCAAATTACCATCATGCTGAGGGAGAGATAAGACTCTGACAACAGGTTGAGTTTAGAACAGCCTCAGGAGCAGAAGTTTGTAACCCTGCCTGGGGAACTTGGAACCATCACCACTTCTGGGGGTGATGTGAGCCCAGGAAATGACACCTCAAAATATACAGCTAGGGAGTGCCAGCTCGTAGGTACTGAGGGCACAAAGAAACAGGAGGTTTCTCCAAGGACCCCACCACCTGCTTGAAGAGGACCCTCCAAAAGGAACTTAAGGATAATTAGTCTCCAGAATCCCAATACCAAGGAAAATCACAGGAGACAGAGGTTGACCACTGCAAGAAACCCCCTCTCCCTCTGTGAACATATGTGTGCATATAGGTATGTGCGTGCATGCATGCATGTGTGTATGTGTGTGTTTCTCTGTGTGTGTGTGTGTGTGTGTAATCTCTGTGTGTGGTGTGTGTGTAGCTCAGTCAGCTGTCTCAACTTTAATTGTCTGACCCTTCTGCAGCCCTCCAGTTTTCAGGGATTCCTGTGCATACACATGTAATTATGGCTTTACTTCTGTCAAGCTGCCCTGTGTACATTTAATGCATATCCCAGCGTAAAGAAGCTAAAACGTGATGAGAAGTCTATTTTGAATCCCCTGCCTTGGGGACAGACACATCCTCAATTGTGAACCACAAGTCTAGAAATCTAGAGTCTCAGGCTAGACCTATTGCTGTGACTTCAATGATCTCTCCCCCAAATTATGGCAAAACATTGTGGGTCTGGAGTTGTTCATTTATTTGTTTGTTGAGATAGGTATCCCAGGTTGGCCTTGAGCTTGCTATCAGCTAAGGATAGCCTTGGATTTCTGATCTTTCTATCACCATTACCCAAAGGGAGAGATTACGGGTATGCATGACCAGCACTTCTTCCTTTGTGTGTACTAGAGTTTTGTGTGTGGGCTGGTACTCTAACCACTGAGCTACATCCCCAACACTTATGCTGAAATGTAATTGACATGAAGCACTACTGAGTGGACCTTAAACATGTGAATAGGATATGGGGGTTCTGCTTTTCCAGATGAATTCATACCGCTACCCTCACGAACTAATTATCATGGAGCAGGCCTCTGATAACAGGAGAAGTCAAGCTTCAAGCCCCATTGTCTCTCTTGCTCTGATGCTCCCTGCATTTCCATTCCTCCCAGCATGTAACAAAGATGTCCTTAGCAGACTCGATCGATGCCCGCTCTTGAACTTTCTTGTCTCCGGAAACTCTGAGCAATTTCTTTTAGATTGCTCTGTGATAGCTATAGAAAACTGAAGACCACACCAATTCTTCAAATGATGTGTGTTCGAGTTCCCCAGGGACCTTGTTAAAATGCAGGTGCATGTCTATGAAGCTTTTGTAGCAAGCCTGGGCTGCGGAGCCTGCAAGTTTGCCCTTGTCATAGCTTCCAGGTAACAGACACTCCCATCAGAAAACATCCTCCAATACCCAGATTCTAATCCTTGCATATGGCCAGTGCCATCATAAGTACTCATTTGAATCTAATAAGGATTATGTGTATTACAATTTTCTATGTAGGCTCTTAAAAATGGCCATGACCTCTGATTATTTAAGGGTCACTTCCTATACAAACCCACAGATTCGCTGGTCACTATAATCCTAGCCTGGAGTTCCTGCTACATTAATTTGTATATTCGATATCATTCACTTGGGAATTTTTTCCACATCATTAATCTTTTCAGCTATAAGAACAATTACAATTTGATCTGTATTGGCATCAAATGCTCCCCCCCTCCCCGTGGGATACTTTCTTAATATAATCACACTATATCATCTATCCAAGGACATTCTGAATCATGACAGAAATTGTCATCTCTTTAAATAGTACAGAAGTCAAACTTATAGCCAATGAGCCCCAATGTATAAGACCAGATGTGGTTTGCAAGAATGAACTGGAAATCATAGTTCTCAAAATTAATGAATGTTTTCTTCAACATGTA
>CM052709.1:69149687-69160945 GCA_028551405.1 Uromys caudimaculatus | reverse complement strand
TTGGAAAATTCCACCAGATCCCCCCCCCCCCCCCCGCCAGCACATAGGCACCCATCCTTTCCTGGAAGAGGCATGTCAGAGAGCACTTAGGCTGGAAGGGAGGGGCTGATTTAGCCCCTACTACTTCATTCCCTAAAGACCAATCAATTTAAAAGTCATACTGTTCTGCCAATCACATTGTGCCTAATGGCTGCTACTCTAAAAACTGTATAAAAACTTGCTGAACAGGCTGCGCAGGGTCGTTCTCTCTCACCTTCAAGTTCAGGGAGACCCCAGTATGCTGGAACAATAAATTCCTCTTGTGTTTGCATGGATCCCTGCCTCGTCGTTGTTCACTTGGGGGTCTCTGGTAAGCGAAGGCTCTCCAGAGTCTTACAGTACTTAAAGAACCCAGTACAATGTAAATGTAAATGTCACAGAAGAGTTTAAAACCAGGCTGCTTAGTGAATAATGGCAAGAGAAAGTTTGATATATACAATGAAACTCTTTTAAGTCATAAAGAAGAATAAAATTATGTCATTTGCAGGAAAATAAATGGGATCAGAGAGAATCATATAAGCTAGCCTCATTTGTGGTCCCTTGATTTTATATAAACATGTATAATCACGTATGTATATATGCACAAAAGAAAACAGGCAAATTATCTAGGGCAACAGATGGGACTAATGGGAGGGGGAGCGGAGAGGAAAGAGAGGGAATCGGGTAGATATGGAGAAGATATATTCTACATACACTTCATACTTGCAGATTTTTTTTAAAAAAAGAGGAAAACGTTTGTAAATGTTATATACAAATAGATTTTTAAATTATTTTTATGGGGGGTTAGTTTGTGTGTGTGTGTGTCTCTGTGTGTGTGTGTGTGTGTCTCTGTGTGTGTGTCTCTGTGTGTGTGTGTGTGTGTGTGTGTGTGTGTGTGACTCAATATGTAGCTCAGCATATGTAGACCAGACTTGCCTTAGACTTGCTACATAGCTAGCCTCAACTTCCTACCTGTAATTATCCTGATTTAGTTTTCTAAATGCTGGGATGATAGACGTGTGCCACTAGGTCCTGTTTTTTTCTGGGTATTTTCAAGGTAAGTTGGCTGTGTGGAAGTAGACCTTGTGGATAACAGAGGGCTAGCTATGCTGCTCAGAAGATACTCAGTGTTACTGCTAAGAATCAACCCACCCAGACTAGGAATATTTGTGGGTCCTTCCAGGAGAGCGGAGACCCTGGTAGATAAGATGTGGGGTGGTGGTAGATAAGATGTGGGGTGGCAGCCAACTCACATCCCCTGGATTTTGGAGCATGGGAAGTGCCCAAAAGAAAGACAATAATGTGTTTTTGACGAGGCTTGCAGTTGGCATTGGCCTCAAGAGTGGAAGCTGAGATGGCTCTGTAAGGATCTGGGGAAACTTTGAAGGAAAGCAGGATAATGTCAATGTCACAGAAGGGTGGTGAGCTGAGGCCATGGGAAAAGGAGAATATAAAGTCAAAGCCGAGGAAAGAAGGGACTTGTCCCTGCCTTGCCACTTGCCAGCTGGAGGAACTTGAAGCAGTGTCCCCTGATCTTTTGTATCTCCGTGTCACAAAAACAAGGGGGTGACCTAGATCTGCGCTTTACGAACTTGGCTGAGCATCGGAATGACCTGGGAAGCTTTCCAAACACAGATGACTTCATTGGTCTGGAGTTCAGCTTTAAACCTGGCAGACTGTTAACAGTCCTCAGGTGATTCTGATATCCATAGCACAGTGGGGGCGCTGAGCTAGATAATCTGTGAAGTTTTGTTCCACCGTACCAACTGCTGACAAAGGACAGTGACCTCCCTCAGCCCAACCCCCCTCTGCCTCTGCATCTCTAGCAAGGAGCTGACCTGGATCTATTTAGCCCTCTTTCATATAATTATCATTGCATGGGGTGGCTAGGCTGTTTGCTTATGTAACTTTAAGGGCTGAAATCCCATCCTGGGCCAGCAGTCTTTTTCCCAGCTGGAGGAGGTAACTGGATACTCCCCACAGGGTTTCGATCTGTCTCTCAACCTCTCCAAAGCAAATGTACTTTTCCAGCCCTTTCAACTGTAGCTGTAAAAAAAGGAAGGAGATCGTAGCCACCGACATACCCTTTATAGACAAAGGCAAGCACTGACGTTGCTCTCAGCTTGCTGTCCAGGTAAACAAATTTAGAAACCCTGTAACTTTGGATCACCATCCCAGGATGTGAAGTGAGGATCTGGCTTTCTTCCTTCCAGTCTTTCCTTCTCCATTCCCTTTCAATTCCCTAAATTGTAATCCAAAAACACAGGTAGGGTTTGCAAAGGCCAAGGCTAGGCTAATGACCAAAGCCGCTAAATTCCAGCTCAGTCAATCGGATTAGCCCAGTTAAGTCCTTGGCATTAGGGTCTGGTATAACACCCTTGCCAGCTGAGACGCCTCCTCCCTCCCGCTGGGAAATCCTTCAAACCCCCAAATAGCAACTTAACCTGTGGCGGAAACAACAAAGGAGAGGTGCTAAGTATAGCCAGTGCCTTCAAGAGAACAGCATACTTTAGAATGATGTGAGCCACAAGGGTTATTTAAAAATTTCCACTAGTCTTCTCAAGCAAGAAAAAAAGAAGTGCATGAAATTAATTTGAATTAATATTTTATTTTCCCTTTCTGGCATACGATTATCAATTCTTAACTAATGAGCAATTTTGTAACTTATACTTTTTAGCAAATCTCCAAAACGCCATGAGTATTTTGCAGCATCTCTCAACAGAGTTAGATGGAACGAGTACACTTCCTGTGTTCAAAAGGCCATGTGTGCTAGTGGCTAATGTTCTGAGTGACAGAGATCTGGGCAGCCTCTTTACTTAAGCAGTGTTGACTGTAGGCTAGAAGGGATGCAGAGAGGGGAGCCCAATAAACTTCTCTCTCTCCCTCTCTCCCTTCCTCCCTCCCTCCTTTGCTTTCTTTGGGATAGGGTAGTCAGGCAGCATACACTGGCTTTGATTCTGCCTCTTTAACCTAAAGCCATATAATTTTTTTTTTAAAGACACGCTATTTACTTTGTTAAGTCTGACTCCCAGAAAACTCTAAGAATTTCCACAAAACATGATTAAGAGAAAAGAGAAATCTAACCCTTAAGTGGGCTGCGAATGGCCACATTTAATTCTTGTGTCGGCATTGTAGACCCTTTTGGCAAATTTAGTACTAAATGTTGGAAAATTGGATTTGGAACTAAATGAGGAGATCTCTGGCAGAGCCCTTGTCCTTGGTTCATTTCTGTGGTTGTGACAGAAAGTCTGACAAAAAGCAACTTTGGGGAGAAAGGGTTTAATTTAGCTTATGGTGCCAGGGTACAGTCTGTCATTCCAGGAAAGTTAAGGCAAAAACAGTCACACCCACAATCAAGAGCAGGGAGACAATGCATGCATGCACACTCATGCTTTGCCCCCTCTCTATACTAATATAGTCCAGAATCCTCTGCCTAGGGAATGGTGATACCCACAGTGGCCTGAATCTTCTTATATCAATTAATGAGTAAGGGAGACAGTCATCTACAGACATGACCACAGGTGGGCCTGATCTAGATAATCCTTGGTTGAAGGTGTCTCTTTCTAGACAATTTTGGAATGTAGTGAGTTAGTGATTGAAACTAATTATAAAATCCCGGATCACTGATGATATGTGGGTAGCACCTCTGACTCATGTCCCCAGCAAGCATCTCTTCCAAATAGCAGTTCCTGACTGGCTGGCATTGTCTGTGTCAGCAATCCTTGGTTTCTCAGGCAGTCTTCAATTAGGTCCTCCTGCAGGAGTTGCCTTTGTGGCTCAAACCCCCAGCATTTATGCAGATGTGGCCACTGCCATTCCTCCTATAACTGACCATCTGGCAAAACCAATCAGAAGCTGACATCTGTGACCTCCCCAGCTATGAAATTTAAGATTACCTAATCCACTCTCTAAATATAGAAGACCTAACATTGCAGCCGATAATCAAAGTTATACTAATGCCAGCGCTTTGGCCCTTGGGTGTAGCTCAAAGGCCTTATCATTCAGGAGTCTATCCCGATACCACCGTTTAAGAGTCCAGCCCCTGTGTGAGGTACCAAAGTGAATCCAAGCCGAAAGTGAAAGTGAGTAGTTAGAACAGAAACCAAAAGTGAAAGTATGCTGGTTGCCAGGGTGATCACACAAGCAAAGATGGCCACTGTGTGCTCACCCTCCAACTGAAAGTTAAAGTACAACAGTCACCTGCAGCAACAGATAAAAATAAAAAAGACCAAGAAGACAGAAATGAGGTCCAGCACTCCCCTTCGAGGGACCCACAGCATAAAACACTAAGGGGCCAAATCACTGAACAAGCAACCGAAAAGGGCACCATGAGGAAATGAAGAGCAGATCAGGTCGAACCACGAGCACAGTCCTTATGGTAACAGGCAAAAACAAGCCCCCAGAAAAGGAGGTTCACAAGCAGCCACACACAGAGGATAATGTAGTCAGTAGACCACGTTGGGCATCAGATGATGCTTGTGCCCTGGACCACTCTCTCCCCAACCCATGGGGGTTGGGGATGAGGTGGCATGCGGAATCAACAGCACAGACTCTATCCGGAAGCAGGCGAGAACACCACAGAAAGCTCCTATGAACACCCTCTACCCACATCTCATTGGTCCCCAACAAGCATCTCTTTCAAACAGCAGTTCCTGATTGGCTAGCATTGTCTGTGTCAGCAATCCTTGGTCTCTCAGGCAGTCTTCAATTAGGTCCTCCTGTAGGAGTTGCCTTTGCAGCTGTGTAGTCAACAGCATTTATGCAGTGGTGGCCACAACCGTTCCTCTTACAATTGACCATCTGGCAAAAGTCAATCAGAAGCTGACCCCTGTGACCTCCCTAGCACCCACCTATGAAATTTAAGATTATTCTCTAAATATAGAAGAACTAACATCGTAGCCAATAATCAAAGTTATACTAATGCCACTGCTTTGGCCCCTGCCAATCACATTAGAGATTACCTAATTCTTCTAGAGAGCCTGCATACCTTTGTCTGGGGTCGCCATTTTAGAGAATGGTTGACCCCTGTGTGCTGGTTGTTTCTGCAGAGTAAATGCTTTTCATCATTGCAATCTGAGTCTGGAGTCTTCCTTCAGCAATTTTCCAACCCTTACAACATAATGTGTTATGATATATGGGTGCTACCTCCAACATGTTTCTACGGAGTTTAACACACAGCAAGCAACCTGCATGTGTTGAGTTTGTGCTGAGGCTATGACATTAACATGTGCAGCAGTTGTGAACTCGATCCTGTTTTTAAAGACAGTGTAAAATCTTAAAGCCACACTCATTGAAATAAATCCAGTTGCTATTATTTTAGCTGCATAGTTTCTGCTAATTCTTTTAACATAGGCAATGGGTATTTGAAGCAAGTTTCTACTTCTGTTAACACGACTCCAGAATTTAATGTTAATTTATATTTATGTGTTTTTGTTTCGTGCTCACTGGCGTTTTGTCTGCATGTATAACTGTGTAAGGGTACTGGATCACCTAAAATTGGAGTTTCAGACAGTTGGGAGCTGTTATGGGAGGATGGGAATTGAACCTGTGTCCTCTGGAAGAAAAGCCAGTGCTTTTTTTTTTTTTTCTAATTATATGTATGGGGTGCGGGTGGGGGTATAACTAAATGCAAGCGCCCACAGAGGTCAGAGGTGTCAGGTCCGCCTGAAGCTGGGGTTACAGGCAGTTGTAAGTAGCCTTATGTGAGTGCTGCAAATCAAACTCAGGTCCTCAGAAAGGGCTGTATGTGCTTTAACCACTAAGCCACCTCTCCAGGGCCTCAGCCAGTGATCTTAATCACTCAGCCATTTCCCCACCCCCAATTTTAATTTTATTATTATTATCTTTTAGATAAGTCTTCTTTACAGAAGGCAGTGACTTCTGCTGCTTGGTAAAAATTCACCCCCTTCTGTTCTCCACTTCATAAAAGCCCTCTGTGATCACTAACTCCAGTCTTGTGGGTCTGCCTTCTTGAAAGGAATATTCTCATTGTATTATATCAGGTGATAGAGTGTAAGGCTGCAAAGCTTTCAATACAATCCCTATAAAAATTGAAATGGCACTTTTTTACACACAAACAAATAAACAACAAAATAAAAACCCTAAAATTCATACAGAGCCTCAAAATATTCAGAGAAACATTCAGAGAAAAATTTGACAAAGAACCAAGATGGAAATATCACTTTTTTTAAAATTTCAAATAATACTACAAAGCTATGATAATCAAAATAGCATGGAAGTATCATAAGATCAGATCATACAACAGTATAATAAAAGAGAGTGCCCAGAATAAGTCCATGTAACTACAGTTAAAGGGCTGCTCCCTCTTTCCGACATTGTGTATGACAAGATTACAGGTATTATCACACCTGGCTGAGCAACTAACATTTATGACCAGTGCCAAGAACACATGGGGAAGGAGAGTCTTGTCAACATTTCATATTGGGAAAACTAGACACTCACATGCAAAAGAATGGAGTGGCAGGCACTGTGACACACACATGTATCCCAGCCAAGTCAAGCAAGGGCAAACTCCTTCAGACTGGCTTTAGCAATAACATTTTGACTTTATATCACCAAAAGCACAGACAACAGCATAAGCCAACAATACCAAACTCAAGGGCTTTTGTGTTCAAGCACAGCAATAAAATGGAAAAGCAAACCGAGAGGAACAGGAGAAACCATCTGTAAGCTGGTTAGCTTATAAAGGTTCTATTGCCCACATACATAAGAAACTTACACAACTTGGGAAGAAAAAAAAAAAAGCTCACAACATAACCCGAGGGAAAATGAGGCAAAGTGCCACAACCCATTGTGACGCAGACCCGTGATGTTAGCACTCCAGGATGGGACTGTATTAGTGAGTTTCTGTTGCTGTGATAAAACACCACACACAAGGCACTCTATAAAGAAAGGGTTTATTTGGGCTTATGGTTCCAGAGGGATAGGAGTCCATCATGGCAGGGAAGCATGGCAGCAGGCCGCAGGCATGAGAAGCTGAGAGCTTCAACTACACACTTCAACTACAATCACAGAGCAGGATGCACATTGAAAGTGGGGTGAGTCTCTAAGCTCTCTAAGCTCACTCTCAGCCACATATTCTTCCCAGCAAGGCCACAACCTCTAAACCTCTCCAAACACTACCACCAAGTAGGGACCAAGTTCTCCAATACCAGCACCTATGAGGGATAATTCTCATATAAAACCATTATTAGAAGGCTAAGGCAGAATGCTTGTGTGTGTGTGTGTGTGTGTGTGTGTGTATCTGGGTAAGTGCCTAGTACTCATGGAAGTGAGAGGAGGGGATTCAATCAATCCCTGGGAACTTGAGTTACAGAAAATTGTGTGCTACCCTTATGTGCATGGATTTAGGATCATTCGATGGGGCGTGGGCAACCTACCATTGGCCATGCCTGCAGTTAAAAGTGAGTGTCACTTTGTAGGAGAAGTGAGTCAGCATGCTCTGACTAGTGGTCAGCAATGGCCCACGCATGTGGAGCAGGCGCTTCTGCATTTACTAACCCTGGAACCTGCCAGACACCTGGAGATGAACAAAGACAGAGCATGTGACCAGGGCAGCCAATCAGCTGGTGCCAGCTGTGCAAGACAAGCAGTTACGGACCAAGAGGACATGGAGCAAGGTATGAAGGCACTCCCCATATTATAATAAATGTGTCTGCTTCTTCTCACCCCTACCCCCAAGGACAATGGTGGGGGGAAGTGCTAGGGCCACATCACTTCTCCAGTAGTCATTACCTCTGAATAGATCCTCAGCTAGAGGTGAGGTCGTGAGAATCCCTGCACAATCCGTGCTAGAAATTTCTTTTAAAGACAGGGTCTCAGCCTGTGGCGGTATATGCCTTTAATCTCAGCGCTCAAGATGCAGAGGCAGGCAAATCTGTGTGAGTTTGAGGCCAGCCCTGTCTACAGTGCAAATTCCAGGAATATACAGAAAACCCATGTCTCATCCCTGCTCTTGAAAAAAAGGACAAACTCCTGATCCTCCTGCCTACACGCAGTAAGTGCTGAGATTTCAAGTATGTACCTCTACACACTACACCAGACTTGACTACTTTTCTCTTTGCAAAATATGTCAAAGTTGTTAGAAACTTGTGCCCTGGCCTGTGGGGGTTCAGCGGGAACCTGAGGAGGGGGCGAAAGAATGGGGGACAAGAGACACAAGGAAGGAGAGCAAGTTGTGTATCTAGCTCTCGAGATTTATTTCAGCATAGCAGCTTAAAAAGACAGGCAAGTGGGAAGGTTACACATGGCCCAAGGCCAATCCACTATCATAACCGGTTTTCAGGAAATACCAGACATTCTCTCAATTCCTGGGACTCGAGTAATTTCTGGGACCTGAGACCGCAAATGCCCTGTCCTTTCCTAACCTTGCACTTTAACTGACTAGGCTTTACAGAACAGCAGGTAATTTCATGGGTTTGGCTCTCGGCATCTTATGGTTTTGGCTCCCGACAAACTTGAATGTGTAGAACTGTGGCTTAGGTCTCCAACAGTCACACAGGAGTAAAGTCCCTGAACAACAAGTTCCTGGTCACTTCCCATTTCCTACTGTAAGAGTGTTCATCTTGGAAGCTTCCTGTTTCCTACTGTAAGAACACCATTCATCTGGGTAGCTTCCTGTTTCCTACTGTAAGAACACCATTCATCTGGGTAGCTTTCTGTTTCCTTCTCTTCCTGTTCTCCATCATGGCACAGGATCAGGTGGAAAGGAGAACTCCATTCAGGAACTTTCTATCCACAAACTGTCTTGAAGAATATCTGTGTGTAGGAGAGTGGAGAGCAGCTCACAGGTCAATCACCTGTATATTCCAAAGCCAAATACACAGACAGGTCTTTTGGCGACAGGAAAAATGAACAGATCAATGATCACTACACAGCTGGTAGAGCCAAGGCACAAGAAATCCCAGGTATGAAGGTGCAGGAGTAGGAGTTATAGAGAAGTAACTTCTCAGATACAGGCAGCTTTGGTTTTAGAATCCAAGAACACATTGACCTGGGCATCCCATATGCCCAGAGTATTAGGAGATCAGCCTAAACTTCTGTGTGGCTCTGGGTAGGCCAGGTTTCAGCATCATGTACAAGCAGCACAGGGCAGGCTGTATTGGAGCCAAACATAGACTCAGCAAAAGAAGGCCATGCATTGGTCGTAGAATAAGCATGCTGGGATCATCTTTTCCAGCAAATAAATTTTATCTGAAAGGCATAAATTTTCTGAGAAAATAAAACTGTCTCAGAGGTTAAAAGAAAACAAAGAAAAGAAAAGAAAAGAAAAGAAAAGAAAAGAAAAGAAAAGAAAAGAAAAGAAAAGAAAAGAAAAGAAAATTTAGCTAAAGGCATACACAGTGGCTCTCAACCAGGAGTGATTGTACACGTAGGAAACACCTGATCATATACACAGACATTCCTGTGTACACATTCCATCTCTGAGGACAAATGGCTTCCTGGAACAAGGTTCGGGTTCACTAGACAGATTATTATTATATCATTATTTAATCATGACCTTGAGATCCGACCTTCTCAGCTCAAATGACGCAGCAGGACATTTCTTTCAAAGCAGTAATAGACACTCCGCAAAGAAATCTCAGTAATTTCCCTAACATTTTCTTGGATGTTCCTACTGATTAGGTTAAAATTTGAAGTTATATTGACAGGCAATAGCTACGGACCTCAGTCATAGACAGAAATTTCAATTTTTAGAGATATGAAATTTTAATATGTAGACTGTATTGAAAGAGCAACATTTGAGAGTACACACCAGACTAAAGGGAACAAATGGGCCGTTTGCGCCTGCTCTCTCCAAACAATGCTGTGTTCTGTGAAGCTGGCCTGGTTTTCCTCACTGCTGTTTGTTAGGTTTTGACTAAGGGAGGATGTGTTAAGGGAGCTGTATGCATGCGTGCATGTGTGCATTCCTGCATGTCTGTAACATGGCATTTGGATAAATAGATGTTGGTATTGAGGAAGCATGGGGGGGGGAGGGTAAGGGGGTGAGTCCTGTTGCCTCCAAACCTGAGAAGAATGAAAAACACTGGAGAAATCCCTGGTAATACAACTTAAATAGACATAGGAATAAAGATACACAAGAGTTAGAATCTAAATGAAGAGCTGGACATGGTACCTATGCCTATAATCCTAACATGAGAGAAATGGAGGACTGTGGGTTCAAGGCCAGCCTAGGTTCATAGTGGGATAAGGGGAGACCCTATCTCAGAAAGCAAAATGAAAAATCTCAAGAGGAGATAGAGAGAGCCAGCTCAATCAGGGTTTAAAGAGCTGGCCATAAAGGCCACAATTCTCATCTGTACTGACTGGTTTTGTGTCAACTTGACACAAGCTGGAGTTATCACAGAGAAAGGAGTTTCAGTTGAGAAAATGCCTCCATGAGATCCAGCGGTAAGCCATTTTCTCAATTAGTGATCAAGGGGGGGATGGCCCCTTGTGAGTGGTACCATCTGTGGGCTGGTAGTCTTGAGCTTTATAAGAAATCCAGCTGAGCAAGCCAGGAGATGCAAGCAAGCCAGTAAGTGACATCCCTTTATGGCCTCTGCGTCAGCTCCTGTTTCCTGACCTGCTTAAGTTCCAGACCTGACTTCCTTTTGTGATGAACAGCAACATGGAAGTGTAAGCCCAATAAACCCTTTCCTCCCCAACTTGCATCTTGGTCATGATGTTTGTGCAGGAATAGAAACCCTGACTAAGACAGATTGGTACCAGTGAAGTGGGGTATTCCTGTGACAACCTGACCATGTTTTGGGGAGGACTGTGGAACTTTGAGCTAGAAGAGCCATTGGGATGTTAAGAGCTCTGTGGAATGTTGTGTAGGAGCTTGGAAGATAATGTTGAGAACAGTGCAGAAGATGGAGGCCTGGCTTGTGAAATTTCAGAGGGAAGATTAAAGACTCTTGTCAGGGCCATTGCTAGTTTAAGGTTCTGTGGTTTTGGTTAGCTGGGGCTGAAGAAATCAGCTATGATTAGCAAGATACCAGAACTACTAAAGTAAAACCATTGCATTGCTGGGACTATTGATGCTGGTTAGCTGGAGTTGGGAAATTGTCGGTGATTGAGAGGACTTTTGATTGTGACTGTGGCCTGATATTTTTCCCTCCTGAAGTAAGAAGGTATTTTAGTAGAGCCCACAGTTAAGAGACTTTGAATTTTTAAAAGACTTTGAATTCTAAGAGATTAGGCATTTTAAAAGGGATTGAAATTTTGATATGTAA
>CM052709.1:69137953-69149587 GCA_028551405.1 Uromys caudimaculatus | reverse complement strand
TAAAGGTTGAGGCTTAATAGTGATGTATTTGTGCGTCAAGTTGACAAGGGGTCAATTGTACTGGCTGGTTTTGTGTCAACTTGACACAAGCTGGAGTTATCACAGAGAAAGGAGTTTCAGTTGAGAAAATGCCTCCATGAGATTCAGCTGTAAGGCATTTTCTCAGTTAGTGATCAAGGGGGGAGGGTCCCTTGTGGGTGGTACCATCTGTGGGCTGGTGGTCTTGGGTTCTATAAGAAAGCCAGCTGAGCAAGCCAGGAGAAGCAAGCTAGTAAGAAACATCCCTCCATGGCCTCTGCATCAGCTCCTGCTTCCTGACCTGCTTGAGTTCTAGTTCTGACTTCCTTTTGTGATGAACAGCAGCATGGAAGTGTAAGCTCAATAAACCCTTTCCTCCCCAACTTGCATCTTGGTTATGATGTTTGTGCAGGAATAGAAACCCTGACTAAGACACCATCCAAAGCGCTCTCATATCCTTTATGGAAGGTCCTGCTACCCTGCCTTGTTGCAGATTCTACTATGAATCTCTGCTAGTCGTACAAGGATCCAAGCCGGGTGTAGTAGCTTCTACCTGAACGCTATTGCTAACATTCAGGAGGCTAAGGATGGATGGAGGATTTCTGTATGAGGCTCTGTTTCAAAACACACACACACACACACACACACACACACACACACACACACACACACACACACACACACACACACACACATCACCACCACTACCACTACCCTTGCTGCCACCACCACCAAAAATAAAAATAACTAAAAACAAATATAAATAGATATCGAAATAATGGCCTATTTTTCTTGCCTGAGGATAGAAACCCATGTGATGTCTTTTGTGTGGGTAAAACAATACTGGGCTATTCACTTATTTTAAGTGACAAAGCGAGCCTTTGCTCCGGTAAGTAAACCTTTGCTCCCGGGAAGTAAGACAAACTGACTGCTTGCCCACCCACCAAGTCCATGGGTATTAGGTCATAAACTTTGCCCTGTACCAACTAATCCCTCAGCTTCCTAGACCTGCTGTATTAGTCAGGGTTCTCTAGAGTCACAGAACTTATATGTAGCTTTTATATAGTAAGGGAATTTGTTGATGACTTACAGTCTGTAGTCAAACTCCCCAACAATGGTCGGCAGCAGCTGTGAATGAAAACCCTAGGATCTAGCAGTCGCTTAGTCCCACAAGGCTCGCAGGCAAAGATTGAATCTTCCTCCTTCCAATGTCCTTATGTAGGTCTCCAGCAGCAGGCGCAGCCCAGATTAGAGGTGTGCACACCACCACACCTGAAACTTGTGTCCTCCAGTCTCAAGATCCAGATCACAGGTGAGCCTTCTAATTCTGGATTATAATTCACTCCAGATATAGTCAAGTTGACAATCAGAAATAGTCACTACACCTGCCTTCAGGTTACTTCGCCCGCCTGTGTCCTCCAATGCCACAAAACCTCCCTTGACCTTTACCTGCAGAGACTTTTCCAAGACTCCAGCCCTGTGCAGCAGGCCTAATAATCAGCAAGCTTTTCTGATGCTCCTTAAGGTGCCAACAGTGGATCTGTGTTTCCTTTGAAAAACCTGGAAAAACAATCAAATAAAAGACAACTGTCTCCTAGGGTAGAAATCACTGTTTTTAAAGTCTATGGGTCGGGATGTAAAATGACAAAACCACTGTGGAACTAGTTTATGATCCCTTAAAAGGCTACAGGTCGAGGCTGGGGAGACCATTCAGTCAGTAAAGTGCTGGCCATGCAAACATGAGCACCTGACTTGGACCCTCCAGAACTGACATTTAAAAAAGGCCAGTGTGGTGGCAGGTGCTTGTAATCCCAGTGCTAGGGGTTAGAGGTCAGAGGCTAGGGACGGGTGACACAGCAGCATTATAACCAGAAGATGGAAGTAACCTCTGTGGCTCCGTGGATACCGGGACAAAGGTGGTATAGCCACATACAACCATAAAAGGAAGCTCTGATGTAAGCAGTGTGGATGAATCCTCTTGACGTACCAATAACACAAGAACAAAAGGACAATACAGTGAGATTCTGACTATATGGCATAGCTGTAATAGTCAAGTTCCTAAAGCAGGCTGGTGTTTACTGCAGGGTGGGGATGAGAGGGAGAGGTGTGGAATTATTGCCTAATGGTTATAGCTTCTGTCTAGTGTGCTGAAAGTGTTTTAGCCATTGTACCGGCAGGTTTTGTGTCAACCTGACACAAGCTAGAGTCATCAGAGAGAAGGAACCTCAACTGAGGAAATGTCCCCATGAGATCCAGCTGTAAGGCATTTCTCAGTTAGTGACCCATGGAGAAGGGCCCAGTACACAGTGGGTAATGCTGTCCCTGGGCTGGTGGCCCTGGGTTCTATAAAAAAAAAAAGCAGGCTGAGCAAGCCATGTGAAGGAAGCCAGTCTGCGGTACCCTCTATGGCTTCTGCATCAGCTCCTGCTTCCAGGTTCCTGACCTTCTAGAGTTCCTGTCCTGACTTCCTTTGGTGATGAACAGTGATATGAAATATAAACCGAATAAACTCTTTCATCCCCAAAATGCTTTTTGGTCATGATGTTTTGTTGCAGAGAGAGAAACCCTAAGACTGCCATAGTGGTGATGGATTGCAGACATAGACTATCAAAGCCACGTGGTGGGGCATAGCCCTGTAATCCCAGCACTTGGATGTGGACCAAGAAGATCAGGCACTCAAGGTCAACTCAGCTATGTAGTCAGTGAGTTCAGAGCCAGCCCAAATTACATCAAACTTCTCCCCAAATGAATGTAAAACATGTCACCAATGCATACTATTAAAACTGGTTATGGTTGGCTATGTAGATCAGCTTGCAATACACTTGCTTACCATGTACAAAGCCTTGGCTTCTGTACCAAAAATTAGAGAACATTTCCATTTTTAATCCCTGCGTCATTTAAGACATATCCATGGGCCAGTGTGGATAGAGGTCATTCCTTTATTATTCTGGTCGTCTGCCTGCTGATGTGGTCCCACAGCTTTCTCAAGCTTACATGCTTGCAGTGGTTGACTATCAGATCGGGGACAATGAGTTTTTCTGGAGCCAGTATATCGGCAGCACAAAAGTTAACCAAGTGAAGCACCAGGAGAACATTGTAAAGAGCTTGTCTTCAAGCATAAAAATGCCTAGAACCCACTTTAAAAAGCCAAGCATAAGCCGGGCAGTGGTGGCACATGCCTTTAATCCCAGCACTTGGGAGGCAGAGGCAGGTGGATTTCTGAGTTCGAGGCCAGCCTGGTCTACAGAGTGAGTTCCAGGACAGCCAGGGCTACACAGAGAAACCCTGTCTCGAAAAACCAAAAAAAAAAAAAAAAAAAAAAAGCCAAGCATAGTGGCCCATGACTGTAAACTCAGCCCTAGGGAGACATAGGTGGCTTCCTAGTGTGCACTGGGCAGCTGCCTAATTGTTGAGGTTTCAGGAAAAGGTGAAACTGTAGCTTGAGGGGTGACACCTGAGGTTGGCCTCTGGCCTCCACATGCACACACATGTACCCCAAAGCTAGCCAAACAGGATGATGCTTAGTTTCCCATCTTTCTGACTAGGACCTGCAACTGCCCAAACAAAGGGTAAGAATGAGAGGCAGCCTTGAGAAGAGGCAGTGGGCAGGAAAACCAAAAGAGAAGTCAGATTGTGCCTGGAGGAATAGAGAAAAAAGAGCAAGGAAGAAGAAGTGGAGGCAAGGCAGAAAAAGAAACCAGACCAGTTCATCCTGACTAAACCTCAGCATATCGCTGGAAACTTCAGGCTAAATCCCTTCTCCTTGTGGTCCAGACCATCCTGGAGACTAGAAACTGATCACAGTGGGATGCAGGCAGAGTGGGTGAGCCTGAGCCATTTTGTTCCATTCCTCCCAGCCATTTCATATTGTTACTGACACAGAAAAATAGTTTGACTCACAGCAGGGTCAAACTGACCACATACCCTGTTATGTTCTGAGGTTTGTTAATCCTAAGGAATTTCACAACCATAAGCTCAACTTATGACTAATCAGAATAAAGGTTAGATAGAACTGGTCTGTCTAGCTAGCCAAAGCAGCTTGAGTCAGAGCCAACCATGGGTCCTGCACCTGCACATGAGCTTAGTGTGGTTTTTGTCTGTATAAATTGGCCCTGGGAAACATTTGGGGTCTCAGTCAGCTCTCGAGTCCAGTCTGTGGCCCTGATCGACCAGTCCTGGGTGAATACTCAATAAACTACCCCTCTCTGACTGAGATGGATGAACATGTGGTTTATGGGGTTTATGGATCCCAACATTAAGGTCACTTGGCGGGTTCATTCTCATTGGCTCCAAAGTATCTGATTCTGCTGGTCTGGGCCTGAAAATGTGCTCTCTGGAAAGCTCCCAGGCAATGCTGATTCCCTTGGTCTAGGAATCCCCTGTGAGAATCACTGGTCTAGAACACCACCATTCAACAGGGCTTTCTGTGTTGGTAGAACTAGTCTACATCTGACCATGCAATATGGTAGCCTCTAGCAATGGGTGTCTATAGAGCACTTGAAATATGGCTAGTACCACAGACAGTTTCATTTGTTTAACTTTCATTGATTTAATTTTAAATTTAAATAGCCACATGTGGCTACTGGTTTCAGTCTTAGACAGCTCAGGACTGGTCTCTTACTATTTTTCCCAACTCCAGACCAACTGGATCATAAACTAGATGTCAACAAGATGTCCAGGACACTAGGATGTGCGCTTAATTTGAGAAACAGAAGTTTGGCAACCATTGTCTCCCAGTGTTGAACTGAATTTCCTAGACAACTGCTTATTCTGTTCCCCCATAGATATGCTATCTTAATCTTAGTATATGTGAATATTGCCCTAATGTGGAAACAGTATTTATGAAGATCAGTTAAGAATAAGTTTAATCAACATGGTCCTGTGTCTTAGGGTTACTACTATGATGAAACACTGTGACCAAAGTGTTAGGTCCAATGCAGCCCCCCAAAATGCCAGTACTAGTTACAATGTCCTAAATAGAAGAATTCTGACCAGATAAACTGAAGAATTGTTATTAGGTAAACAGAGCATAAATTCTTCATTCATTGGGGATATAAGGCAGGTTTCTATTTACCAGGAAAACAGATCTCAGATCTCATAGAGTGGGTTTCTGTTTACCAGGACCTCCCTTAATCCATCCTCAAAGGTCAACTAAGTCCAAGGGCATCTAGTTCCTGGTTAACCAGAACAGCCTGTATCAGGTCAAAGACCCCACCCTGTTGTCTTACAAACTCTCTTTGCTTTTCTACCATTTTGTTTCACTCTGCCCCACAAGAGATAGCCTTGGTAATTTGATCTCCAATAAACTTTTCTACCCACGGAGTGGTCTTGTTTGGTGGTTTCACTGCACCTCACCTACACAAAGCAACTTGGGAAAGAAAGGGTTTATTTGGTGTATGCATCCATATCACTGTTTATCGAAGAAAGTCAAGATAGGAACTCAAACTAAACAGGAACCTGGAGGCAGTAGCTGATGCAGAGGCCATGGAGGAGTGCTACTTATAGTCTTGTTCCTCATGGCTTGCCCAGCCTGGTTTCTTATAGAACCTAGAATCACCAGCTCAGGGATGGCACCACCCACAATGGACTGGTCTCTCCCACATTAATCACTAATTAAGAAAATGTGCTACAGACTTACCTATATAGCCCAGTCTTATGGAGGCATTTTCTCAGTTGAAGTTCCCTCTTCTCAGATGACTCTAGTTTGTGCCAAGTTGACATGAAACTAACCAGCAACAGGCTCAAATTACTTTTCTCATTGGCAAAATTGTAACATAATATCAAGAGAAGCAACTTAAGGAAGGATTTATTTGAGCTCATGGTTTTAAAAGGTACACTGTCAGGGCTGGAAAGATGTCTGCATTGGCTGTTGTTCTAGAGGTGCTGAGTTCAATTCCCAGCACCCACATGGTGGCTCATGACTATCTATGAAAGGATCTGATGCCCTCTTCTGGCATGCAGATGTACATGCAGCAGAGCACTCATATCATAAAATAAATAAATAAATATTTTAAAAAAAGTATACTGTCTTAGAGTTTTACTGCTGTGAACAGATACCATGACCAAGGCAATTCTTATTATAATTCATTTAATTGGGGTTGGCTTACAGGTTCAGAGGTTTAGTCCATTATCATCAAGGTGGGAAAATGTCATCCTCCAGGTAGGCTTGGTGCAGGAGGAGTTGAGAGTTCTACATCTTCATCTGAAGGCCATTAGGAGAAGACTGACTTTCAGGCAGCTAAGATGAGGGCCTTAAAGTCCATGCCCACAGTGACACACTTCCTCCAACAAGTCCACACCTACTCCAACAAGACCACATCTCCAAATAGTGCCACTCCCTGAACCAACCATATTTAAACCATCACATATACTGTCACATCAAAGTATTGTACAGTTTATGGTAACAGGAATCTGTAGCTGAGATGCCTCACATCTCAGGGGATTAGGAAGCAGAGAGACTGAATTCTAAGACTCAGCTCACTTCTGCCTTTAGCCCTTTATATTCAGCCTAGTACCCTAACCCACAGAATGGTGCCAGCCACATTTTGGGCAGGTGTTCTTCACAATTAATGTTCTTTAGAAATTCCCTCATAGGCAAGCACTAATAGTTTAGGAGGATCTTAATCCAATTAAAGTAACAATGGAGGCTTTCATTCACAGTGCCTCATTTAACATTGCTGGTGGGGACTTCAGTCTGAGACAGTCAACAAAAGCACAGTTCTAGGACAAGGAAACGTTGACAATTTGTTTTGGTAGCCACGGGAAATGAACTAACCAACTTTCAGTAAAGCCTTTAGATTCTTTGCGCCCAAAGATCTCCACTCAACAGGTAGGCACCACTATTTACTACACCAGGATGCTGCGAGGATTACAAGAAACATCAATGAGGAATGATATTCAAGTGCTGCTGTCAAGTGACCGGAACCCCTTGGGACATACCGCACTGTTATGTCAATGTTTCCTGGTGAGATGTGAGCAAATATATGTTCCTTTGGATAGGGTATCAATGTTTTACCGAAGCAATGACTCCAGCTAGGTCTAACTTAATAAACCAATGAGTTTATTGGCTCATCAGAGTCTGACTGATCTTTGAACGGTGTATCACCACAAAAATCCTATCCTAACTTCCAGATCTCTCCAGACATGCCTAGATGGAGTCACTTTTAGTTAATTTTCCATTTCTTTTACACTCTGGCACCTGTAGGCAGCAAGTGAAATTAGGGCAGAGCTGCATGCACATAGGAGAGGCAGGAGAGAGAGACTAAAATCTTAGGTGATGGTCTCATGACTCTCCCCACCCTTTCGTCTCACTCCTTCTCGCTATGTGGGACTATCAACAGCTGTTTTGGTTAAATTACAAACACCCGAAAAATAGATATGAAAATGGTTTTCATGTTTACAAGTACCATACTTTTTTATATGTGCGTGCACATACAAAATTTGCATTTTCCCGCATAACCTCCAAAAGCAGCCATTCTCAACCTGTTCACGACCCCTTCAGAGGGTCGACCCTTTCACAGGGGTTGCATATCAGATATCCTGGATATCAGATACTTACATTACAGCTCATAATAGTATCAAAATTACATTTATGAAGTAGCAACAAAATGATTTGATGGTTGTGATCACCATAACATGAGGAACTGAACTAAAGGATCACAGCGTTAGGAAGGTTGAGAACCACTTCCTTAAAGTGGTACACTCATTTGACCTTCCTAGTAGATGCAGTATTTTTCATCCAAGAAATAAGCTTTGCATCCTTTGTAGATTGCATGTAGTACCTAATATAATGGACATGTTGTGTAAATTAATGAAAATATTATATATGCTAATTGTGCTAGTTAGGCTTTCTGTTGCCGTAGTGAAATACCATAAGCGAAGGCAAGTTGGGGACAAGGGGGTTTATTTGGCTTACACTTCCACATGGTAGTCCATCATTGAAGAAAGTCAGAACAGGGACTCAGAACAGGAACCTGGAGGTAGAAACTGATGCAGAAGCCATGGAGGAGTGCTGCTTACTGGCTTGCTCATCATGGCTTGCTCAGCCTGCTTATTTATACAAATCAGGATCACAATGGGCTGGGTCCTTCCCCATCAATAACTAATTAAGAAAATGCCTGACATCTGGATTTTGTGGGGGCATTTTCTCAATTGGAGTTCCATCCTTTCAGATGACTCTAACTTGTGTCAAGTTGACATAAAACTAGCCAGCACTCATAGACATGTTGTGCTGTGTTTTGCTTTGTCTTTCAAATATTTTGATCCATGTTTGATGGAATTGTAGATGTAAAACCTGTGCTTGTGGAGGGATGTGTTTGAGTGTGAGCATGTGTGTGTGTGTGTGTGCGTGTATCCATTGTTGTGTTGATAGGATTTGGAATCTGGGTGACAAGCCTCCAGTTGCATTTATAAGGGTGTTTCGAGGATGTTTACTGGAATTAGGAAGACCCATCCTGAATGAGGGAGGCATCATTCCAGGGACTCAGGTCCTGGGCTTAATAAAAAGAAGGAAGACAGTGGAGTGCCAGCATTCTTGTTTCTCTGCTTCTTGACTGTAGATACAATGTGACCTGCTACCTAAGGTCCCGGCAGGCAGCCATGCCTTCTCTAACAAGAAGGAATATATTTCTTCTTGAACAGAAAACTAAAATAAATCTACCCTCAAGTTTCTTTGGTCAGGTATTTTGTCACAGCACCAGGAAAAGGAACTAAGGCAGCAGTGTATGTTGGGGGTGTGCTGGTTAGTTTTGTATCAACTTGACAAGAGCCAGAGTCATCGGGGAAGGGGGAAATAAGATTGAGCCATAGGCAAGACTGTGAGGCATGTTCTTGATTAATGGTTGATGGGCCAAGGCTCAGCCTACTGGAGGCAGTGTCATCATTGGAATATTGGCCCTGGGTAATGTAAGAAAACAGGCTGTCTGACCAGAGTGGTGCATGCCTTTAATTCTAAGACTCAAGAGGCAGAAGCAGATGAATCTCTGTGAATCTGAGGCTAGCCAGGCCTACAGAAGGAGTTCCAGGATAGCCAGACCTACATAATAGAGAGATCTCATCTAGAAAAATAATTTTAAAAAGCATGCAAGCAAGTAGTCTGAGAAAGCCATGGGAAACAAGCCAGTAAGCAGCACTCCTCTGTGGCTTATGTCTCAAGTTTCTGCTCGGACTTTTCATAATGATGGACTGTGATTAGCATGTGTAAGCCAAAATACCCTTTCCTCCCAGGTTTCTGCTCATGTTGTTTTATCACAGCCTTAGAAATCTAAGACAGGCAGAAAGCTGATGATATTGGAGGGGTGTTGGGCTGCGTGCTGGAAGCCTTCCTCGGGGGTCTCTGGCCAAATGCGAAGGTTCCGGCAAGGGGGAGAGCACAAGAGGGGACAGAATCTCCTCCACCTCAGTTCCTGCGGTTGCCAACTGGGTTTCGCCAAGACGCTGCACCCACTGTGCTGAGTTGGGCCCGGGCTGAGTCCACGAGAGGCTGACTCGCAGGCAGAGTGTGGGAAGCTTCTGGTGGTTGGGAGAGCAGATCTCTTCCTGGGCCAAAGTGTTACAGCTCTTATGTTAGAAGCTCTTGGACGCCAGAGTAGTTCTCACACCTTTATTCCTTCTGGATGGCAGGCCCCCTACACAGGTTGGGACAGTCTAATATACTGTTCGAGAGGGGTCAGGGGTTTGACAACAGGTACTTCCCATTGGGTTGGTCTGAGGGCTTCAAGGCACCTTATTTGCATGTGGGAGGGCTTGGCATTGCTCCTACATGACAAATCTCGCATGACAGGCCTCTCTGCAGGGGTCGTGAAAGCTGTAGCTGTTTTTACAGGAATCTTCTGGAAGCGTTGGCAAAAACATTTTTTGGTCCCTCGTGGATTATTCCACTGGGTCTCCCAGAGTTTTCAGCCTATGCTCAACCGGGTGCCAGATTGCCTGCCACAGACGACTGCCCCACAGAGGGGAAGTACTCACTGTCTGTCTTTAATATTTAACATTTCTGAATGTTAAGAACATACTATCTATTCCAACTATAAGATAAAGTTTAATGAGGTCCAATATGCTTGGTTGCTTATCATAATACTCTGCATTATGAACTTTAAAAGTTTTAAATTAAAAAAAAAATTTTTTTTTTAGATAATGTTCTACTGTATTATTGTCCCAGCTGACCTGAAACTTGATATATAGATCAGGCTGGTCTTGAACTCACAGAGATCTGTCTCTGCCTCCCAAGTGCTGGGATCAAAGGCAGGCATCACCATGGCCAGGATGATGTCATTTAATTCTGATATTTCTCTGTTTAATTTTGTTCAAAAGGCTTGCCTACTGGAGAAATGGAGAGTAATGTCTTTTGTTGTTGTTGTTGTTGTTTATTTATTTATTTTTAGTATAAAATAAAGTTTATTTGGGGGCATGGGAAGGGGGATTGAGAAAGGAATAGAGGCAGAGAAAGAGGGGACAGAGAAGGACAGAGAAAGAGAAAGAGAAGTGGAGGGAAGAAGGGAAGAGGCTGGCCAGGAACATGTGGGGAGGGGAGGGAGAGGAGAGAGTGAGAAAGAGGCAGGGGGGGTTAGAGAGAGAGAAAGGGTCAGAGTGAGAGTAATGTGTTTTAATTAATTGTTCTCTTGAGTATAATGAATTATCTTTTTTTTTAAAAATCTCATGTAGTTCCTTTGAGTTTGAAGTCAGGAGAGCCTGCTTGCTTCCTGCTCCCATTCGCTTCTTTCCCATCCCTTTCACTTCAATGTTGATGCCTGTGTTTAAAGATGAGCTTCTTACCGGTAACAGAAAGATGGGTTTTGCTTCTTAATCTATTTATTCATCCAACATAAGTCTTTTGTTTGCGGAAGTTGAAGTCATTGATATTTAAAGCCACTACTGAATGGTTGATTACAGTCATTTTGTTGTTTGTGCTCTTGGTCATACTTTGTGTTTTAGTAATTATAGCTTCATTTGTTTTGTTTTTAGAGTCTCTTGGCTCTGCTTCTTATTTCTCTCTTCAGTCTAAAGCAGTGGTTCTCAACCTGTGGGTTGCAACCCCTTTGGGGTCACATATCAGATATCCTATATATCAAATATTTAAATTACAATTCATAACAGTAGCAAAATTATAGTTATGAAGTAGCAGTGAAATAGTTTTACAGTTGGGAGTCACCACAACATGAGGAACTATATTAAAGGGTCACAGCCATTAGGAAGAGAGAACCATTGGTGTAAAGTATTACTTCCAGTATCCTCTGTAGAGCTGGCCTGGTTGTCACAAATTCTTTTAGCCTGTGTATACCATGGAAAGTTTGTCTTTGTCCTTCACCTGTCATGGATAGTTTTGCTGGGTATAGTAATTGAGGTTGTCAGATGCGACTTTTAGAACATGTGGTGCATTGTTCCAGGCCTGTCCAGCTTTCAGCATTTCCATTGAGAAATCAGCTGTTATCTGATGGGTTTTCTTATATATGTGACTTAGTTTTCCTTTGGAAGCTTCCAATACTCTTTCTTTGGTCTGAATATTTAGTGTTTTAACTTTGATGTGCATTTAAGAGTTCCTGTTCGGTAGCCAAGGAGCGCCATAGAGAGGAAGCCTCACAGGAACTTGGAAGGCCCGTGAGTGGGGTTGAGGGGAGCAGC
>CM052709.1:69033238-69137453 GCA_028551405.1 Uromys caudimaculatus | reverse complement strand
TGACATTCCCCTTTACTGAGGCCTCTAACATCCTCAGGCCCAAGGGCCTTTCCTCTCCCCCTGAGGGCCATCGAGGTCATCCTCTGCCACATATGTGGTCCAAACCATAAGTCCATCAATGTGTATTCTTTGGTTGGTGGTCCAAACTCCAGGAGGACAGGGGAGGGGGGGGTTCAGGTCCATTGACTCTCTTGCTCCCTCCATGGGGCTGCAAATTCCCTCAGCTCCTTCAGACCTTCCTCCAACTCCTCCATCTGGGACCTCACTCTCAGTCCAGCGGTTACTGTTATGTGAAACTTGGGCGTTCTTAAGCGGCTGATCTGAAGTAAATGTTGGAGCGTGAATGGAGAGACTCTGTCTTGCTCCCAGGTACCCCTTGTTTTTTTGTCTTGTTCTTTCATCCGTCAGTCCCCTTTCCCTAGGACCACGCTGAATTCCCCGCAGGCCCGTGCAGGCCAATAAGACCATCCTCTGTCACATATGCGGCTGGAGCCATGGGTCCCAACTTTGGTTGGTGGTCCAGTCCCTGGGAGCTCTGGGGGTTCTGGCCAGTTGATACTGTTGCTTCCCCCACCAGGCTGCAAACCCCCCTCAGCTCCTTCAGTCCCTTCTCCAGCTCCTCCATTGGGAACCCTGCACTCAGTCCAATGCTTCGCTGTGAGCATCCACCTCTGGCAAAGCCTCTCAGGAGCTGTCAGCAAGCATGTGAGGTTGGTGACTGTATATGGGATGGATCCCCAGGTGGGGCAGTCTCTGGATGGCCTTTCCTTCAGTCTCTGTTCCACACCTTGTCTCGATATTTTCTCCTCTGAGTATTTTGTTCCCCCTTCTAAGAAGCACTGAAGCATCCACACTTTGGTCTTCTTTCTTCTTGAGCTTCATGTGGTCTGTGACTTGTGCCTTGGGTATTCTGAGCTTTTGTCCCAGAGTTCTTAAATGTTCTTTTGCTCTATAGTTTTTTATTTTTATTTTTCATAATTTTTGTGTGTGGTCTTATTCTTTTACTTTTAGTCTTGATACTCTGTGTTATTACTTGATCCATTCTATTTATAAGGCTTTCCCCTGGGTTCTCTACTTGGGTTCCTGAGTTTTTCAATTCTATCTTTATTTCAGCTTGAGTTCTTTTCGATATCTTTCCTTGCTGAGTTCCATCTTCAGATCCTAGACTGTCTTCATTATTTCATTCAGCCTTAGCTTTCTGTTTTCTTAGACATTCATCAGGTATTTATTCTTTTTAAGTTCACTGAGCTGTTTGTTAGGAATCTTCTTTAAACTCCTTGAATTCTTTGACGAAGCTTATGGTTGGTTGTCTTTTGGATTCTAGGTCCTGGGGTTCATTTAGATAATTTTCTGTGGAGAACATTCTATAGAGCTGATGGGATTTGGGGGTGACACACTGTCTTGACCCTTCACATTGATTTTGTGATGAGACCTGGATATGTGGACTTCTTTTGGTGGTTGTACATCTGATGTGGGCACAGAAAGCTCTGCTGGAATGTAGGATGAGCAACCCAGCAACGCAGCAACCCAGTTCTAACCTGGAGATTGGGAGAGATGGAGACTGCCTGCCTGAGGTATCCTGGTTATAGGATTTGGAGGTTGGGGAAGGTATAGCTCTTGGCCTTGGAAATTGAAAATTCAGAGCAGAAGACAGTCATGTCCACAACTACTGATGATGGAGGTAGACCTCCGTGATGACCATTAGAGGGCCATCATTACTCATTCCAGAGGAGCTGGGTCCCATCTGCTTGGAAGAAAGGGAAGTAGGGAAATAGATTCTGATTTCACAAGGAGAAAAAAACCCTGTAGAGTTAATGAAAACCGTTCCAGTCTTTTGGCAACAAAAAGCATATAAGCTACCAGGGAAATCAGCAATTCCCTTTAAAACTCCCAAACAGTCTATCTGACTGCAGGCCACTTTTTGTTTTTTAATTGGTAGAAAGGCTTTGGGATCTTTTCAGTCACCAATCAATAAATATCTACAAAAGCAAATACCCTGGCCTTGGTTCTGTCTACACTTAGAATAAGGTTAAAGAACTTTTTGAAAACTCATTTCTTTGGACTAACTCCTTTAGCCTCCAGGTTTTTAAGTTGGCAGCTGGAGCTATGTAAAGGTCTATTGAAATGGTAAAGTTATTCATTTTATTGAGGCCTAATGGTTTTTAGTAGCCGGATACTTAAAAAGAAGTCAAAATTGAGATTTATTTAAAGATAACAGGCAGTAAATGTTTATTTATTTATTTTCTTGAGACCATATTTTTTTACTTGACTGGTCCTGAACTGAACTCATGGACAATCTTCCTGCTTTAGTTTCTTGGATGCTGGGATTACAGGCACACAACACCACACCCCATAAAAGGCACACTTTCAAGGTACACAATTCTGTGAGCTTTGAAAAGCTGAATACTTCTTATTGCAATTCCTACAGTTAGCTATTAGCATGCTGAATGGGCAGAACAGGGAATGGAGGGGAACATGCAGTACCACAGGGCAAATATCCCAAGCAGAATTCCCCTTGACATGAATACTCTTAACTACTTCTCCCATTTCTATAGGGACAAATTACTTAAATAATCCTTATGATATAGATGAGAAAACTCCAGCTTGGAAAGATAAGTCTCTGGGCCAGGGTCCCTCATCAGAACCGTATGGCTCCCTGTTGGGCTCTCAGTCAAGATGCTCAACTGCTCAGGAGAAGGAGAATTTGCCTCTTCTGTCTCCAACACAAGCTAATTTTGTGATTTGGGAAATTCATTCAGCCAGGCGGAGGTGTCTCTTAGTTTTTTTTCCTACTGCTAAGATAAAACACACTAACAGAAGTATCTTTAGGAAGAGAGTTTATTTTGGCTCACAGTTTATGGTTATAGCCCATGGTGGCTTAAATATGCTTAGCCTAGGGAGTGGCACTATTAGGAGGTGTGGCTTTGTTGGAGGAAGTGTGTCAACGTACGGTTGGGCTTTGAGACCCTACTCCTAGCTGCCCTAAAACAATCTTCTCCGGTTTGTCATCAGAACAAGATGTAGAACTCTCAGCTCCTCTAGTGCTATGTCTGCTTGGATGTTGCCATGCTCCCGCCATGATGATAATGGACTGACCCTCAGAACCTGTAAGCCAGCCCCAATTAAAGCTTGTCCTTTATAAGAGTTGCTTTGGTCGTGGTGTCTCTTCACAGCAACAGAAATTCTAACTAATACACAGCCCTTAATGGTGGGGGAAGCCAAGGCAGCTGGAGCTTGAAGCTGCTGGACACATCACACCCATGCCCAGGAAATAAACACAAGCTGCTGCCCAAGTTCCCTTTGTCCATTAATACGGTCCAGGACTCACCATCCAGAGAATGGTCAAAACCATAACTAAGACAGGGCTTCCACATCAATTAATGCTATCAAGACGGGCATGCCCAGAGGGCCACCTCCAAGGTTATTCCAGGTCCTTTTACCTTGTCCACTAATACTAATAACTAAGTATCACAGGCTTCATCTTTCTTATTTGTTTAAAGAGAAAGCTGGGACAGCTGCCTGGTCCCCCAGAGGCCTCTGATTTCCACAGCTTGCCCATCAGAGTTCACAGAGCAGTGGATAAAATGTTCTGACTCTAAGTAGCCTTAGAGCTGAGTCTCAAAGCACCCAGGATTTCACAACAGCAAAACCAAACAAAAATTCAAGTAGAAATGCCACACAGACTTGCGAGCTGCTCAGCTTGCTCCCAGCAAACTCTTCCTCCCCACTTTCCCCACCAGGAGCAGCTGGCACAGGGACCAGCACAATGCCACACAGTGGAGTTCAGGAGGCTAAAGAAACAAGTGGAGAGGAAATGTATTCGGCCTCAGTCCAGCAGAACAATGTGGCCACTGTCTTCTGTGTGTGTTCTCTGGTTTTGTCACATCTTAGAGGCCATGGAAACAGAGATTGGCTGAGCTACCATTTTGCTCTTGGCTCTTTGCTGGTTAGAGCATCCTACATCACATCGCCTCATTTGCTTCCTCCTCCCACTAGCTTCTCTCAGCAGTGAAAGGTCACTATTGTCAGACCAACCAGGAGGGAAGGGCATCGTGTGAGCCTGACTGTTCTTCCTGCAGCAGGAAATTGACTTCCAAATTCTGTCTCTACCTCCTAATGGTTGTGCAGACCAGGACCCTCCATCACCTAAGGCTCACTTTCTTTTTTTTTTGGTTTTTCGAGACAGGGTTTCTCTGTGTAGCCCTGACTGACCTGGAACTCACCTGTAGACCAGGCTGGCCTCGAACTCAGAAATCCGCCTGTCTCTGCCTCCCAAGTGCTGGGATTAAAGGCGTGCGCCACCGCTGCCCGGCTCTAAGGCTCACTTTCTATGTAGGAATGAGAGATTAGCAATAACCTTGAATGCTCATGTGAAGCTGGAGAATGACAGTTCACATAAGCACTGTAAATCCCAAAGCCTGGCTTCTTGTTGTGTTTAAACATACATACATGCATGCATACACACATACATACATGCATGCATGCATACATACATACATGCATACATACCTACAATTTACGTGTATGCATCTGTGTAGGTGTAAGTAGGTACCTTCAGAGGCTAGAAGATGCCCTGGGGCTAGAGTTAGAGGCAATTGTGAGCCACGGACTGGGGTGCTGAAAGCATAACTTGAGTCATCTGGAGGAACAGCAAGCTCTTAACCCCTGAATCATTTCTTCAGTGCATTCTTGGTTTATACCTGATGGCAAAAAAGGAAGGAAGAGAGGGAGGGAGAAAGGGAAGGAGGGAGAAAGAGAGAGAGAGAGAGAGAGAGAGAGAGAGAGAGAGAGAGAGAGAGGGAGAGAGAGATTGGTTGTATTGGCACCATCGGAATAGACAAGAAAGGAGAGATCTAAGCTCCTGTGGCAGGGGTATACAGCTGGCAATCTGTGGTGGGTATATACAGTTGACAATCTAAGATTGTGAGTGATATCATCTTTTCTGTTACTGTGATAACATATCTTGACAAAAACAACTTACAGAAGAAACTTTATTCTCACTCACAGTTCTAGACAGACACAGTCCATTATGGCAAACAAACAAACAAACAAACAAAAAAGACATGGTGGCAGGAAGAGAAGTCATGGTGGCAAGAGCAGGAGTCTAGTCATATCACATTCACACTTAGGAAGAAACATGAATGCATGCTACTGCCCAGCTTCCTTTCTCTACTTATACAGCCTAGGATCCCAGCCAAGGAATGGTGCCACCCATAGTGGATGGGTTTTCTGGTTCCTCACAGGCATGCCCAGAACCACATTTCTCCAGCAATTCCAGATTCTGTGATGTTCATTAATAACATTTTCATAAGGGATTAGCATGGAAGGGAGCTATTGGAATTTACCATTCAATGTCAAGATTTTCATTCAAAATGCCTCAAAGATACCCTAATCCCCTCAACTCTCTTGACTGAGCCCAGTGTTCCAGAATTCAAGGTTCTCTAAGATTCCCAAGTGTAAAACTCTTGGGATCTATTGGGTAGGTAACTGGTAAGCTGATGGAGCCAGAGCAGTGGTTCTCAACCTGTGGATCATGACCCCTTTGAGGGGGTCAATCAACCATTTCACAAGGGTCACCTATCAGATATTCTGCATGTCAGATATTTACATTACGATTCATAACAGTGGCAAAATTACAGTTATGAAGTACTGAAAATAATTTTATGGTTGGGGGAGAGCACAACGTGTGTTAAAGAAACTGCATTAGGAAAGTTGAGAGCCATGAAACTAAAAGTCTGGGAGCCTGGTACCTTCTTAAAGGGGTTTTTCAACCTTCCTCTAGTCTTCATCCTTCATCCCCAACCTTCAGAGGTAGGTGGTACCATCTGTGACTCTACCTCTCTGGGATTCTGCAGGTGATCTGGCTGGCTTATGAATGCAATTCCCTTCTCAGCTCCCCCAGGCATAAAGTCAGCGTCCACTTGTCCATCTGTATTTTTCACTTTGCAAAATTGCGTTGATGGTCACTTTCTCTTTTCACCCCTCTCTGATTTTGGCTATTTCCATTGCTTTATTCTCTTTTCATGAAGGAATACATATCCGTGCACATGTCTGGCTGAGAACGTTTAACTGGAATGTAAATGAAGTGTCAACTTGCTTCAACTACACAGGCAAGGACAATATCCAGATAATAGACCAACCTAACTACAGTTCTAGACTCCTCGTAGAACTTCCCTGCATAGAGTCTTGTCCAGTTTTGTCAATACGGTAGGACAAATTGGTTTGTTTTGATCTTGTTTTAGTTTTTTTTTTCTCTCTCCTTTCTGAGACAAGGTCCCATGTAGCTGAGGCTAGCTTCAAACTGATTCTCCTGCCTCCACCTCCAGAAAGACAATTAACTTCAAATAAAATATGTAAAACCCAGGTCTGTTGGTCAGACAATGAGCAATATAAATTTCTGTGTTCATGGTGTTTGTCGCATTTTAATTTGTCCAAGATAAAGAAGGTGACCTGGAATGAGGCCTTTCCTGGTTGAGTTCCAGTCAATCAAGGTTGAGCCTGTGATCATTTTGCAGCATTCTATATGTATCTATTTATTTTAGGGTTTTGAGGCATTGTTTCCTCTAGTTCAGGATGGCCTTGGGTTTGATATATAGCTGAGGATAACCTTGAACTCCTGATCTTCCTGCCTCTATTTCACATGTGCTGCAATTATAGGCATGCTCCACCATACCTAGCTTCTATGACTCAATAGTCAAGACACAGAGCTATTCAGCCAATACCATCAATGAGGCCCTGAAGCCATTCCCACCTTTCACCTACACTCATGCCTGTAAAGGCAAACAACGGGTGCAGTTCAGCAGACTGCTGCCTTTGTACAGCCTATGAGCTAAGAATGCCCACCCCCCCCCCGAGTTTTATTTTTATTTATTTATTTTTTTTGAGGATGTCACACTGTCATTTAATCATCAAATTTCCTTAGAATGACAAGAATTGTCAGTTGCCAATCTGAATGGACTGGGACTGGAGATACAACTTTCAAAATATTTCATTTCTTAATGGCTGAGTAAGGTCATTATATTTGTTTGCATTCTTCAAGTTTTCAGCACCTAATAACCTACCAAACTCAAGGAGCCTAAGTTAAATGGTGTAACATCCTAAAAGTAGCCAATTACTTCAGTATAAGCCATTCATAGCCCAAAGTCTGAAGAATGACCAAAATCAAATCTTTATTTTTTTTATAACTGTATAAATGTGATCCAAATGTGTCCACCACTAGTTTTTCCGAAAGAAACATGCTATAAATAAGCAAACTACAACTGCTCACTGATATGTATGGACTCCCTAGATGTCTCATTGGGCTTAATTATAGACCACTCACAATGGCTTTTTAGTATCAAGTGTAGCATGATGTTAAGCCACCTTAGCTCTTGCACATACGTGTTGCTGATAATGGAGAAAAATTTGCAGCATTCCACTGTTAAGCTAAGTTGCATCCATCCTTTTAAATGGCGTCAATATCAATGTCATCATCCTTGTTATCCGACTTCACAGTTTCAACTTTTGGTACACTGGCAGTCTTCAAATATACCACCTCAATATTTTCATCTTCGTCTTCTTCCTCACCACCAGAAGATTCTTCCTCTGCTTCCTTCAACCATTTAATAAATGGCTCTGCTCTGTCATGAATCTCTTTGGCAAGTTCTTTTGAGACGTATTTCTTAGAGGCCTTTTCTGACCAGCCAATAATGACCTCCTCTTCTGAAAGGTCTGCATCATACATCTCCTTCAAGATGTGTGGAATCTTGGAGATCAGCTGAGCTTGACACATTGCTACCACACATTCTAAACCATGAAGAAGGTACCGCTGAGCCTTTTTGTTGTTATGACAAAATCTTAGAAAATGGCGTCTGTATTTCTTGATTTGCTCTCTTATCTTCTCATCAAAGAGAACTTCTGTCAAAACAAGAGGACCCATGGCTTTTACATCCAGTCTTTCTGCCTCAGCCACAATTTCCTTATCAGATGAATCAATAATGCCCTCTTCTTTCTTTTTCTTAACAAAATCAAACAGTATGTTAACATGCTCTTCTACAGTTCTTTCCAAATCATCGCTGTGTCAGACCTTTCGCATGGTCATGGATTTCACCCATTCTGCGCCTTTGAGCTTCCTCAGTTGTATCCTCCCCCCAGTCATCATCTTCCTCTTCTTCCACCGCGTGTGGAGGACTAATTTCATTTGGTGGTGGAGGTGGTGGTGTCTCACTGGTGGGTGCAGAGCCATTTTCCTTGTCCTTGCCCTTTCTATTTTTCTTTTCCTTTTCTTTCTTTCCTGTACCAATGTCACTTTTCTCAGGCGGGTTTTGAGAATGAATGTACAGAGTTTCTAATGTGTGTCGAGCATGCCTGGGTACCCACGGGCTTTACAAGAATTACCCATTGTTTGCTTCTTTGGATTGACATGCAGATCTGTTTCAGGATTCTCACACTCAGGACAGAGAACAGATTTTTAATGAATCCATCCAACATGTCTTGCAGTTTATTCGCCTCATGAGATCCATTGACAATGTAACGGTCATTCTTAACATCAAACTGGGTCTGTGCTCCCAGCTCGCAACCAAAATACTTGGTGGGATACGTTGGAGGCCGATAAAGCGCCTTTGCAACGTCAACCATGTTGACTATAACTGTCTTGATTCCATTTCCTTTGCCCTCAACCTTAGCAATCAAACGGGGCATCTTGTAGCGATAGAACTGATCTGACACGCTGCGGTTGATGTTGACAGACATTTTGGCTTATTAGTGACTTTATCAATAAGATGAACAGATTTTTGATTGCAACTTTTTGGTATCTTCTGTCTGGAGAAGAAGGGATGACATAAATGACTGCAAGAGTTCTCGGTCTCTGACATGAAAAAATTTTCGCCACTGAGGCTGTAAGCTTTTTGCTTGTATGCTATGTTTCCCCAATACAGGTACCAATGGCTGCGCAACAGCTCGTTTTCGTCAAATAAAGACATAAACCCAACGCGGCTCGCCCGGGGCTGGGAGGAAGAGGCGCTGGAAACCGGGTCCGGAGCGGCGGGGCCGGCGGTGAGCGGAGGGGCGGCTGGGCAGGTGCCGCCGCCGAGCAGCTGGAGGGACTGTCCCAGCGACGTCCGCGTCCACACCCGCAGCGCCGAACCTGGCGACCTCTGGAATGTTCTCGCTCTGCCCCCCCCCCCCCTTTTAAATGATTAAAGAAAGAGAAAAGAAGAAAATTTTATGAAGACTACATGACATTCGAATTGCAACTGAGGGAATTTTAGCCTTAGACCTAATTAAATGTTCTAGGGTGTGTGGACTGGGAGGAAGGGAAAATGTTTGAGACATTGTACTTCAAGATTAAATGTGCTCATTTAGTGTGCTAAAGATATAGACGGGTCAGTGGTGGCTTGTCCCTATGCCCAGGGGACCCTTTGTATAGGAGATACTAGTAGCTTTTGTTGTTGTTGTTGGCTTTTTTTTTTTTTTTTTATAATCTTTTTTTTTTTTTTTTTGGTTTTTCGAGACAGGGTTTCTCTTCTCTGTGTAGCCCTGGCTGTCCTGGAACTCACTCTGTAGACCAGGCTGGCCTCGAACTCAGAAATCCACCTGCCTCTAACAGGTCTCATATAGCCTAGGCTAGCCTAAATAACTGAGGATGACCTTGAATTCTTGACCTTCCTGTCTCCACTTCAGGATTTTGGGATCTCAAAGTGTATGCTAGCATTCCTGGCTAGGAGATAGTTTTATTATTGAATGGATATGCAATTGGAATTTGACTTGATATTTTTATGCTCAGTTACAATTTTCACTAAGTTTCCTAAGTATTGATCATCCACAGACCTTATGGGAACAAAGTATAAGTATGTAAGATTTAAATATACATATTTTAATGTCCAAGAAAAACCCCAGGAATCTAAACAAAATATTAGAATAACTGCTATTGGATACATGTCCTAAAAAATACCAGATCTCAAAGTGTATTTTAAGTTTCAAAAGTCACAAGGTCTAGGCACTGTGTCATTAAAAGCAAATCAGAAAATGCTCAGGACATGGGAAAATGGGTCAGAGGATTAAGAAAGTGCTTGCCATAGGATCCTGACAGCCTGAGTTCCAATTGCTGGGACTAGTGTAAAAATCAAGATGCAGTAGTGGGCATCTATGCTCCTAGCTCCGGTGGGGACAAAGCAAGATGGGAGGTGAAGATGGGGTAAGGACAGGCCAGCCTGGAGCATCCAGTACGGTGACAGAAACAAGAACGTCTCCACCTAGAGACAGCATTTCCTGCACGTGGAAGGGGTACTGCACCCATGGCCTCTCAACAATGCGGCTGCCTGCACAAGACAACAATGTCAACCAACATGCTAACATGGATGGGGGAAAGGGTCACAAATCCCTGCCCCTAGATGAAATAGCTACAGTCAGACGATGGCTACTGAGGGAGAGAAAGTCAGGTTTTCTTTAGGGATGAGCCCCTTGATAGGTCACCCAAGCCCCAAACGCCTGGGCAACACAAATTGGAATCATTAGGTTGTGTGAGTATGTATATAAATATACACATACATATATAAATATATGGGATGTATGTATGTATGTATGTATGTATTTACTTTTTCCATGACACCCTTTGGATCCCTAGCTACATGATAATTATAGAAGAAGACATGAATTCACGGCGGGGGATGTGGAGGGAGAATATAAAAGATGGGAGGAGAGAGGGAGGGGTAGAAATGATGTGAATAGCGGGTATGCTCAAGTATGAAACTCACAAAAAAGACTCACGAGTAAAATGTTTTGAAAGAGAGACCCTGCCTCAAACAAGGTAGAATGAAAGAGCCAACTACTGAAGTTGGCCTCTGACTTCTACACATAGACACTGTAGCATATGCAAGCACATACACACAAGTAAATTAAAAAATTAAATAAATTACATTTTAAATATAAGTTAGAGGTCTCTGGTAAATATAGCCCAGTAGTACAGATCCTCACTAATGTGTAAGGCTGAGTTTGATCTTCAGAAACACACACACACACACACACACACACACACAAATTCCATAATAGGACATATTTTCCATACTTTGCCATGGGAAGGATCCTCAGTCTTATCCTTGCCATTGCAAGTCTATCATCTCCCTCTGTGACCTCCTTCTTGACCCTCCCACCTCAAGATAGAATGAATTTCCCCTATGCCCAAAGCACTGGAGTCTTGTCATTGGTTTCAATGTGAAATATCCCCTGTAGGCTCATAATCTTACACACTTGGTCCCAGCTGGTTGCACTGCTGGAGTGGGGGGGGGGGGCAAAGAGAGAGCCTTGCTGGTATTGGTGAGTCACCTTGACTATTCATAGCCCAGTCTGATTCTTGACAACTCATTGTTTCATAATCCATCAAGATATGAGGAATCTCAGTCTCATGCTTCTGCTTCCAAGAACTCTTGAGGACCTCTCCCACTTTATGGACTATGGTAGTTTGAATAAGAATGGCTCCCCATATATTACTCATATATTTAAATGCTTAGGGACTGGCACTATTTGAGAAGGATTAGGTGTGGTCTTGTTGGAAGAAGTTTGTCACTGGGAGTGGGCTTTGCAATTTCAAAAGCCCAAGCTATGCCCAGTGGCTCTCTCTCTCCTTGCTGCCTGAGGATCCAGTGCAGAACTCTCAACTCCTTCTCCAGTATTAGTCTGTCTGTGTGCTGCCATGTTTCCTGCTATGATGGTAATGGACTAAACCTCTGAACTGTAAGCCAGCCCCAATTAAATGCTTTCTTTTGTAAGAGTTGCTGTGGTCATGGTGTCTCTTCATAGCAATAGAATACTGGCTAAGACACAGACGCGTTCAAACTGTGATCTAGCAGGAGCCCTCCCTTGGTTAAGTTGCTTGCATCAGGTAATTGAGAAGAGTAACTTATACTGCCCTGCTCACTCTACACCTGAGATCCTTTTCTACCTGGAGCCCTAGAAGGCAGCTCACCTGGCTCATGCCCCTGTTCTTTTCATGGAGTCAGTGTTACAGCAAGTGGTCTCCCTAGATGTCTTCATCTTACCACACTAGGCTTTGCTCACTCACACCTGGGCCTCAGCTATGCAAGAGCATCTATCT
The DNA here is from genome assembly GCA_028551405.1 of Uromys caudimaculatus. NCBI lineage: Eukaryota > Metazoa > Chordata > Mammalia > Rodentia > Muridae > Uromys > Uromys caudimaculatus. The sequence goes on along the minus strand of CM052709.1, from coordinate 69,125,383 downwards.
CAAAATGCCCCGGAGCTGTAGGAATTTCCCACTGGAGCTAGGAACTGCAAACAAAGTCGTCAAGTAATCCCTTAGCAAGTTCCTGCCAAATACCACTGGCAGAGAAACATCCCCAATTGCAGGGCAGTGATAGGCAGTCTGGTTTCTGGTAGAGCTAAGGTTTGAACCCCGCAGGCCCAAAAGGCTGTCCCCAGCAGAGGACAGCCTATAAGGGACAGCAGGCTTTTGCCAAGCTCCTAGAAAACAGCTCCTGACATTTGGTCACGTAAAAAAGGTCATACCCCCAAGCCCCACCACAGGTAGAGGCGTGGCCACGTAGCCTCAACATCCCCATGTTAATAAGACACCTAGAGGCTTAGCCACGCCCCTTCCTGGTTACTATTTTAACCTCGCCCCTCCATGACAGAGCCTCCCACTGAAGCTGTCTCAGCGTTCCCAGACGCAGCAGTTGTCCACCCAAGCCACAGCAGTTAGCTGGCGCCCAAGTTGCCCACCCGGTCCCAGCAGGGACCCCAGCCATGCTCTTTCCCCCATTTTGGCCCAGGCTCAATCTAGCCTGTGGTCCCATTTTGTTCCCAGCTCTTCCGCGGCATCCAGCAGCGGCTGCAATGCCCAGAGCCTGGGAATCCCACGGAGCCAGCTGTGATGCGTCCCTCAGGAACGGCCGACCCTCTTCCACCCACGGGCTGAGTCTCCGCAGAGGCTTCTCACACAGCCTGACTGGCCCGGAGGCCTGTGGGAAAGGCGCAAGGTCACTTCCCGAGTGTTCCACCTTTCAGGGGCCGAGAATGCTCGGGGTGGGTGCCCGGGACTTCTCTCCATCCCGCGCTGGTTGTATCCAACAACCAGTGGCATTGGAATCAATAGAAAGCATACTATATGCTTCAGGTTGGGGGAGCGGTGTCAGAACGAAGCCACCGCTTCCTTATGTGTCACAAAAGCAAAAAAAAAAAAAATCAGGTGAAGAAGAAATTTCTTCTTTGAAATATGGTTCCAGAGAAACTTCCTCTCACGATGCGGTAATGGAAACTACCCCTCACTGAAGGTAGGTGAGAAAGATGTGGTAAGTGTTTCAAAGATGTCTCAAAGCCCATTATCAATGGCTGCTTATGAAGTGCTTTCTCTGGCCACAAAAGGTCACTGGAACATGTTGCTTGAGTAAGCTCACTTTAAACCCAGTTATCCTCTTGGATCGGAGCTGTAAAAGTCACATTACTTGTGCATATCTGGACAATGTTTTCTTTCTGTTTAGATTCATTTGACTATTTGGTCTTTGTACTAGGTGCCCAATGTCACTGTCAGTTTGACACATTATTGGAGAAGAGGGTCTGTAAGGGTTTCCCATGGCTTTCAAGTGTATCATTACATAGTGCATAGCAGAATAATACATCAGATTCTTAGTGCGGTGATTAGAGTATCTATGGCCCCCATAGACTCATGGGTTTGAATGCTTGGCCCATGAGGAGTGGCACTATTAGGAGGTGTGGCCTTGTTGGAGGAAGTGTGTCACTGTGGGGACAGGCTTTGAGGTCTCCTATGCTCAGTCTATATGCAGTGTGGAACACAGTCCCCCTGAGTGCCAGGACTACAGGCATGCTCCACCTTTAATGGTTTATGTGAGGCTGGGGACAGAATCTAGAGCTTTGTGCATGCCAGGGAAATACTCTACCAATTGAGCTCCATTCAAAGCCCCAAGTGATGGCTTTCATGGGGATAACTGCTAATTTCTATATCTTTTCTAAAATCAGCCATTATTAACCATGCAGAAATTTTAGAAAGAGGACAGTTAGGTTAAGCCCTCTACCAACTGAGTGCCAGCCCCAGACTATGCAGTGTCTTATCTAACTGGCGCTCAGGTGGTTGAGCACCTAACTAGCCCCCAGGTAGCTATAGGAGGATGATAAATGCGAGGTCATTCTTAGCTAAAAGGCAAGGTCAAGGCCAGCTTGAGAAACGTGAGATGCTGTCTCAAGAAACAAAGTGGGGGTTGGGGGAGATGCCTCCATTGTTAAAGTACTTGCCATGAAAGTACAAGTGTGCTGGGTAGTTTTAAGTCAACTCGGTTGTCTTGTCATCTTGATGTCATCCAGAGTCATCTGAGAGCAGGGAACCTCAATAAAGGAAATGCCTCCTTAAGATCTAGCTGTATGCACTGGGTGGCAGTAGCACATGCCTTTAATTCTAGCATTTGGGAGGAAGAGGCAGGAGGATCTCTGTGAGTTTGAGGACAGCCTGGTCTACAGAGCACATTCCAGGATAGCCAGGGCTACACTGATAAACCCTATCTTGAAAAACAAAAGAAAAACTCTATCTCTACCCCCACCCAAAAAAAGAGGGCTGTATGGAAGCCTGTGTGGCATTTCCTTAATTAGTGATTAGTGTAGGAGGGCCCTGCCATTGAGGGTGGAGCCATCCCTGGGCTCATAGCCCTGGACGCTATAAGAAAGGAGGCTGAGCAAGGCATGGAGAGCAAGCCAGTAAGCAGCATCCCTCCGTGGCCTCTACATCAGCTCCTGCCTCCAGGTTCCTGCCTTGCTTGAGTTCCTGCCCTGACTTCCTTTGGTGATGAAGAGTAATGGAAAAGTATAAGCCAAATAAACTCTTCCCTCCCCTTTTGGCCATGGTGTTTGATCACAGAAATAATAACTCTAAGACAGCTCATCATTTTTTTTATCTTTAAAAACTGAGACTATTCTATTATTTAAAGATTATGTTATAATAACAACATTTGCCCCTTCCCTTTCTTTCTCCTAAATTCTCCCAGATACCCCTCTTTATTCTCTTTCAAATTCAAATATATATTCCTAAATATATACATACAACTTGTTTAATCTTTATAATGTTACTTGTATATGTTTTCAGGGATGACCATTTGGTATTGGATAACCAATTGATGTGCTCTTTCCTGGGGAAGACTTTCTCTCACACTCAGCATTCCTTGGTTGCCTGTAGTTCTTTATGTAAGGTTGAGGCCTCGTGGGGTTTCTCTTGTCCACTTTAGCATGTCTAATGTTGTCTTCATTTAGTGCATGTTTCAGTGGTTTGGTGAGACTTTATGGGTGTAGCTTCTAACATTACTAGGAGGAGACACAGTCTCACAGCAAACTGCCCTCTGGCTCTTACAATCTTTCTGTCCCTCTTCTGAAATGTTCTCTGGATGGTTCATCATTTAAGAGTCGTATTATTCTCCCGGAGGACCTGAGTTTGGCAGGTGGCTCTCAACCACTTGTAGCTTCAGCTTCAGGAGCTCCAACACTGTCTTCTGGACTCCACAGGTGTGTGTGCTCATGTACACACACAGACACACTCATATACACACACACATACCAAACACACACATACACACACACACACACACACACACACACACACACACACACACACAGTGTACAAATATAAGAACTAGCCCCTTTTGGATACTAGGGTACATATAACTAGCCCACAAATCCCAGCAACAGTCAGAGTCAGTCAACATCCTTCTCTTCCTCCCTCTCTTCCTCTCTCCTACACTCTTTTTCTCTTCTCACTCTGTAGCCCAGACTGGCCTGAAACTCACTATGTAGTCCAGGCTGGTCTGGAAACTCACAGTAATTCTCCTGCATCAGCCTCTTGACTACTAAAATTAGAGGCATCTGCCACCATGCCCAGTCCAACCCTCTCTTAGGAAAGAATACAGAGTAAGTGCATACCATCTCTCCTCATATTCACCGCCATCTTTTGCAGCCTGCAGTGGTGAGAGGCAAGGCTGCAGAATTGTGCGTGTAGCAACCAGAAACCATCTCCACAAAATGTACCTTCTACTGAAGATCTCACTTTGAAGCTGGTGCCTATGACAAGAGGGCATATAAGTGCCCTGGATGTAAACATACTGTTTTGAAAGCAGTGTCAGAAGGTTTGCACGGGATTGCAACCTCACAGTCATTCCCCTTTGTAAAGAGCAAAGCTGCCCAGCCCTCAGAACCTGGGGAGCTGCACCCTCCAGTGCAGCAGTAATGGTAGCTACAGACAGTTCCACAAACTCCTAGCTGTAAGCAAAGGAAATGAATGACTCAGGCTGCACTTGACATCCAAAGATCACTTAGGGTAATGCACAAGACAAACAGCACATGGGCACATTTTCCCAAGGCAACTGGCCTGTGTCTGTCACCGTGCCCTGGGGTCATGTCTGTGGTTCTGTTTGGTTTGCTTTGCTGCTTAAACTTCCCTTGTGATTGTATGGTAGATGGAAGTTTCACAACTGGAGAGATCTCTGTGAAACTGCAGTAGTGAATGTAACATGGCATTTGCATGATGGTAAGATTCCTTACAAAACCTCCATTTGCCGTCTGTAGGACCATGTGGCACTTATAGCTATGCTCAATATCTGACAGACTGCTGGCATGGCTTGATTAAGTCTTCAGGAGATCCTAGGAAGTTAAGAGGTAAGCTTACCCTCTTCTATACGTACTGAAAATAACATTTCTCACATGTCAAGCTTTGAGTTATTTATGTCTAACATTTTTCAAGATCAAAATTTTATATAAATTCACCAGAGAGTATTTTCCTCAACTTGCAATCTCTGCTTTGCCAAGCCTGCACTTCAGCTGCCAGCTGGGCCATCCAGCTGGGGATGGACGATCAGCCTGGCCTCTTCACTGAATGTGGAATTAAAGTTTAGGCCTCTGTGAAATCAAGAAATCACAATCCTGGGCTTTTGAAAAACTTCTTCAAAGGATGAATTCATGGGTCTATCAGAACTTAAAGGCTCTGCTTTAGCAAAATAGTGGATTTCAAAGCTTTGGGGCAATGGGTCCTCCGATGGCCCATGTGGAGCACCTGGGAAGGAGCACGTTGTCCTATGTGAAACACTTTCCTATCCTTGCTAGTTTGTAGCATGATGTGTGTGTGTGTAGTGTGCATGCATGTACATGCATGGGGATTTATGTGCGTGGCTGTGGACACACATGGAGGCCAGAGGACAATCCGTGCTGTCCTCCCACAGGTGCTGTCCACCATCTTTTCTGAGTCGACGTCTCGCACTAGGTTGCCTTACCAGGGAGCTTCTGTGGTCCACTTGTCTTCATCCCAGGGCTGGGATTCCAGGGACACAGCACCGTGCCTGGCTTTTCTGTGTGTTCTAGGTACTGCAGCTCAAGCCCTCAGACTGAAAGCCTATCTCTCCAGCCCTGGCATGGCACTGAGCACATTCTAGGCTCGCTCCAGACGTTTACACTTCAGAACTTGAAGCCTGATAACACAGGAACGAGCTGTGGTTGGATGGAGTTACTCACAAGCAGCAGAAATGCCGAAGGCAGAGAAGCAAGCATCCAGCCCTGGAGGCGTTTGGAAAGGTCACTGTTTTTAGTGCCAGTCTTCTGCTCAGTGACTAAATAGCCAACGCTATTATGACAGTGCGTGGGACTGTCGATTATTGGTGTGGGCCAACTAGAGAACAGGAAGTGTTCCCATTTCACGTGGGTCCTGGCTCATAACAGGTTCCATTACTATGGAGTAGCTTTGGGAAAAGCTTCACATTATAGCAAGGTTATTTGTTACACCCACTGGGCAAGTACATATTTTATGCCCTGGGATTACCCCAAGCTGTGCCAGGCACCAGGGAGAGACCAGCAAGCAGAGAAGACCCAACTCTGTATTAAGTGAAAAGGCCCTCGGGGGAGAAGATTACAAGTGCTTCTATTACACACCACATGTCCAGCACTCTACAATGCATCCTAAAACAGGGCGATGCTATCTTCCAAATAGACTTGCCTGACCATTGCAAATATGCCTGTTTCTGGGTGTAGAGCGAAATGACACTAGCCATTCATATGGGATCCCAAGGGGCAGACTCATCCTGCTTCAAGAATGACATAGCAATTCTGCACCAATCAAAAAAAGATGCTTTGATGTGACCTAAAAGACCTAGATTACCTAGTATTACAACTGACAATGATTCAGGGACCAATGTTCTGTTTAAGTGGAGGAGCCCTGTTTCTTCAGCTTTCTAAATGGCAAGTTACACGGTCTCTAAATGTCCAGCTGTACTGAACAACAGCTGCCCTGCTCTGTGAAGACACCACCCTGGGCTACAGAATTGCTCAGTTAGTGTCTAGAGGCGCTTTGGTATTTTGCTTTTGCTCTGAGCACACGAGTAATTCTAAGCCTAATTCTAAGCCTTTTAGGAACCTGAAGAGTGATCTTAGCCTCCCTACATTCAGAAGAGTCTCTGGGTTGTTTGTTTTTTGGGTTTTTTTTTTCTTTTTTTTTGGTTTTTTGAGACAGGGTTTCTCTGTATAGCCCTGGCTGTCCTGGAACTCACTCTGTAGACCAGGTTGGCCTGGAACTCAGAAATCCACCTGCCTCTGCCTCCCGAGTGCTGGGATTAAAGGCATGCGCCACCACTGCCCGTCCAGAAGATTCTTAAGTCTTAGTCATCTTCAATTCTATACTGTAGTCATCTAGTGTATTTTTATTTTCCAGTGTTAAGGATCAAACCTGGGGCCTAACTCATGCTAGGCAAGCATTCTACCACTGGACTAGAACCCCAGCCCTCCATTTCCTGTATTTTTATTTACCACAGTATATAATAACAGCAACAGTCTCCACCATTAATACCTTTCAGTTGCAACTCGGTTCTATAGTCAAAACAAACAAACAAAGCAAAAAAAACCAAACAAACAAAAAACCCACAGAGAAATTATTTAAAATATTTGTTTTCTCAACAATGCTTTCTTGTCTTCCTTTATTATGCGTTGGAGGAAGACAGTTATTTTAAAACCAGAGTTTCATGCTCCGGAATACCGTATTTCCCTTTGTGTTCATTGAATAGTTTCCTTAGCTCCTCCATGTATGTCTGATGCAGCTCCTCAATCTGCTCTGGGGTTGGGTTCAGAGTCTGCCGAACAGGGATGGGGCGGCCAACTGTGGAAAACAGAGCACGTGTCATCCCTGAGGAAAAGCCAGCACTCCACAGCTGCCTGGGTCTCCCGTGGGCAGCTGAGCGCTGGGCAGCCAATCAGCATTCCTCCAGCCCGCTGGCTCCAGTCTTCTCCTCAGCTCACTGGCTGCCTACCTCAGTCACACCATCCCACTTGACAACAAATAAAGAGTTTCCCTTCTCAGCAGACACTGAGCTGTCATTCTGGTGGCTTAACTTCTGAGTCAAACACGATGCTGTGCCGACTGCAGCTGTGCGCAGAGTAGGCGTGGCTGCACGCCACGTCACCCTCATTCTCCCCTGTGCACAGCTGACAGCCAGACCACAGGGTTCTTATTGTTACTGACTGTGAAATGCTCAGGTCACGTGGCATCCCTCTATTATGACTCTTTTTTTTTTTTTTTAAATATCTTTCGAAACAATTGAAAATGGCACTTATCTTTATAGCGAAGCCTCTGTGCGAGAAAGTCATCTAATCACAAAACTGAGAGCAACCACTACTCATTAGGAAAACAGTTACATAAGCTGAGCGACATTCCAGTTAGTCACTGGAATCTTAGGCAGCTATCTTTTTAAAAAAGAAATAACAACGTGGCACACACGATGCCTAAAATATCCAAGAAAAGTTGCAAAATGAAGTGTGATCCTATCTATGAAAAACATATATATTTCTAGGTGTACCAATATTTTCAGTGTACAGGAAAAATCTGGAAAGATCAACATTTTCCTCTAGGGACGGGGTCAGGGATGGGGAATGGATCATTTATTTTTATCTATATCATATGAATGTTTCACAAAGAAAAAAAAGCATCTGTTCCATCTGTAACATTACAAAAATGCTGATTGGTTGTAAATAAATCTGGCTGCTTCTGTACATATTTAAAAAGACGTTTATATAATAATCATGGAATTCTGGAGTTCAGAAATTCAAGTCTTGGCGGCCTGTATACACTGCACCCCCTGCTGGCCTGATGCTGCTACTGCTCCCAAGTCCAGGACGAGCCGGGTGGTTAGCTTCAAACCTTGAAGCAAACTCCTCTTGAAGTCAATAGCTTGGGCATGAGGCCTGTGAGCGACGCTGTAGGGGGAAAATGGAGTACGCAAAGGGGAGTGAGGTGGGGGTGGGCTCCTTAGTCTTTCTTCAAGCTATATACAGGGTGAATCCGTGCCAGTAACGGAAGGTGGTTATTTAAGAAAAAACTAAGCAAGCGTGAAAGGAGAGAGGCAGCAAGTGAGAAAGAACATGAATATGGGAGCTGAGAGGCACAGAGAAAGTACTGACACACTCACAACCCTAATTGCTGACTGTTTCACCAGACGAAGCCTCCAAACGCTCGTGGATCTTTGACAGTCAGATTTATGCATGGTAGACACCAGTCCTTTGACACACAGCAGACAGAACTGGAGGAAATAAGCCAGGAGGTGGAGGCAGGCAGGCTAGGAGTTCTGGGCCAACCTTGGCTACATAGTGAGCAGCACGGACCTATCCTAGCTTTCATGCTGCCCTAAAGTTTCCCGGGCAAGGGATGGGAGAGTACAACTTGATGTTCTTAAAGCTTCTTCGCAGTTCTGAACTTTGAGGGAGGAAAACTGAGAAATCTGTACACAGACGGGCCAGTAAACGTCTAGTCTCACAGAAATAGCTGTAGTTTCTAGTGAGACTGCCTCAGGGAGAGAGGTCAACGGGGCGGTGCAGTGGGGACTGGCGGACGGGCACTGCTGTCTAAGACAGGAGTAAGAACAGCTTACAGTTCTAGGAATTGTGACCTCTCAGTTAGGGCTTCTTCTCCTAGGAATGACACCACAGCAGAGTAAAAGTCCTATTCTCTCCTTATTAAGTTTCGTTACGTTTCAGTGGGTTCTTCCAAGAGCTCCTTTCTAGTGAACTGATTGGAAGACCTTCTTGTAAGATGACCACAGTCCAATTCTTTCCTCCTAGATGCTGAAAGTTCCAGATCACAGGGACTTCACATTTAAGCCTAGCATCCCTACCTCCTGTTCCTAAGCTGTCCCCTAACTGGATTAGCAGGTAAGAAAAGCTCAATGCTTTCTAGGGATAAGGTAGAGGTAATAAAGGAAACATTTGATCCTCGAAACCATACTTAGACGACAAAACTCAAGGAAGCTCATCTAGCAGCTATGAGGTGAGAACGATCCACCTGGGAACAGTGGGACCAATGCGAACAACTCCCGTGTGGGTTCAGTTTGATTCCTGCTTCTTGAAATTGAACTAAGCCCTTATTAAAAGCATCAGTGCTTACGGATGTCTATCAGATGCTATTAAATAGACTGCTAGAGCAACCTAGGGAGGATGCCATGGCTGCCTCTCCTTCACAGATAAGAAAGGCTCGAGATTCAAGCCAGCCTAGGCTACAGAGAAACCCTGTGAAGCAGAAATTTTTGCTTTCTTTGGCCCTATTAACCTCTCCTTTCCTCCAGCTCTGGTGAGTGGGGGCTAAAAGGAAGGTAAAAGCATTTAAGAACCCTTATTAAAGTAGGTTTAAAAAAAAAATCTAAGCCTACAACCTTGTCTCAAAAAGATGGAGGAACACCCCCACACACACACACCTGGTGTGTTCTAAGTTTTCATTGCTTCATGGCTACCATGCCCCAAGGCTGCAGCTTTCAACCTGGGCAGCTATTCCAGTGTGGCTGCTTATCTGTGGCCTCCACAGCCGTCCTGTTCATCTCCTCAGGCTGTGATACCTTTATCTGGGACAGAGAATGGGGAAAGTGGTGATGGCACAATCACTCCAAGGATCCCTATCTTGCTTCCGGTCCATGCTCCCATGGTGCACCAGGTTCTAGACTAGAGAAGTAGTAGTTTTGTGAGCCAGTGCAGACAGCAGTTAGGAGGGTTGGACATGGGTGCTCATTATTTTTCCTCAGGGAAGAAAGAATCGATTGTGGTGGTTTGTATATGCTTGCCCCAGGGAGTGGCACTATTTGGAGGTGTGGCCTTGTAGGAGTAGGTGTGTCACTGTGGATGTGGGCTATAAAACCCTCATCCTAGCTGCCTGGAAGTCAGTCTTCGGCTAGCAGCCTTCAGATGAAGATGTAGAACTCTCAGCTCCTCCTGAACCATGCCTGCCTGGATGCTGCCATGCTCCCACCTTGATGATAGTGGACTGAACCTCTGAACCTGTAAGTCAGCCCCAATTAAATATTGTCCTTATAAGAGTTGCCTTGGTCATAGTGTCTGTTCACAGCAGCAAAACCCTAACTAAGACATCAATCTTTCAAAATAAAAACTGCTCATTTGTAGGTAGAAAGAGTCCATAGAGTTTATAACTCTCCCTGATTTTTTTTTTCTTTTAAACACAGATTCTCTGTGTAATCAAGCTGACCTTGAACTCACTAAGTAGCCCAGGCTGACCTCAAAGTGCCTCAGCTTCTCTCAAGCAACTTGTACCAACACACCAAGCAAAGCTCTCCTACTCATGAAGGAAGCTCCCTCCTTAACGTGTACCACTGGAAAAAGAACAAGTAGGCATATGGGCCAGGTGGGGCTGCAGATAAACATGGGAGCTGGAAGATCCCTGAGTTCCGATCCAGTCTCTGATGGAAGTTCAAAGGATGGCCTGTGTGTGTGCATGCATGCATATGTGTACTCTGGTGTGTGGTGGTACACAGACACTCACTTGTGAACTTTCCTTGAGCAGTTAGCATGTAGTACTGGTTACTGAAGCGTTGTATGTATGCGGTGTGGTTTGCCACTTCTGCGCATAGGTTATTTTGAGCAAGTAACAATGAAAACATGGCAGAGAATACTTGATCGATGTGAGAGGGGCATTATGGTTTTCCCTTTTCTTCCTGAGAGAAGAGACTAAAACTCCCGTGTAAATGATGCTCTCCTTGTATCAGGAAGACAGTCTTTTCAGCAGACCAGGGAAGTAGCCAAGAGGAATCTCTGCAGACTGTGTTACAATAATGCCTTCCTGACTTTAGTCTCTACACACGTTTTAGCTCCTTTCCCATAACCGCCTGTCTTTGGTGAACCCAGCATATAAGTGTGTCTCCTACGCACTTCTGTGAGACTGCCTCGCGCTATTCTTTCCTTTAATATCTCCTGTTTTATAAATAAAACTTAAATTGCATTCCCTTCTTTTCCTTTTATTTCAGAAATCCCTTAGCCCATGCTTCCAATAGTCGGTGATGATTTAAGACACAGTGGACTATTTTTGCCCTTATGTAGGTTGGAATTAGTTTCATTAAAGTAAAACACATTTTCTTCTCCTTTTTAGAAAGAATGCCAGAGCACTTGCATCCTCTCAGCTACATTCAACTATTCCTGTGTGCTTTACATGTATCAGCATACATAGGAATTATAACCTTAAAAAAAAATTTTTTTTTGAGACAAGGTCTCCTATAGCCTGGGCAGGCCTTGAACTCATGTAGCAAAGAATGGTCATGAACTTTAGATCTTCTTGCTTCTAACTTCCAAATGCTGGGATTAAAGGTATTCACCTATCCTATCTGTTTTGTGCCAGGATCAAATCTAGGCCTTGTACTTACCAGACAAGCATTCCACCAACCAGATTACCCACCTAGCTCCTTATGAGGGTTTTTGTTTGTTTGTTCATTTATCTGTTCCGTTTTGAGACAGGATCTAGTATGTAGCCCTGGCTAGCCTTAAACGTGAAACAGCCTTGCTGCCTCTGCCTCCTAAATGCTGGGACCGAAGACTTGTACCACCATGTCAGGCATGCTATTTATGTTTAAAAACATCTGAAATGAGATCATGGCTGGCACTAACTCAGTCATGTGACTCACCCCTATTTTATTTTCAAGAATGGGAAAAGTGTCTTAAGAATCACCACCTCCACGATCACACCCACACAGTCACACCATTGTGGGAAATTTTACACCTACTTCACATTCAAACTCTGTCAGGGCTTCATTAGCCTGCATTTGCTTCCCCAGCCCAAGATAGCTGTGTGTCTCTGAATGTCTCCTCCTCTCTGTCCTTCAACAAACTGGTATATTTTTTTAAAGAACCATTTATCTATTTCCTCACGATTTGATTCGGGTTAACATTTTGGCAGGATCCCTTTTCAAGGAAAGCCCAATACACTCGGAACTCTCAACAAGCTGGTCAGGAAGGCTTCTGTCCTGGGCATGTCAGTATCAATCTGTGTACAGCTGCTGACATGTCAGCCACAGCTATTAAGACATTCCTCCCAAGAACCAATCTCTCTCTCCTTCCTTTTCTTGTTTCCTTTGTCCTCTTCCTCTTTCTCCTTCTCCTTCTCCTTCTCCTTCTCCTTCTCCTTCTCCTTCTCCTTCTCCTTCTCCTTCTCCTTCTTCTTCTTTAGATTTATTTATTTAATTCATATGAGTACACTGTAGTTGTCTTCAGACACACCAGAAGAGGGCATCAGATCCCATCACAGATGGTTGTGAGCCACCATGTGGTTGCTGGGAATTGAACTCAGGACCTCTGGAAGAGCAGTCAGAGCTCTTAACCACTGAGCCATCTCTCCAGCCCCCTCCCTCTTTCTTACCCTTCCTTCTTGCAGTTCTGGGTACTGAATATGCCTTCTACATGCTGGGTGACTCCTCTACCACTAAGCTAAATAGAATCTATGTAGCTTATGTCCAGGCTGGCTTTGAACTCACTCCGCAGCCCAGGTCAGCTTTGAACTTGCGATCTTCCTGCCTCAGCTGCCTAGTAATTGGGATCCCAGGCCTATGCTTGGTCTGGTTCCCACAAGTCGGGCTATTTGGAATCCTTGATGCCCCTTCTGTTCTCCTAAGTTTATGATAGCTGGGCCTTTATGAAATGTTCATATTTTTAGCTTCATTTAAAAATTTCAAATAATAACAGGCCAATGGAAATGCTATGGACTAAGAACCATCAGAAGGAAGCAGAGGGATGAGCCAATGGAATGTTCCCTTATTCTGAGTTTTCAAAAGAAGCACAGAGCACAGTATGAATGATAATAATGTCTTGACAGCTAGCTCACATTTAGTAACTGCATTTGACTCTAGCTTTGTCAGGAAAGGCACAATTTAACCATGTCAGATGCCAAGTGACTCTACTTAAAAAAATTCATACAATAGGGTAATAACTATAATCCTTTAACTCAACAGCATGCCCTTTATTTTCAGAATGTGCGCATACACACTACATCAAATTAAGCTCACTCCCCAAAACATATCTCATTATTTCCATTCTATTCCTCCCCCAAATCAACAGCATTACACAAGGGAGCCAAAATGATGAACTGATACGATGCCGAAGAGATGAGCCAGCCGATCATGAACCTACAGTTGTACTCTGAAATGTACCTCTGTTTCCCATAGTAACTAACCAACAGGCTGCTACATCCCATCTGAGTTAAATATGGTGGCTAAAAATAGCAGCATGTGACTACATCTGAACGGCAAAACTCATATAAACTGAGGGCAGAAAATGCTATGTGTGAACACGTGTGCCATGGAATGCTAGCAGAAACAGTTTTGGTGGAAGCAGAAACATTAGCAGTTCAAGAACACCTGGCTACATAGCTAAGTTTCAGGCTAGCCTGGGCTACATGAGACTGTTATGAAAGAGAACCGAGAGGAGGGGAGAAAAAGGAAATCCTAGTGAAACAGATCTAAAAAAAAGTCGGGCTGGAGGGATGGCTCAGTGGTTAAGAGTACTGGCTGCTCTTCTAGAGGTCCTAAGTTCAACTCCCAGCTCACAACCATCTGTAATGGGATCTGATGCCCTCTTCTGGTGTGTGTGAAGACAGCTACAGTGTACTCACATAAATAAAATAAATAAATAAATAAATAAATCTTTTTTAAAAAAGAGTCACTGTGTTCAGATTTTAGTTATTAGGCTATTGTAGTAAAAAATGTTATTTCCATCTCATATAAAGCGCAAAACTGTGGTTAATTCTGCATGTTTCAGCACTTTCTCATTTTCAACTTTCCAGTCTCTTCCAAGTCTCGGAAGGAAATTATTCCGTTCCTGCCATGTAGTTTTGTTATTTTTTTTTTTTTTGAGACAGAGCCTTGCGTGTTGCTCAGGCTAGCCTTGACCCTGGGTTCCTCCTGCCTCCATATCCTGCACAGGTGAAACTACGGCACACCCAGGTTGGGTGCTGCCTCTTCCCTTTTCCACTCCTCCCCATCTCCATTCACTCGGACACAACTTTTATACATAAAACCGTTCCATACGAGAACATACATAGGCATCATTAGTGACACAAAGCACGCTTTCAGTAAGGGACTGACTCCAGGGTGTGTGTGACTCTGAAGACATCAGGAGCCATCTAGGAAAGGCTAAAGGCAAATAAGTGAGTTTTCTGGAGATGGCCGAGAGGCCCTTAAGCAAGAGACGGAAGAAACCAGCATGAATTAGCACAAATAGTGAGAGAGAGTCATGGAGAAAGGAAACCAGCATTTATTAGCAGAGAACAGTAAGAAAGAGTTAAGTTTCCAGAGGACATCAGCTTCTGACCCTCAGAACAGGAAGAGAGAGAGAGAGTTACAAGGCCAGAGATCATCAGTCCTTGGCCTTCGTCCAACTCTGTGTCCCACCTCAGCACTTGTGATGCTGGGACGGTCCCCAGCAAAGACATACATAGAAATGTTCAAGGATTCAGCCTCTGATGTTGTTTGTCTATCAGTCAACCACTGTGCTATAGGCAAGTGCAAAGAAACAGATCCACTAAGGAGCACTAGAAACTTCAAGTCTAAACTTGGACTCTAGTCCAATAGTGGAATTTTGCAAGGTAATCAACTGCCACTCAAAATTGGAATAGAGACAGTTCATTAGCTGTACATGCAATGGTTAAAGTTCAGTTAAGGTCTATGACATTGGTTCTCAACCTATGTGTCTTTATCCCTTTGGGGACTGAATGACCCTTTCCAGGGGTTGCTTAACCATCAGAAAACACAGATGTTTGCATCACATTTCATAACAGTAACAAAATTATAGTTACAAAGTAGCAACAAAAATAATTTTATAGTTGGGGTGGGGGTCACCACAACACAAGGAACTGTATTAAAGGGTCACAGCATTAGGAAGGTTGAGAGCCACTGGGCTAGGACCTTTGGAAGTCCAAACTCAGGACTATTCCTTTTGAATTATTAGCACCTAGCCAATGACAGCAAACACTGTATGAAGTAAGATCTTTTGTATCTTTTGTGTACATACCTACAGTGCAGATCAGTTTCCGATAGGGCATTATGCCAAAGTTGTACTGGAAAATTCCTCTGGCATAGATCAGTGGCAAGGCTAACCCCGTTAAATTCTGCACTGTGTCTTGTATAGTTCGAAGCCAGGAGCCTTTAGGGTTGTTTATTTGTTTATATAGTTCATTTTCACCAAAAGAAAACACTGGAACCAAACTGGCACTGAAAGGAACAGAGAGGAGGGGCACAGATTTACAAATAAATGCTAAATGTTTGTTTGGTTGTGCAGAGCAAAATGTACACACACCTGTGTCTGCAGGTGCGCATGCTATGCAGGCACGGAGGCTAAAAGAAGGTGTCCCTCCCTCAGAGCTGGAGCTGTGCGTGTTTCC
This sequence comes from Uromys caudimaculatus, assembly GCA_028551405.1. Taxonomy (NCBI): domain Eukaryota; kingdom Metazoa; phylum Chordata; class Mammalia; order Rodentia; family Muridae; genus Uromys; species Uromys caudimaculatus. Next base: position 69,109,948 of record CM052709.1, on the reverse strand, counting down.
CGGATGCCTGGCTTGCTGTGTGGGTGCTGTGATCTAAACTCCAGTCTTCATAGTTGCACAGTTTAATTGTTGAGCCCTGAACTCTCCCCAGGCTCAAGGATATGAATTTAAATAATTTACATTCATCCAGAGTTTTCAAGAAAACCCCCCAAATTCTAAATGTGCCAGTGACATTGAATCTTCACTGTCAACCTGAGTGGATGTGGAATCTCCTAGAAGACACACCTCTGGGTGTGTCTGCGAGGGTGTTTTTACAGAGTTTTGAATGAGGAGGGAAGATGATCCCTGAGTGTAAGTTGTAAACACCCCATGGACTGGTGTCCTGGACTGAATAACGAGGAGGGAAGGAGAAAGTCAGCTGAGTCCCATCGTTCATGGCTCTCTGCCTGTAGACCGTGGTACAACATGATGAGTGACTTACTGCTCCCTAAATGCCTTCCCCACAAAGATGGACTACATCCCCTGAAACAGGGAGCCCAAATAAACCCTTCAGCTTGCTTTAATTGGGCATTTTTCAGCAACGGCAAAAGTAACTGACATGATGCCCAATCCTTCCTCGCTGTATCCTCTTCCACTTGGAAACACTGACGCTGTACTTGAAATCCTTAAGAAGTACATCACCAAGCTAGCCATGGTCAGAATTTTATTCTATAGAAAGTCAAGTTTGGGGTAAGCTAATCCCCACCCCCCACTGGCTTCTGTCCATTTTGTTGAGTATGTAAAATTTTGTGTCCACTGTTGTTTCTTTAAATTGCTCTATGCTGTGACATCAAATTGCCTTGTTAGAAAGCTCACACTCCATTCCCATTGACTTGGTGAATGTTCTTTAAGGGCTGGAGAAGTTATTATCATTCTTTGTTCTCATGTAATCTTTTTGCCTTTTAAAACATACTCACCCTATACAAACGGCCACTTAACTAGCCCAGGCAGGGTGGCTCATACCTATAATCCTAGGACTTGGCAGGCTTAGCAGGAGAATCGTAAGTTTGAGGCTAGCCTGGGCTACATAGTGAGTTCCAGGCCAGCCTGGACTACATATCAAGGCCCTGTCTCCAACAAAATGGGGGGAAAAAGCCACTTACTTACCCATGGGTCAAGGCAATCTTAACAAATCCTTTGCGCTGGCGGAGGCACAGGGTAAATTTTCCTGGGTGGGACTCCAGTACCTCCTCTGCACCTCCGAGGACAATGACTGAAATGTTCCCACCTCCATCCTTGCTCAGCACATGAGACACACTCTTCTTAGACACTGAAACTGGCCCTTAGTGAGTCAAACAGAAAGTATAGATCGCCATTTCTTTTGAAGAATACTTTTAAAAAATACTTATTTATTTAATGCATATGAGTACACTGTAGCTATCTCTAGACACACCAGAAGAGAGGGCATCAGTTCCCCATTACAGATGGTTGTGAGCCACCATGTGGTTGTTGGGAATTGAACTCAGGACCTCTGGAAGAGCAGTCAGTGCTCTTAACTGCTAAGCCATCTCTCCAGCTCTGAAGAATAATTTTTAAAAGTAATGTTTTATAGCAACAGTGATGGTTTTATTATGATCCTTCCTACTAGAGAAATACAAGATTTTGAATGATAATCTGTCTCAGTCTCTCTCTGTCTTGGTCTCTCTCTGTCTCTTGCTCTCTCTCCTCTCTCTTTCTCTACATGGTCACACCATGTAGCTCACTGTCCCTCAGCTCACCCGTCTAAGCTTGCATATAACTCCTGGCAATCATCGTAGCTTGGCCTCCAATATTCTGGGGTTACGGGTCACACCCAGCTTTGAATGGCCTGCTCCCTTGGAAGAAAAGACAAGTGTTAATGGATGAGAGGAGCAGACCTTTCAGGATAGCTTTGAACTTTCCCTGAGCTCAAGACATGTTACTTAGTTTGTAGTAACCTACATAAGAAAAAAAAAACAGACATTGCTTCTCTTGCAAAGACAACCCCAGGATCTTGACACATAACCCTTCTGGCTCTCTCCTGGCCACTTCTCACGTCCTGCTAGGTTTTATTGCCAGCCCTTCCTGTAAGCTGCTATTTCTGAGAGTCCCTTCATTCTTTCTGTTGTCTTCTAATCTCACCTCTACCCATGAGCTCAACTACCACTTATGTGGGTTGCATCAAACTCATCTCCTGGAATATATTCCTCAGCTTCCTAGGACACATCACCAATGGCCAAATGGAAATCTCCACTTTGACAGCTCAAAGACACTGCAAGCTCATTCTCTCCAAATCCAGTGCATCAAATTATTCCTCAGAGCAGGCCCTGTTCCAACATTAACAACCAAGACAAAGAATTCTGTCACCCACCCGGTCATCCAGTTGAAAATATCAGTCTGTTGTGTAAATTCCCTTCAGCTGGCTATCAGTTGGCTGCTGACTCATTTCATTCCAAAGCATTTATTGGACACCTGCTCATAGTATCAGATGCCGACAATAACGATAATACCCAGCTGCTGCCTAGCTGAAGATGAGTCAACTGTGAAGTCTTGTGACTGGATCAAGCATCGGTCCCTTCTGGATTTCTGTCATCAGAGCACTGTGCCAGTGCAGTGCACATCGGGTCTCCCTGGTCACTGCCATAGGCCTGTCCCAGAGTTCTAGCGTTCAGACTCCACCCATCTAACCCATCTCTATGCTGCTCTAAGAAGGACTAGAGAGTTGGGTCAGAGGTTAAGAGCACCGACTGCTCTTCCAGAGGTCCTGAGTTCAGTTCCCAGCAACCGCATGGTGGCTCAGAACCATCTGTAATGGGATCTGATGCCCCCTTCTGGTGTGTCTGAAGACAGCTACAGTTTACTCACACTAAATAAATAAATAAGTCTTTAATAGGAGGAGGAGGAGGAGGATCTCTCTATCACAAAGCAAGTGAGCCAGCAGATAGCACTTTTGTTCAAAGCCGTTCCCAAGTTCCCTGTGGCTTTACCCACAGAGTAAAATCTAAGATCCTCTGCATGATGCAAGAGGCTGTTGTTAACTAGATGCCTGGCACCTACGCCAGCCTAATAGGCAGACAGCACATATACCTTGAAGCATGCACTGTTTCGGCTGACATCTGGTGATTGCAGACCCTCCAAAATGGGCCAAGAGGAATGGGCTGTAGTTAGGGTTTAAACTTCCTGTGTGGGAGGAAGGTCACAGGAGGAAGCTTTGCCCCACAGTTTGTCCTCAGAAGACAGCACTGGGAAATGCTGATGAAAATTTAAAAACAGTAACAGCCTAAGTTGTCACTGGCTACAAATTTGGACATTTTTATTTAGCATTTAAGACATGAAGGCTACAGCAATATTATATTATAAACCAATAATGGCCAGTGTGGTGGTGCTTACCTAGGCAGGTGGATCGCTGAGTCCCGAGTGCTAGAGCTTCAAAGAAACCCAATCTCAAAAGAGTCAATAAATAAATAAGCCAACAGTATCTCTGTATCAACTCTATTAAACAAGAACGGCTGTGATCACTATGTTACGAAAGACTCCGAGACTGACTGTGACTGACATGGCCACGGAGATGGGAGTATCTTGCTGTCTTTGCTGCACCTGATCTCAACTGCTCAAATTTACCAGCGATCATACTTTGATTCAGCAAAAAGTATATTTAAAATCTATTTCTGTGACTTTTTTGGACATTAAATATTTATCTTTTATTTTTTATTTTTTTCCTTTTATAAAACTTTAACCCAGCGCCTACACGATGAGGAGAAAGGGAATTAGGAGAAAGGGAATTGTTTTCTTCGGTAGTTTGGGGTGTTAGTGCGCTCTCTTGAGGACAGATCACTTGGTTCGAGGTGGTTCGAGGGGTTAGGGCGCCCTCTAGTGTGCCCTGTAGCACTCACAGGACCGAGTTTTGCATTTGAGGCTACAAACTGGCCCTATCCAAGCTTTGGATTGGAATGATTTCCAAACAGATGCATAATAACAGAAGTGACTATATAGGAAGCCATTACAATCTGGAAGGTAATAGAAAATCTGTCCCTAACTCGTCACTAATTGATACTGAAATAATAATTCTTTTTATACCCAGCTGCTGCAAAGGTAATTATAACCACCCTACATAACTTTGACAAGTACAAAATACTTCATAAGCTTTGTAAGCTACTGAGGTGTGTGGTCAAAAAGCCCATCATATTGGAAAACCAAATAGAGTCTCTTGACTTGAAATGAAGGCTGCTGGCATGAGCACAGCCATGCGTACACAGGCATCACTAAAGCACTTCAGGATGATTCTGTTCTCAGAATTAGTCATTAAAGAGTATGGCATGGCTTCACAGGCACAGTGGCACGCACCTACAATTTCAAAATTTGAGAGGTGGAAGCAGTACCATCAGGGACTCAGGGCCAGAAGGTCAGCCTGGCTCACAGAGGAAGGTTCTGTGTAGCCCAGGCTATCCTGGAACTCACTTTGTAGACCAGGCTGATGAGGGGTTACTTTATTTCTCCCTCCCATTCCCTCCCCCTCTCCCTTCTTTTCTTTCTTTGTAGATCTGGGGGTAGCCTTGTTCATGCTAGACAAACACTGTGCCTGACAACATTCACAGCCCTGGGATGACAAACTAGCAAGCACAGCTGATGTCACTATTGCTACTGCGAGACACAATGGAGGACACTTTCCAGGTCTGGCATTCCTAAATGTATGCATACCTCTGCAGAGTGCAATGTGTCATTTATTTGATCCGTGACTGTTTCCCACATTTGAATTTTTTTTTTTTTTTTTTTTTTTTTTGGTTTTTTGAGACAGGGTTTCTCTGTATAGCCCTGGCTGTCCTGGAACTCACTCTGTAGACCAGGCTAGCCTCGAACTCAGAAATCCGCCTGCCTCTGCCTCCCAAGTGCTGGGATTAAAGGTGTGCGCCACCACTGCCCGGCGTTTCCCACATTTGAATATACTAAATGCATTCACCAATTTCTTTTTCCAGTGGATTGGTGTTTATTGAAAAATCCCTATGTTGATATCATAATGCTAAATACTTGGGATAAGCAGAGGAACAGAAGGTATGGTCCCAAGGTCTATGCACTATGAATCCAGGAGTATGAGGAAAATCCACAGAGCACAGGAAGTATAAAATCAAGTAGCTGATGGAGATGCTGCTGCCTGCCACCCCAGAGCCCTGAAGGGACAGTGGCTGTGTCACTTACCATTACTCATCAGATATTCTCGGAGCAATGGACACCAGAAGAAGGGCCTGGCCACATGGAGATAGGATGTAAAGCCAGGAAATAGCCTCTTGAAGTTTGAGTAATTTGTACAAAAATTTCCAAAGGCTCCAGCCACAAGTATTCCGTGAGGATGAAACCCAAATATGTAATTGTGACCTGGATCCAAATCCTGGGTTTTGACGAGCTATCACACAGTCACACGGAGAGAAGGAAACAATATGACTTGGATCAGTGAAAGTGAAGGGTTCCCTTCTCTGAACTTCAGTGGGAAATGAGGAGCACGAGTCATCTTACTTTCCTGGGTTAGAGATGTTTGGACATTTCTAAACATTCCGCTGAGCCCAGGTCCCTCCATATACAGTCGTTCAGATTTCCTCAGCTTGGCTTAAGATTCATTTATTAACTTGGACCAAACTGCAAGCTTTCTCTGTAATGATTTGAATGTGTCCATCAGCCACCCACAAAACCACAACGGAAACATGAACTCCAGAGCAACAGTGTAAGGACGTGGGACCTCATGAGAGGGGGGACAACAGTGTAGGGATGTGGGACCTCATGGGGGGGGCAACAGTGTAGGGATGTGGGACCTCATGAGAGGGGGGACAACAGTGTAGGGATGTGGGACCTCATGAGAGGGGGGAAAACAGTGTAGGGATGTGGGACCTCATGGGGTGGGCAACAGTATAGGGATGTGGGACCTCATGGGGGGGCAACAGTGTAGGGATGTGGGACCTCATGAGAGGGGGCAACAGTGTAGGGATGTGGGACCTCATGAGAGGGGGGCAACAGTGTAGGGATGCGGGACCTCATGGGGGCACAACAGTGTAGGGATGTGGGACCTCGTGGGGGGGGGAACAGTGTAGGGATGTGGGACCTCGTGAGAGGGGTTAGATTATGATGGTGGAGTGAGGAGAGCCTAACACCCTTATGGCTAGTGTGGGTGGTCTTTCTAAAAGGATAAGTTGGTTCTCCTCTTATACTCTCTTGCCTTCTGTATCTGCCATGAGGTCATTGACAAGATGATACTGGATTCTGAATATTAGAACTTTTTTGATTGGATGCCCACTCTCCACCGCAGATTTCAGAACTGTGAGAAATACATTTTCTCTATATAGATCTGAAGCTCTGAAGAGGATAAAATGGACCAAGGCACATTCAGTCTGGAGAGGAAGAAGATGCAGATACACTGATGGAAACACGGTCCCACTGTCCTCCCGACTCAGTCCTTTAGAAGTCAGTTCTACTTACATGCATTGGAAAATAGTCCATAAAATACCTCCACACAGTCCAGCTTTGGATCCAGTTACATCTCCTGCCTCCTTGCTCTGGGGTTCGCCAGTCATAGCAAAACCAGGCCAGATACGGGATATAAAGGAACCAATAGTTGTACATGATCAGCATCACCATAAGCCCAATGCACACCTGCCCTGTAAGAAAGGGGAAGCCAGGTGGAACCGGCCCATCCGTATCTGCTCCCTGTATTTCACAACCACTGGCTATGGAAAGTAGAAGATTCAATACTGTGGGAAAGTACTTCAACTGTACAGCCATTGTTCATGTGCCCACGAAGAGGGTGTGTGCTAGATACAACTTCTATTTTCAAGAACTCTATTGTTGGAAACAGAAAGAGCATTGTATAAGTTACTTCTCTGTCGCTGTGACAAACATCATGACCAAGCCAACTTATAAAAGAAAGTGTTTAATTTGCAGCTTATCACTTCAGAGGGCTAGAGGCTATGATTGAGGAGCAAAGACCTGGAGACAGGGACAGCTGAGAGATCACACCTTCAGGCAGGAGGCAGAGAAGTTGTACTAGGAATAGCCCTTGACTTTTAGAGCCTCAGGCTCTGCTAGCAGTGATGCACCTCCTCCAACAAGGCCATATCACCTAGTCCTTCCCAAACAGTTCCATCAAACCAAGGATCAAGTATTTAAACAAATGAGCCCCTGGGGGCCATTCTCATTTAAACCACCACGTTTAAAGATATGTATTCTTTGGACCAAGTTTGGTGATACACACCTTTAATCCCAACACTCAGGAAGCAGAAGCAGAGGCACGCAGAGCTCTGTGAGTTTGAGGTCAGCATGGTTTACATAGCAAGTTCCATACTAGACAGAGAGATACATAGTAAGACCCTGTCTCAAAAAAACAAAAACTATACCTTAAACATGATGGGTTCTTGTAAAATCGTCTTTTTTTGTTGTCAGTATTCAGTTCAAGTTTCTTGCCCCCCTCAATCTGTATTTTGAAGCAATATTGTTACGTAGATAAAAAATTAGAATGACTCTCATAAACCTAACAAGAAGTCATAGACTCTAGAACCTGCACTAAATATATTGTGCATTATGTTACAGCTACAAGCCTACGGGGGCCAGGGAGTGGAATGTGGTGGTTTGACTGGGTTTGGCCCCCCAGTGTCTGAATGCTTGGTCATAGGGAGTGGCACTGTTAGGAGGTGTGGACTGGTTGGAAGAAGTGTGTCACTGTGGAGACAGGCTTTGAGGTCCTCTAGTGCTCAAGCCCTGCCTAGTGTGGAATAGTCTCCTTCTGGCTGCCTTCAGATCAAGACGTCGAACTCTCAGCTCCTTCTCCAGTACCACGTCTGCCTGTGTGTTACCATTGCTTCCTCTGTGATGATAACACTAAAATTCGGAAACCCTAAGCTAGTCTCAATTAAATGTTTGCCTTTATAAGAATTGCTTTGGTAATGCTGTCTCTTCACAGCAATAAAACCCCAACTTACACAGTGTGGCATTGTTGGAGGAGGTGTGTCACTAGGGGGTAGGCTTTGAGGTCATAGATGCTCAAGTCACACCCAGTGTGGCAGTCTCTTCCTGCTGCCTGCCAATCCGGATGTAAAACTCTCAGCTCCTTCTCTAGCACCAAGTCTGCCTGCCCACCGTGCTTCCCATCAGGATGATAATGGACTGAACATCTGAAACTGTAAGGGAGTCCTAATTAAATGTTCTCCTTTATAAGAGTTGTCGTGGTCATGGTGTCTGTTCACAGCAATAGAAACCCTAACTAAGATGGTGGTGATGGTACTGAAGATGTGTGCAATTATGCAAAGCAGATGGGCAGCCAGTTTTAGCCAGACCACCTGAAGAGTGACTTCTGACTCATAAGCACATAGATTTCAAAGACAAACAAGATCAGGGCAGAATAGAGATGCACCTAGGTCACTCTAGAAAGTGCTCAGGGAAACAAGAACAATTATAATGTTTTGTGACTCTTCCTGGGGAGCAGTAAACAAATATCTATTCACCCAAAGTAGGGCATCATCCACAGACCCAAGGAAAATCCCACTCAAGTCAGGCTTAGTGGACCAGTGAATTTACTGGAGTTACAGCAACATGGGTGAGGGGTTACTCACAGAAGCATGGGTGAAGAAAGCATTATAGAACATAGGGCTTATAAGAAGTAAGAATTATTAGTTATCAGTTAGCTACCACTCAGTGCTTGAGATTTAAAAAAAAAGCAAAACATCAATTTCCTGAAGTTTAATTAAATACATTATGTTTTTAAAAACAACCAAGAAGGAAAAAAAAATGTGCCAAAATTATAATGGCGGTGTTTGGAATTTTCCTGTTCTCTTCTACAGTTTTGAACCCAGAACCTTGTTCATGCCAGGCAAACACTTTACCACTGAGCTACATTCTCAGCTCCAAGAAAGTTTACACATCTGTTCTCATAATTAGAATGATTTTCTTTCATTTATAAAATTATTTGTTGTTGGTGTTTGGTGGTGGTGGTGGTGGTAGTGGTGGTAGTGGTAGTGGTGTGTGTGTGTGTGTGTGTGTGTGTGTGTGTGTGTGTGTGTGTGTGTTGCTGGGAATTGAGTAGAGGGCCTCATGTATGCTAAACAAGCACTCTACCTCTGATTTATATTCCCAGCCCTCAAAGAAGGCTTCTTTTTTAAAGAAGCTAAATGATGCTATCAAAAGAAGAAAAGACTCAAATTAACCTTTGCAGAACAAACCCACTAAGCAAAGAATGGTCACACCTTTAAAAGGCTTCAGTAAATTTTCACACACAGCCGGGCAGTAGTGGCACACGCCTTTAATCCCAGCACTTGGGAGGCAGAGGCAGGTGGATTTCTAAGTCCTAGGCCAGCCTGGTCTACAGAGTGAGTTCCAGGAAGCCAGGGCTACACAGAGAAACCCTGTCTCAAAAAACCAAAAAAAAAAAAAAAAAAAAGAAAAAAAATTTTTTTTCACACACAACCTGCAACATGAAACCAGGCAAAACTTGACTCATTTGCATTAACGACTAATGTCTTATGAAGTGGAAACTTAAAAGTGCTTTGGAAAGTCAGCTGTGTTTGCTGGGGCAAGCATGTGAAGGAGTGTTTTTATGAAGTGGACACAGGTGAAAGGCTAAGGCAAACTAGTGAAGGAACATCTGACTGAAGCAGACACAGGTAGAAGGATGTTCTGCTGGTAACCAACGGATTTGTAGCCCTTCTTGGTGACCTGAGTGAAACCATTTTGTATTTGAGATAGGCATAAGAATAATTACAGGCCTAAGTTTCCGTTTCCTGGGCCTTGGGCCCTGGCTTCTCAGAAATCAGGTGAGCAGCCTGCGGTTACACAGTCGCGGGAGCAGCACCAGCTCGCAGGAACCCTGTGTGTTCTTGGAATTTCCCACCCCTGCTGCTTTGTGTAAGCCTTGGTTACTTTGTTCAAGCTTCCTTCTTTTGCCACAATATATGCTGTGTGAGAATAAACCTCTTTGGGGCTCGATCACATATCCTGTCTTGCTCCCAGGTACCTGTGTCTCTTGTCTCTTTTTTTTATCCGTTGGTCTCCTCCTTAGGTCCACGCTGAAGACTCCGCAGGCTGGGGCAATGTTCTGCTACAGCAAGCACGTGGTGGTGGTGGCGGCGGTGGTGGCGGTGGTGGTGGTGGTGGTGGTGGTGGTGGTGGTGGTGTGTGTGTGTACCTTTTGTTGGGACTCCATAGACAGAAATGCACCAAAAAATTTCTGGTGGAGTGCCTCAGCTTCTTGCTGCTTCCTTGGACTCAGTCTGATTGGCAGAGTGATGTCAACTGAGACAGATGCACGTGCTGAGACAAGACCCATGAAGGACACACGATGTTTGGAGGGCGTATAAAAGGGACTCAATGGACAGTGACATAGGCTAGGCTAGGCTAGGCTTGCTTATAGAGCTATCTGTGCAACATTTGTTGGTCTTGCATCTTCACTTATCCTAGATGTGTTGAGAGGGCATAGCCGAGAACTTTTCCCAACGTTCCTGTGGCCCTGGCCCTCCTGCTGACTGGTGCCAAGGCTGAGTGAGGCCTGGCTGTCTCTGCTAGGTAGTGCCACTGCTGTTGCTGACCAGACTCTACTGAACTGGACTGCTGATATTTCCGTGAGGTGTTTGCGAGTGGATTGATCTGTCACTGCTGATCTGTGAACTGAACTGCCGATTTCCAGACAATATAGACGGGAGTTGCTCCAAAGAATCTTTCTAAACAAGTCCCCTACCCCCAACTCCTGCCCCTGTATCCTTTCTTTTCCACTGCTTCTGGTGGGTGGTGGGCTACAAGGGAGGTTAAAGTGTTTAAGAACCATCATTAAAAGCAGGATTGAAAGAATTAAAGTTACAGTCTTGATTAGGCTGTGAACAGACACCATGACTAAGACAACTCTTACAAGGACAACGTTTGATTGGGGCTGGTGTACAGGTTCAGAGGTTCAGTCCATTATCATCTTGGTGGGAAGCACAACAGTGTCCAGGCAGGCATGGTACTGGAGGGGCTGAGAGTTCTATCTCTTGTTTTAAAGGCAGCCAGGAGAAGACTGTCTTCCACAGGCAGCTAGGAGGGGACTCTCTTCTGCAGGGAGCTAGGAGAAAGCTCTCTTTTCTGCACTGGGCAGAGCTTGATCATAGGACCTCAAAGCCAACCCCCACACTTTCTGCAACAAGACCACACTCACTCCAACCAGACCACACCTCCTAGTAGTGCCACTCCCTGGGCCAAGCATATATAAACCACCACAATCAGGATTAAGAAATAACTAGATATTTACATTATATGTATTCTTTCCTTTCTCATCATATCTAAGATGTCTTCATTTTCCCCCATAAAACTGTTTCTTCCTGGTCAAGGTAGTACATTCCTGTAACCCCAGTATAAGAAGCCAAGAGGGGAGGACTGGAAGTCCAAGGCCAGCCTTTGCTACATGAGAACCCATTTTTAAAATTATACAAAACTTAAGAAACAAACTTAAAAAGGAAAAAAATAACCCGTTTCTATACTTATTTCAGTGATTTAACATGGAATAGAGAAAGATAATAGAATTCACAGGCAAGCAAAATCCATTAGCACTTTTGTTCATTTATATCCCTTAAGGCACAGAAATTCGAGCCACTAATCAATGCCATCTGTTGAACAGAGGGACCTAAGTGTAATGTCCTCCTCGTTCTCACACCTCATACTGTAAGAGCGCTCTCCCAGAGTTGAAGACAAATCTTGCAGTCTGTTCTTCTTCACGTTTGTTCACTCCATACTTTAAAAGTATTATATAAGGGGAACTCTTTGTCTTTTAAGAAATGAGTCCATTATTTGACCTAGTTCTTTGCCTATAGACGTCAAATGAATCAAAACCGGAATCTAGTTAAAACCTAATCCCCCGACATGTGTGCTTTGGGAAGGTTTGCAAATGTGAACCAGTCCCAGCACAAATACCATTTTACGGCTTCATGCCCTAAGAAAGAAGGTATGTCAGTATTCAGAGATGCCTAAGAGCTTCATACAAACCATTCACATGTTGAAGTGTGCCCCTCTCCCCCAAAATCCCAGCTCCAAGCAGACAAAGACACAACTAAATAAATGTGTGCAGACCTATGTGCTCCAGCTGCCCAGGTGAGAATCAGGTATGCAGCTGTCAGGACGCAGAGTCATGACACTGAATTCATGTGGTTTTGCAGATTTGTATGTTAGTATGTGACAGCTGCAACTACAGACTATTAGTGACCAGAATACAGGAATTATGGACAGAGGGAGCATTGCTCATCCAGAGACAAAACTACCTTGAGGTATCTTTAGTCCCCTTTACCGGCCATTTAGCACCAACCTCTGTGTCTGATTCAACATCTTCCTCACTCACTACTAGGTAAAACTCTGGAAAAGTATTACTAAGCTTGCAGGACCTCTAACTTCTATTAGTCACAAAGCTGAGGGTCCTGGAGGATGACCTCAGAGAAGACTCTGTCTGTCTGTCTGTCACCTGCCCAACATCGCTTCTCTTTATGACTTGTGACAATGTCTTGTGACAATGGAAGTCCATTTAACTGCTTCTACTGTGAAGCGTGGTGGAACCCTGTTCTCCATCCATGTTCTCCGATACTCCTCAGTCATGTGTGTTAGCTCAGGATAAACCACGCCTTCTTTCTTTTGGGACATAAACAGTGTTTCGCTACGTACGAGAATTCCTTTGATTTCCTATACATAAAAAATCAGTAATATATGTCAAAGTCTTCAGAGGACCGAGCGACCACACCTCCAAGTTAATCTTTAAACGGGTTCGGAAATATGATGTGTGTGGGGAGGAAGGACTAGGGAGGGGGGAGAAACGGGAAGGAGGGGGAGAGAGGAGGAGAGGTAAACAGAGGGAGACAGGAAGGGAAAATGTAGCAGCAGTGCTAACCTTTAGGAGATTTTGGAAGATGAAATATGGGATTTTTTTTGTTGTTGTAATTTTCTGTAACTGTTATTTCTGAAATCGTTTCCCAAGAGTCACCATCTCGAATCTCTAGAAATCTGCATTCTAACAAAAATCTCCCAGCAGTGATCCTCCTCCCCCTCTCTTGTCCCTCCTGCCCCACCCCCTCCTCCCTGTCCTCCTAACTCTTCTCCTTACTTCCTCTTTCTTTACTGAGACAGAGTCTCATAGGCCAGGTGACCTTGATGTGTAACTCAGGCTGGCTGGCTGGGAACTTACAACCTTCCTACCTCACCTCCCAAGGGCTGGGATTGTAGGCACACGCCCCCACGCCCTGTCTCCCAGTGATTCTCGGTATGCTCTGAAATGTGCAAGCTTCTAGGATAGGTTAACCAACGGAGTGGAAGAATGCAAGTGCTGAGCTTTTGTGCTTCCCAAGATAAGGAATTTCAATTGCAACCAACAGGCATCCTAATCAAATACCAGCAGGGCTCGTTTTCGTTTTGGTTTGGTTTGATTTTTAGGAAAAAAAAATTGTAAAGATGATTCAAAGACAAATAGAAATGGCAAAGACCTAGAATATTCCAAACAAGCCTGAGATAAAAGAAACACTGAGCTGGGTGTGGTGGCTCACACTTGTAGTTCCAGCACTCAGGATGCTGAGGTTGGAGGACTGCTATGAGTTCAAGGCTAGCCTGGGCTACAGAGTAAACTTCAGGTCAGCCTGAGCTAGAATGAGACCATGCTTCAAAAAGAAAAACAAACAAACAAACAAAAACCAAAACAACCCCACTCAGCAATGGATTATGAAAAGATTTATTAGATATGAAATCAAAGATACTGTCTAGTCCCAAGAAACACTCTTTTCCAAAAGTCTGGCATTTAGATAAAAGCAAGTATTCCCTTGGGGACTTGACAAAACAGTTCCCTTCGGCTAAAAGGCATTATTCTCCTTACCTCTGGCAAAAGGGAGCTCTGCACATTAAAGTCTAGGCTAGCTTCTAGGCCCCTTCAATGGAACATAACTTAGGGTGGAACCACTAGGTGCAGGCAGGTGGAACAGGATGAAGACAACTCCCGCCCAGCTGAGACCACCTCAGAAGACACCCAAAGGCCCCCAGGTACCACTAAGATGAACAAGTAGGTGGTGGAGAGATGGAAGAGAAAGAGAAACAGAATGATGTGGGCACAATGAAGAGAGGGGGAACCGGAGACTCGAGGATAGTAAGGAACAGCCTGATGTGAGTACCTTCGACACCACCTGAGGCTTTGATGATGTCTTGGCCTGGGCTGCCACCAAGGAACATGTCTGGGTCCATGGCCCTGCAGCAGTGACGGTCTGTTCTGATATCCATGACCCATGTTACCACCAACGGACATCCCTGGTCTGGACTGCTACTTCCCAGCAATGTTGATGGACCAGGGCTAGCCCTGAGGGCATAAGAGCAGGTGAGCTGGCCCCATCCCTCACCAGCTGCAGCACACTGAAGAGCACATCCTGAACTTTGTCTGGGCAGCACAGTAGACCTGACCCTAATGGAGTGGGCAAGAGAAAGCTGGGGCCACGAGAACGGGCCCCTTGCTGCTGCACTCGGGTGAGCTTACCGAGCTGGCCCTGCCCCTCACCTGGGCAGTGCTGGAGAACTGTCCCAGATGGTGTGAGCAAAGGAAAGAAGGCATGCTGATCAACTCAGCTACCACCCAGGCCCAGATCCAGGACACTGAGCTGGCCCACCCCAACATCTACCCCATCTATGAACTGCTGGAGCACATGAAGGGGCTGGTACTCCAGAATCAAAGCTGCAAGATCTCTACAACACAGGGCAAGAACAGGATATCTGAAAGGAGTCCCAGCGAGGATCCAGGATTGATAGTGTAGCCGAAGCCAAGGGCCTCAAACCTGACCACTAACTCACTGCAGTGAACATCTGCAAAAAAAGCTGTTTGGACAAAAGGGTGTGTGGGGGACACATTGTGACACACCTCAGCTTCCATGGAAAAATTTTTGTTTGTTTGTTTTCTTTTGGGGGAGAAGTTTCAAGGGCAAAGGGTGGCTATGGAAAGACTGGGAGATGAATGGAATTGGGGGCCATGATGTGAAATGCACAATCAGTTAAAAAGTTAAAAAAAAAAAAAAAAGAACATAACTTGGGAATCCAGAGAAGTGGCCTGTTGGAATCCAAATACAAGAATGAATCTCAAAATAGTATGTGGAAAAGATAAATTTTAAAAGCTTTTTTGCAAAACAGTAGGAAAAACAAAAATAGCAAAATGTTAAATGATTGGAAAATGCAGTCAAGTGTGGTGGCTCAGACCTGCAATCCTAGCACTGAAGAAGAAGGACTGCAGTGAGTTCAAAGCTAGCCTGGGCTAGAGTGAGACCTTGACTCTAAAATCTAAAGAAAAACAAAACAAAACAACAAACAAAACCAGGCTAAGAAAAAGAAAGAAACCAAGACAGTTGGTTTTTGGGAATCCACCTCCTTTTCTCTGCCCTTCTACGTCTAAAAATGGAATCTACCTGCATGTAGCATACATTTTCCCGACCCCACTAAGGCACACATGTGACTCAAGGAAGGAGAACATTTCCACCCTTACTGGATTGTTAAGGAGATGACATGAGTTGATACTTTCAGGGACATGTGGAGGGTAGCTTCTATTTTGGCTGATGGAGTAGAAATAACGCTAGGACAAGTCCTCTTGGGTACCTGGGTGTCCCTGGCCAGGCAGCTGCTGGGTGTTCCTTCTCTGAGCTTGCACACTAGGATGCTGACACAGACATCTACACTGCAGACATTTACAAATGCAGTCCATGATGGCTGCTATGATTTTTCGTGGGCTGTGGGCTCTCTGAGATTTCCTTCATGATGAAAGTGAGGCCATCAAAGCAGGCACACAGAAGGCACTCGAATCCAACCCAAACATGCAGCTGGGGCTAGGCAGAAAAATCTCGGGAGCAGATGCAACCAGAAAACAGAAAATAGAAAACTAACCTAACAGTAGCTCTTTGTCCTGATGTCAAGATGGCAAAGTATTAATACCTAGAGGCATTACTTACCCAATATGGGTCGAGGGATCCAGAAATGAATTGGCAGCATTTCAGGGGCTAAAATGCAACTTTGTATAGCACCTACTTTCTAGACAGGGTTAGGGCTACATTTGGGAGACCATAGTTGCCCCAATTTACCCAACTGTATATTTAAAACCCGTATCTTCTATGGTAAGTAAGATACATCTCACTTTAGAAACAAAATAGTACAGGCCAATCGTAGTGACACACATCTTTAATCGCAACACTTGAGAGGCAAAGACAGGCAGATCTCTGAGTTCGAGGCCAGCCTGGTCTATAGAGGTCTACAGAGCAAGTTCTTCTGGGACACCCAGGGCTACACAGAGAAACCCCCACCAACACACACACACACACACACACACACACACACACACACACACACACACACACACACGAGAGAGAGAGAGAGAGAGAGAGAGAGAGAGAGAGAGAGAGAGAGAGAGAGAGAGTGAGAGTTGGCAAAGTCATTTGTCTCAGTGAGAGACTCCAAAGCAGTGAGTCCCACGGTAGTTGAACGCCCTCTCTGATCAGACAGACCCGGGAACCAGAGGTTGTGAGCGGGTAGGGTGGGGACTGTGTTTGGTGAGAGTGCGGCGCGGCGGGGCTCTTACCAAGCAGGAGGAAGGACAGGGTCCACTGCAGCACCGCAGCTGTCTGCAGGCGCCGTGCCAGCGGGATGTTGAGCGGCGCGAACTCGATCTTCATGGTTCCACCCGGAGGACTCCTTCCGCAGAGTCTGTGGTATCGGTACCAACCGGGGAGGCGGCGACTCCAGGGGCCGGGGAAGGAACCAATTCACCCTGGGGCGGGAGGTGAGGGAGGGTGCGCGGGGCTGAGGCGGGATGCTGGGGATCACCGTGTGCAACGTGAGGCAGGAACTTGGGCAGTCCTGGAAGAGGTCAATCTGCCTCCTGCCCATCGCTAGGACCTGGGTCTCCATCCAAGTTTGACCACTGTTCACCTGAGCCTAGCGCTCACCTCCAGCATCGCCCTTAAACCCACCTCTTCCTCTGAACCCAAGGACTGGGGAATGGGTAATTTGGTTAGTTCTGGGGGGTCCAGCACTAGCTGGAGGAAGGCATGGGACTTGCCCTTTTTAGTGTGGGTCTCCACACTATCACTGCCCCCAAGGTGCGTGAGTGCGTATGTGTGTGTGCCTGCGCGGGTCTCCAGCTATACCTCTCCTGGGCATATACCCAGAAGATGCTCCAACATGTAATAAAGACACATGCTCCACTATGTTCATAGCAGCCATATTTATAATAGCCAGAAGCTGGAAACAACCCAGATGTCTCTCATCAGAGGAATGGATACAGAAAATCTACACAATGGAGTACTACTCAGCTATTAAAAACAATGACTTAATGAAATTTGCAGGCAAATGGATGGAACTTGAAAATATCATCCTGAGCGAGGTAACTCAGTCACAAAAGAACGAACATGGTATGTACTCACTGATAAGTGGATATTAGCCCAAAAGTTCAGAATGCCCAAGTTTCACTTTACAGTAACAGCTGGACTGAGAGTGAGGTCCCAGATGGAGGAGTTGGAGAAAGGTCTGAAGGAGCTGAGGGAGTTTGCAGACCCAAGGAGGGAGCAACAGTGTCAACGGGCCTGACCCCCCCTCCCCCCGTCATCCTGGAGTTAGGACCACCAACCAAAGAATACACATCTATGGGACCCATGGTCAGGACCACATATGTGGCAGAGGATGGCCTCATTGGCCATCAGGGAGAGAGGAGAGGCCCTTGGGCCTGAGGGTGTCAGAGGCCCCAGTAAAGGGGAATGTCAAGGTGGGAATATGGGAATGGGTGGGTGGGTGGGAGGGAGGTGGAATTCCCTCATAGAGGCGGGGAGGGGGAGGGGATTGGTGGTTTCCAAAGAGGAGACCTAGAAAAGGGGAAACATTGGAAATGTAAATAAAGTATCAAAAAAAAAGTTCCTACCCAAATCCTGGATGATTTCCCTTACTTACTCTCTTAGCTCATATTTACTGAAAGCCACCAAATCTCCATTATCTTGTTCTCAGAGAATTGGGGGGCAGGACAAATCTGAGCAAAATAACCACACAACTGAGTAGTATATAATTACAAGACCCTATTATGGACACAAGACTGAAGGATCTAGAATCTGGTGGGACAACTTCTTGTGCCCGTTTGTCTTTCTTAGCGCCTGCCTGCATAATGTTCTTAAATGTGGGCACAGGAACGTGTTGAAAGGTTAGAGGTCAACCTCAGATATATTTCTCAACACTGTCTTAGCCCTTGACTTTGGTTTTTGAGATAGAGTCAGTGGAGCTTGGCACTCACCCAATTAGGCTATGCTGGCTACCCAAAGAGCCCTGGGTGTTCTCTGGTATCACCTCACCAGCCTGACTTTTTACCTGGATTCTGGGCACCAGATTCAGATTTTCATGCTTGCAAGCGTTTTAACAGTTGAGCTGTCTCTCCAGCCCTTGACCTGAGTTTTAAACGATTAATTTAATCAACCGCAGAGGGCTACCAGGCAAAGGAAAATGTGTGTACAAAGGTCTTCCTAAGAAAGGGGGGGGGGGGGAAGGACGCCATTTGTGACTTGTTGGCAAAACTGTTTGGTTTTTTGTTTGCTTGTTTGTTTTAGTTTTGTATTTCTGGTTGAAGAGGTACTTTTTTCTCTCTTAGAGTTCTTTCTGAGCCATCCTCTATGCTAGGTGCGAGATTCTGTGACTGCATACTATGTCATGCACTGTGACAGTCTCTTGTCAGGTGTGGCCTGGCTCCATAGCAGCACTTTGAAATATCCATTCCAATTTGCAGCTAGGGAAATCGAAACTCAAAGTAGAGGCCAGCCTGGGCTACCAGATCCTGTCTCAAAAACTAAAACAACACACACACACACACACACACACACACACGAGGGGGGGAGGGAGGGAGGTACAGGGACACAGAGAGACAGAGTCAGAGAGACAGAGAGGAGAGAGAGAAGACAGACAGAAGAGAGAGAAGAGAAGAGAAGAGAAGAGGAAGAGGAAGAGGAAGAGGAAGATGGAGAGAAGGAGGGGAGCTGTTAGTGTAGGTAAATGCTGAGAACCCTGGCTTGCCCTGTCCTGGAAGCTAGGCAGAACAGAGATGGAATGAGATTCAGATGAAAGATACAAATAGATGTGCGGAACACCTAAAACCCTTGGTCCTAATAATCGATTAGAATGCTATTGATGATGCATTTGTCACATCAAAGAAAGCAGCTAGTAAAGAACAATCAAGGGGCTGGAGAGATGGCTCATCAGTTAAGAGTGCCGACTGCTCTTCCAGAGGTCGTGAGTTCAAATCCCAGCAACCACATGGTGGCTCATAACCATCTGTAATGAGATCTGATGCCCTCTCCTGGGGTGCCTTAAGACAGCAACAGAGTACTTACGTAAAAAATAAATAAGTAAATCCTTGGGCCTGAGCAAGTGGGACCTGAGCAAGAAGGAAAACAAAGAACAATCGAATCTGTTGTTGGAGGTGAAGGATGGCTTGAGAGAGGGACTCCTGCTGCTCAGGCGAGCCTGCATCCCATTTGTTGATGAACTTGACCTCCTGATCCACCTGCCTCCACTTCCCTAGTGTTTAGGGGCTTACAGGCAGGCAACATCAGGATCAGCAAGAACCATCGTATTTTAAAAGACTTACCTACTTTCATACGTGGGTTTGTTTTCTATTTTGATTTTATGTGCATGAGTGGTCTGTCTGTCTGTCTATCTGTGTACTATATGTATGTCTGGAGGCCAGAAGCGGTATTGGATCCCCTGGAACTGGAGTTGATAGACAGTTGAGAACTCTCATGTGGATACTGGACATTGGACTCCTGCTCTGAGAGAACAGCAATTATTCTTAAATGCTGAGCCAGATTCAATTTGAGCCCATAGAGATCCACCTGTCTCTGCCTCCTAAGTGCTGGGGTTAAAGGCAAGCCCCACTACAGCCAGCTCCATTTTCATTTACCTCATTTAATTGATAGCTGAATCTTTTGCTCATTCCTTGGGCATTCAGTGTGTGTCCATGTAGTGTATAAGCTGTGTAGTCACTGGACTTGGGCGACCGCTGGCTTGAAAGGATGAGAGAGTTTAACTCTTCAGACTCTTATTGTTTCCTATAAGTCATCTTGATCTCTAGAACTAAAACTAATAAGGAGTCACTCGTGGCGGTGCTTTGCCTGAAATCCCTATACGTGGGGATCAGAGTTAAATCTTGAACTGTGGGACCATTGGCTGAGGTGCTCAGTTAACATATCCAAGCAGGGATCTGGCCTCCATGTTTTTCTAGCATCCCTCAGTCCCAACCGGTTACAGGTTATGGCTGGCATACCCTGCCCTCTACTCTGAATTCTCCTGGCTTGGGGTTGGGCTGCTCTTCCCCAGGAGGCTCTTCCCTATACATATAATGCAACCATCTTGGTTACCCATCCCTCTTTTACTTTTGGCCATCTTGGCTGCTGACCTCCCAGCCCCCACCCCCTGCCTCCCATCTCCTCACATGACTCCAGGTCATGTCTACTCCAGATTCTCCCAGATGTCTCTGCCTCTGGCTCTGCTCTCTCTTTTATCTACAATAAATGTTCTTTCTTTCTTATCATTCAGTGAGGAAGGAAGTAGAGGAGTTCACGTCATGTTTGACTATGTGGTAACTCTGAAGCCAGCTTGGACTGTATGAAATCCTGTCTCAAGAAAACCAAACTAAACCAACCGAACAAACAAAATCAACCAACCAAATAAAAATCCACTGGACAATGGGAGCCGTTGACATCATACTTCCAAGCTGCACATTTGATGGGATAGGGGATGGAGGGCATAGAAACTGAACGGCTTGCCAAACAGCCAGCTACTGCCTGACGCCTAGATCTCTTTATAGCCCTGCAAGCAATTCCTGTTAAGGGCTAGAATGCATGAGGAAAAGCAGTATGGTGTAAGACACTGGCTTCAGACTTTCCCCCCACTGAAATAGTGTTTAACCCTTGAAATCTTCCAGTTTCTACAACAAAGTGATGAGAAGCAGCTGTAGCAGAAGCCAGCATAGATCCTGATGCCACCTAATCCACATCTTCCCCAGGAGACTGCATTTTTAGTAAAATGAACACCAACAGTTTCAGCCTCTCTGCGTCTAGCATGAGCCGCTGTTTCATGTGCTCATTCTTGGGTATTGATCTCATTTTGTGGGTGGCTCGATATTTGGAGGAATACAGATCAAAGGAGGGTTGCATCAAAGCATCACTGACTGCTTACACCTTTTATAGAGCTACAAGCTTTACACGCCACGTCTGATTTCATCCCCCCTGGGACCTTTCCAGGTAGGTTTGTTTTATCAATGAAGAAACTGACTCTAAAAGTCAAGCGCATTTCCACACAGGATAGGCTAGGAAAGGAAAGAATAGAACCAGGTTTCTACTTTTGGGAAATAACGTTTGTCTTTAGCACCCTGGCAAGTAGCTACCATAGTAAGATTTTTTCTCAAATAAGGAAGAAAGTATTACAGAATGAAGAACACAAGACCAAACTGGTCAATTTAGATTGGGGTTATTCATTCAGCCAACAAATATTTGAGAAAGAGGTCAAAGAAAGGGAATTGTGAAAGACAGGGTGCCTGCCTTTGGCACTGGCAGCAACTAAGCCTCCACGGACACAACACTCACCCTAAACGTTTATTCTTACACCATTCATAAAAACCAATCTGCAGTAGATTCTAGATATACACATAAAAATGTAACTATCAAATTTCTGCCATCAAGTAGACTGGTAAAATATTTCTGAGATGAATACCAGATAAATAATTTAATCTAGAATGTATAAAAATGATTATAGTTCATTAAAAAATATTAAACTTTAAATATGAGTAAAATGTTTGCAGAGACATTTTACCAGTGAAGAGATGCATGGGAAGATGCTCACTATCAGCTATTAGTGGTCTATTTCATTTCACTAATAGCTACATAGAAGGTTGAAAAAACAACAGTGGGACACTGAGCATGGTGGCACATGCCTTTATCTTAGCATCCAGGATAAAGAAGCAGGTGGAACTCTGGGAGATCAGTGCCAGCCAGGGCTACATAGTGAAAAGAAACCAGTGACAAGAGTGGCTGAGAAGTCTCAGCGGGTAAAGGCACTTGCACCAGGATTCAAGACCTACGTTGACCCCTGTGCCACACCTGATGGAAGAAATGAACTCACTTCTGTAAATTGTCTTCTGACCTCTGAACTCACCTCATATCCATAAACAAACATAAACTGTGATGGAGTACTTTTAAATTGCAATACAAAGTACCAATGGAAATACACAGCAATTAAACAATTCTTACCTAAACAATAAGAAGGTCACAGTCAAATTGCCCCATAGATTGTAGACTGGATAATTCAGAATTTTGACTCCCTTCCATGCTTTTTATCTTTGTGTTTTACCATAGTTAACTGCTACTCGCAAGGAGATGCAAACATAACTTTTTGCCTTGACTTAAGATGTGCCTAGTTTTAAGTTATAAAGAAATGTGGCTGGGGAGATGGCTCCTTGGGTCAAACACTAGGCACATAAGCGTGAGGACTTATTTCTTGATTCTCAACTGTAACTTTGCAGCTTGGAACACTGTAAGCTTAACCACTCTGAACATCTTCTTTGAAAAAGCAGGAGTAAGGGGTGTCTTAAAAACAACCAGGGGGTTCGGGCCCTTTAAGAGGCTCTGTCCATTTGCCTTCTATCTCTTCAGTCACCATCTCCCACTGGGAACTAGTTTTAGGTTTATTCTAGAGTCAGGGCTAACACTGAAATCACATTCTCATCTCAGCCTCCTGAGTGAGTAGCTGGGGTTAAGGGAATGTATGTTGGTTGTTTTTGTTTATAGTACTTAGGATGGACTGGGGGGAGGGGCTCATACTTGCTGGGAAAGTGCTGTACCACCGACCTACATCCCTAGTAATCAGAAAAGGCAGGTGATTTTGATCATAGGTAGTTAGGACACACAATGAGTGCAAACTAGACAATTATAGGAAATCGTATACTCTGCCTCTGTTGTCTCACTTCTGGAAGACAGTAGGTAAGTAGATCAAGTTCCAGTTGACTTAATATAGCCTTGGGTCACTTGGGACTGTTAGCTTTGTGTAAATATCTAATATCCAAGTAGTGCTTTGCAGGGTTAGAATTATTTCTACAAGATTTATTCTGACTGTCATCAGAGGAAAAGCTGTGTTCCTTTTATGAAGGAGGAAATGGAAGCTGGCAGTGGTCAACATACTTGTGAAAACATATACATTATCAGTGTGCCATGTTAATCTTCTGCTCTAGTTTAAAACGTACTGCATTCTAGAGCCTATGCAGAGAGAATTTCATACTTGGAGTATCACTCTCTCAGTTACTGCCTGAGCAACAAGCACTACAGGAAGGTAATGTAGATCTTTCAGCAATGTTCTCTGTGGATACTGAAGCTCTGACAGGCAAAAGCATTCAGCCCCAACCCTATGTGCAATGGGAGAGCTAGACTGTACTGGTGGTTAGACATCAAAAAGAAATGAGCAATATTGTGCTTCATAATGAGACTCTTCCTTTTAATAAAAGCAATGACTATTGATTATAGTTTTGTAAACTACAAAATATATAATGAAGAAAATAATTACCTAGGGATAGCTATAACATTTAGATGTTGTAGTGGCTATTTCTGATTGTCAACTTGACTCTATCTGGAGTGAATTACAATACAGAATTAGAAGGCTCACCTGTGATCTAGATCTTGCGTCTGGAAGACACAAGTTTCAGGTGTGGTGGTGCGCACACCTCTAATCTGGGCCACACCTGCTGCTGGAGACCTACATAAGGACATTGGAGGGAGGAAGATTCAATCTTCGCCTGCGAGCCTTGTGGGACTAAGCGTCTGCTAGATCCTCGGGTTTTCATTCACAGCTGTGGCCGACCATTGTTGGGGAGTCTGACTACAGACTGTAAGTCATGAACAAACTCCCTTACTATATAGAGACCACCTGTAAAGTCTGTGGCTCTAGAGAACCCTGATACAGATGTATATCGTACATTGTTTTTATTCATACTCACATATTCATATTTACTCAATTTAGCAAAATTATTTTAAGCATATTTGATAACTTCATTTTCATAGTATTTGTTGAAAAGTCTTTTCATGTTAAAATTTCCACAGTGCACACGGGCTGTGGTAGCATATGTCCTTGATCCTAGTATCTGGGAGGCAGAGGCAGATGGATCTCTGTGAGCTCCGGGCCAGCCTGGTCTCTCTCTCTCTCTCTCTCTCTCTCTCTCTCTCTCTCTCTCTCTCTCTCTCCCCCTCTCAAAAATCTCACATTATATGCATACAGAATGCGTGTGTTTTCCCTGCTGTTGTGATAAAATATTCTATCAAAGCATCCTAAGTGGGGGGGGGGCATATTTTAGTTTACTGCTCAAGATACAGTCCTCAAAGAGGGAAGTCAAGGCAGCAAGAGCTTGAAGCAGCTGCTCACACCACATCCCTAATCAAGAACTAGACACAGATGAATTCAGGCACGTTAGTGCTCACGGCACTAATCCCCTGCAGAGGCAGGAGTCCCAACCATAATTATGATTCGTCTTTCCACATCACGATCAAAATAATCCTTCATAGGCATGCTCAGGGACCCATCTCCCAGGTGGCTGGAGATTCAGTCAAGTTGAAAATTAACACTAATCACCACAGCAGTCAACATTATTTCGACTTATATTTTACTTTGGGGTGTTGGACATTAAACCAAAGATGTGATGCATGGTGGGTAAACACTCTACACTGAACCGAATCCCTGGCCCTCTACATGGCTTTTAATGTTTTCATATTAGGATGTACTGAAACACTTTAATCAAGCCATGTTGTTAGATGTCTCAGCTGTTTCAATTTTTTTCTATATTACAAAGAAATGATATCAGTTCTTTAGTATAATTCCAAGAATAGAATTTCACGACGAAAGAGAAAACATGTTTATGAGAAGGTACTGGTACTATCATTGCCCATTTGACTGGATTTAGAACACCTAGGGGTTGGGGAAGTCTACCTCTGGCTATGTCTGTGAAGGCTGAATCCAGAGAGGAAAAGATCTGCCTTCCATGTAGGGCACCATCCTGTGGGCTAGAGAGCTGGATGGTATGAAAGCATGAAGGGAGAATGCTAAAAGAGCACCCACATTGCCCTCCCTGCTTCCTGGCCCTCCATGATGTGAACTGAGCTGCCTCTCTTTGCCTTGCCCACCATGACAGACTGAATGAACCCTTTGAACGGATGCCAAAAATAATTTTTTCCCTTGAATTATTTTTGTCGGGTATTTTTGGTCCCAGCAATGGGAAAAGTAACTGGAGAAGTAGGGTCACTGCTGTAACTAAACTTGACAATGTGGTTCTTTGGCCTTTGGAACTGGTTTCCAGGAGGGATTTGGAAAATAGCACCATAATCATTAAAATAGCTTGGTACTGGCATTGAAACAGACACTTTGGCAGTGGATCCAAGTATATGTGGAAATGTAATATGTGATATTACAAACTGGATGGGGAAAGAAGCTTTTTAATAAATGGCATTGGCACTGCTGTTTGAAAATAAAATAAAACTGGCTTGTTCATTAACTCCAAAAACCAAAACAAATTTCAAACAAGATCTGAGTTTTAAAGGGAAAAGAATTCTACTGATGTACTCAAAGAGGAAAACATGATTTTAAAAAAATGTGTGGAGGAAGACTTTAAAAAATACAATCTAAAATCCGGAATCAATAGAAAAAATAATTTAAATTGGGCTGAAGCTTTGTAAATTTCTGTGGGGAAACAAACCTTAAAAGTTTCTCTTTTATTCTCCAAATAGCATTATTTACTTTGTTTCTCACATCCATCTATAATTTCTTGAAACATGCCTATGGTGACATATCAGGGAAAACAAAGCAGCATTTTAAAACCTCTTATGAGTTATGAGAGTTAATTTTATGGTCAAATGCCTGAGTTAAAAGATCCCTTAATAAGTAGCCAAATACTGTTAGTTGTGTGTTTCTGAGAGATGAGCATTTGAGTTGGTGAACTAAGTGAGGTAGATGCTCTTTCTGAGTGAGAACCGTTCAATGGCCTGGATAGAGCGATAACATGGGGGGAGGGCGAATCAGTCTTTGCTTGACTGAGCTAAGACACTATCTTTTCAGTGTCTTAGCCCTCAGTGTTCCTGGTCCTGAGATCCTCAGAGAACTTCCACACTTTCAGACCTTCAAGCCAGCATATTCACCTTTCTGGGTGTCCAGTGTAGACAACGGATTGTATAACTTCTCGGTCTCCTCATTTGCATAGGCTGCTACTTTACTATCTGTCTGTCTATCCTGCCTATCTATCTGCTTACTGTTTTTCTATAGGGGAACATTAATACTCCCCTTCCCAGGAGCATTCCTTCCACCATGCTCAGAACTAACTGGTTTTTGTTTGTTGTCATAAGCTTTTATTTTATCTTACAGTTCCACCATTTATGTATGCTTGAAAATATAATCTTTAGGTTAGTGCAGCATCCATTTTCTCCTGTTACTGTAACAATATAGGTTTCAGATTGGCCCCAAACTTAGACAAAACAATGCCACCTATTTGTATTTTGGGATGTACTACTCCCTCCCCCCCCAATATCTTTTCTATCAATCAGCTGATGGCACTTGTGATGAGTACCTATGTCCTACTTTTGCTTGTTCCTCTAGAGTCTTCTAAGAGCCTTTTTATTCACAAAAAAAGGGCACACAGTAGTTGTTTGTAATGAGGAAAATCATGATGCATTGTTTGGGAGAGATGATAGATAGAAACAGAATGTGTCACTGACATTGAGAGCAGGGATACTGATAAGATAAAAATGATATCTGCCCTATTTCCAGGACCAGTGAGGTGAAGAACTGTGTTAGTTAGTTAAGAGACTCATTTCTAACTCTTACTTTAATTTTTCTACGGTATGTATAATCGTCTCTATTTTGTAGATAAGAAAACTGAGGTTAGGGCCATGGAAAGCTATGAAATAAGTGCACACTTCAATTTAGGGGCAGAAAGCTGCACATGGGACTTGGCATAAGTGGACATTAGTGCAGTGAAAAACTTATTAAGAGTCATGATGGCCTAAATCTGGCCTCAGTTCTGTTTCTTTAAGTGAAGAGCAGTGTGGGCCTTGCTTCATTCCTCTTGAGGAAGCAATGTTTCTGCTCTGCCTTATAGGTTAGGTGAGTCCCACAGTCCATGGCTGTTTTGTTATCTCTCTGCTTTGATTTTTTTTTTTTTCATGGCTGCTGAAAGAAAGTACCACAAACTTTTGATTTCAAACAGAAACTTGAGTCTTGTGAGGTGACTCATATTCTCCTCTCTCAAAACACCTTGAAGCAGGAGAACCTCTGAAAATTTCTGGCCAGCCAGAGCTACAGGATAAGTTCCAGGACTGCTTCAGCTACAGAGTTGAGCCTTTATTTCAAACCATAAAGAATAATAAATGAAATGAAACAGAATTTTGTTATATTCCAGTTCTGGAGGCAAGAAACCCAAAAGCAATTTCACTGGCCCAAACCAAGTGTTTGGGGGGGCTGCCGAATAGGCTAGGAGAGAGTTCTCTCCTTATATCTTCCAGTTTCTGAAGACTACTGACTTTAATTTTGTAGTGACCTTATTCGAACCACTGCCTACAGCTTACCAAGGCTACACGCAATTGCATTTAGGGCCCAGCCTAATAACCTCGGCGAAGTTCCATCTCAAAGCCCTTAGCTTATCCTACACAGATTCCGATACTACATAGAGTAGCATTTGCAGGCTATAAGGGATTAAGCCCTAACATCTCAGTGGGCCATTATTTGGCCTACTGTCCCTCAGAGTTGTTCTAAGGAGGAAATCTGCTCATGCACATTTTAGGCTGAGTACAGCATTTGATAGAAAAGTTCTGCGATCTCTAACAACGCCTATCTATAAGGTTGCTGTGGCGTTCAAACAAGGCTCCGGTATAAAATCTGTAGAGTTTCAAGAGGGTTAAAGGACTAAGTAAAAGTCGGGCAGTGGTGGCGCATGCCTTTAATCCCAGCCCTAGGGAGGTAGAAGCAAGCGGATCTCAAAAGTTCTCGGAGTTCAAAGCCAGCCTAGTCTATAGAGCGAGTTCCAGGACTGTCAAGGTTACAGAGAAACCTGTCTCAAAAAAAAAAAAAAAAAAAAAAAAAAAAAAAAAAGGAAAAAGCGTGGCCTGTTAACAGACCTTGCCATTTGTATTTGCATATTCTTCTTTCCAGGAAGTCTTGCACCGGGTTACCTTGCTTTTCAAATACCTCAGGGCTGAATCCTATACCTGGAAGTCCTTCCCACACCTCTGGCGCCCCGCCTACCCAACTTGGCATCTTCCTTAGGCTTTGGGAGCATCCGGGCCTCTGAGGTCTGTTCGCACTATTGCCTGTCAAATTAGAGCTAATTCCACCTGATTATATCTATTTCCCAAACTTTTTGGTTATAGGAACAACAGAACTATATTAAATAATCAAGAGAGTGGTATTCTTCTATATTCAGGTAGAAAACTGGTGTGCAAATTGTCGAATTTAGACAGGCATTACGTGAGACAGGCCAAGAGAGGAGCGGCAGGTCCTTCGCTCTAAGGTCCCTGAGGCCCCGCACTTGGCGCAGGCGCAGTATCCACGACTAGCCATGCCGACTGTCAGCGTGAAGCGAGACCTGCTCTTCCAAGCCCTGGGCCGGACCTACAGTGAGTGCCCGCCCTGTGGCCTGGGCTCGGTGCCTGGGGGAGCTAGGCTCTCCCTGCAGGAGGGCGTGCTGGCGGCTTTCTTGCCGCCACGAGGGGTTTGGCCCTGCACGGCCAGAGGAGACTGGGCTGAAGTAGCTTCTCAGAACCAGCTCTGCGGTGGCTCTGTTGCATCATCAGCGCGTGTCAGGCTCTCCGTGTCATTCATTCAGAGACCGAGCTCCTACTGCGTGCCTAGCACGGACTTTGGTGTCGGGGCACAGACAAGGAAACATACCCTGGGTTACATCACAAGTGTAGGCTGTGGAACCAGATTGATGGGGAAGGGGAGACGTTTGAGAAAGATGCGGGTCTCACTATGTAGTAGCCCAGGCTGTTTTCGAACCGTCGGTTTTCTTGCCTCAGTTTCTTGAGTGCTGGGATAACAAGCGTGTGTCACCAAGCCCGGCATTGGCTTTATTTAGTGTTGACTAGACTCCAGAAGTGTGTTAGGCAGTGTTTGAGAGTAGAGCTGTACACACGACACATACATGAGAAAACAAAACAAAACAAACCGACGTTAGTCAAACGGTTTATTGGACATGCTAAATGTTTCTAGGAAAGGAAGCCAGGTGGTGTGCAGGGGTAGCATTTGATAGGTAACATTGATTTGAGACCTGAATAGAATCTCTTCAATGGGCTTAGTATTCAGTTATAAAATTCAGTTCTAAAACTAAACCATTGGGGGGGAAAGGGAGGTAAATATTAAGCAAATTACCATTTCCTACACAAATGTAGTAAGTTGAAATGATATCTGCCCCACCCTGTAATTATCAGCTTGTATAAAGGTCATAAGTGTTTTTTATGAGAGCCGCCCCCCCCCCCTTTTTGAATATTAGAGGCCAGAATGTTATAAAAGCAAAATGGAGCAGGTACAGCTGCTCATAATAACACAGTACAGATGTCGTACAAATAAACTTTTCAAACATTTTCTAAAACTGTACTTTTAGATATTACTCACCCCTGTGTTTGTAGGTTTTTGTTGGTGTTCGTTTGGAGACAGAACCTTATTCTGAAGTCCAGGCTGGCTCTAAACTTGTGGCAATCCTTCTGACTCAGTCTCCCAAGTGATACAATTATAGTTGTGACTAGGAACTGTCCCAAGTCCTTAGGAACAGGAACTAGCTTTGCTTTTGGAATGTGCTTTTAATTTCTTATCCAGTTTCTGTTATATAATAATAGGCTTATTTATACCCCTCACTTACCCTGTTAGTCTAAACTGCATTCTCTCTATTGGTGGTTGCTGTCTCTGAACTGCATAAGATGGTGTGTGACAAGTTTAGATCTTTAGAATCAGTTCCTAGTCAGATCCTTATCTGGAAAAGTACGAAATTGTCTGAATTTTAAAAGATGATGAGACTTACAACCCGTTGGCTATTATCAGATGGTGTTTTAATACATTCTCTGGCTGTTTCCTTTTCCCTCCACTTTGAAATGGTGAGTGATCAAATAAGCTTGATTTCTCCACACAGATTGTTAACTGTAGGCTCTTTCAAAATTCTTTATCATACATATTGATGGTATTGAGATACACATCAGATGGGTTAGTACTAATCTTCATTGGTTTCTCTTGTCATCTTTCTTGAAACCTTTCTTTTTTAATGTCAGTTGAGTATCGGTTAGAGTTGGAAAAGGCTATTCACCAAAACAGGTAGTTTCCAAATGAAGTGTGGATCCCATTATTTTTTTTTCTTTCTTGTTTTCCTCTTTCTCTTGTTTTCAGATAATGTCACCTTCTTATGGAGACCTCCTAGGGGTGCTGCCCATCTGAATGCCACTGTTATTTCCAGCTGCCACCATCACTTTCTGTCTCTTTCTGCAGTTTTTGTTACCCAGGACATTTTGTTTCCCCTGCCACCCTTTGGAACAGCTCTGTCTTCTTAATCCTCCTTGTGAGTGCCTTTCTGTTCAGTTTTTGTTGTTTTTTGATACTCAGTTTCTTGTGAACTGGTTTTTGTTGCTCTTCAGTTTGGGCCCTGTTCTAGCTTGGTATAGTAAGTACTGCCAGAGCCATTTGTGTGCCACACAAACAGTTTTTAGGTTTACCATTCTATTGTAGGGAATTATCCATGGTTTTAGTTTTGGTTCTTTCTTTCATCTAAGTTTTTAAAATATAGCTTAAAAGGATAAGGAATAAGATTCAGTATATTTTAGTAGTTCATGATTTATTGCCATTTAGCTGACAAGATTTTTACATATTACAACAATGATTATTTGCTATTTAGTTTCTTATGGTGGTCCTGACTCTCAATCTTACTCTAGGTTCCAGATCTGAAGTTAGGTCAAGGGCTCTTTGGGGCAGGAGAATCTGCTTTTAAGTTGTTTCTTAAATCATCACCCTCATTATTATTATTTAGACTTAACCCACTTTATCTGTATAAGTATTTTGCTGTGCATCATGTATGTGTTTGGTGCCTGTGGAAGCCAGAAGAGGGCATTAAGTCCCCTGGAACTTGGGTTACAGATGATTGTAAGCCACCATGTGGGTTCTGGGAATCAAACCTGGGTCCTCTGCAATAGCAACAAGTGTTCCCAACTGCTGAGCCATCTCTCCTCTGCTAAGTTTTCTTAAGTGGTATCAGTGGATCTTGTTTACCCACTGATGTTTTCCAGTTCCTTCCACCTTGGCTTTTGATAATTTGTCCCAGAAGGAAAACTCTTGAGAGAGCAGGTAAATGAGAGAGCCTAAGTACTATCCTCTTTGTTTGATAATTGCCTGGAGGTGCTATTCCATCCTTTTCCATAGTCTGTTGGTTACAGAGACCAATCCTGACCTTGTGTAAGGGGACTAGATAGACAGGTATCATTGGTTCCTGTTCATGCACATACAAATATACTTGCCCCAGAAGTGTCATCTTAACAGTGCCATCAAAGTCCACAATGAGACATCCAAACCTGGTTCTGATGTGGATGAGGGTCTTGGGATGTTTAAGATTTGATAGATGAGTTAACAGTGACTTGAGAGGCTCAAGCACTAGAATAGTGTCTCCCATACATCTAAGATGCCAGAGAGAGACATAGCTGGGGTAACTACTGGAGGGGAGAAAATGGAACTCACAGAGGAGTCATTGGTTCACGGCAGTTCTGAAGTTGAATGGCAAATACTGGATGGTCTTGATTAGGTCTCAGGCCTGGGATAATTCTCCATGGCTCTGTGCCTTGCCCTCTAGGCTCTGATTCCACCCTCTGAGTGATCCCCAGAAAGCATGTGCTTCACAGCTGATTAGTTTTCTCATTCTACTTCCTGTCAATAGAATTTTAGGGGCTCAAAGACTTCCTTTTGTCTTGCTTCCGCCCCTTTCAGTTCAAGTTGGCTATGTCTGCCGACTTGTTTTTTCTAAAAACTTTCTGGGTCTTTGAATTTTTTGGCGGATTCCTTTTCATTAGTTAAAAACCACAGACTCCAAAAACCTCTGAAATTAGCTGTTTCAGTTCTTTAGTTTTTTTTCATACAGTGCTCTTAATTAAGCTTTATTGTTTGAATAATTGGATTTGTGAGGTACACCCTTAATTTCTTTATGACGCCTTTTGTTTGAATGAATTGTGCCTTTGATCTGCCTAAAGGTTTTATTGATTGATTGATTGATTGATACTTTATTTACATTTCCAAAGTCTCCCCTTTCCAGGTCTCCTCTTTGGAAACCCCCTATCCCCTCCCCCTCCCCCGCCTCTGTGAAGGAATTCCACCTCCCACCCACCCCGCCCACCCACTCCCGTATTCCAACACCTTCAGGCCCAAGGGCCTCTCCTCCCCCGATGGCCAAAAAGGCCCTCCTCTGCCACATATGTGGTCCGAGCCATGGGTCCCTCGATGTGTATTCTTTGGTTGGTGGTCCAGCCTGGGGGGGGGTGGTCCGGCCAGTTGACACTGTGGCTTCCTCAGCTCCTTCAGTCCCTTCTCCAACTCCTCCATCTGGGACCTCACTCTCAGTCCAGCGGTTACTGTAAAGTGAAACTTGGGTATTCTGAACTTTTGGGCTAATATCCGCTTATCAGTGAGTACATACCATGTTCGTGCAGTCAGACTGTTGATTCTATCTCATGCCTAGGATTTGGTCTCTGTCCAGAACTTACTTAATTTTAGCATTGCTTTACATTTAGAAATTTTTTTTTTTTATTCACCAACATCCTGGCTCATTTTTGTTTAATAGCTCTTTCTATGTTTATCTCTTCTTATGTGAGTGGTAAAAACAAAATAAGACAACGAACAAGCTGCTGTTTGAGCACCAATCAGAAGTCTTAGTGACATCATTTTCTGCAGTGAGAGTACCTGCAGGAATGGCACTGATCAAGCTTCTCCCTTACGTGACACGGATGCCCTTGGACTTTCCTGCAGTGCTACCCTGCTTTCCTCCCGGCCTTTGCTTGCATACTGATTCAAGATTATGAGGCTTCAGCCAATAGTCCTTTTGCAGCCCGTGGGTTTTCTTTTACAATCCTCAAAGCCTGCTTTGTGATTCCAAAACTATTCCCAGAGTTCTGGTTCTGGTGGCACTTCCTTTACAGAAGCTAAGATTTGTATTAGTCTATTGCTGCATAACAGATTATCCCATTTCTTAGGAGGAGAAAACAATATGCCTTTGTTACTTCACACAATATCAGAGTGACAGGGATCAGGGGGGTTAGCTGGCTGGATCTGGCTCTAGCATTCTTGTAGGTGGCAAGCAAGCTGACATCTCAAACTATAGTCACCTCAAGGATTAGCTGAGCTTCCTAGCTCACTCATGTGATTGCACTGTATATAAACTCACCAAAGGTAAGCCAGGAGGCGGGATCATTTCAGACCATCTTGGAGGCTAGGTACCTCAGTAACTGCATACCTTTTTTTCACTTAAGTGAGCTGGAATCCACCATGTTCTTGCTCACTCACCATTTCTCCTGTAATTAGCTCACCACTGAGCCTTACACATTCTGCTTTTAGCATTTTTTAATGTTCTTTCTTCCCCATATTCTGCTGGTTTACAAGGACAGCTCTGTGTTCCACCTGTACTGTTGTGGGGGCTCCCTTGTTTAGTTATTCTCCATCCTTCCACCAGTCTTAAACGTTCAGATGTAAGGAACCAAACTTGGTCCCTATGACTATGAGAGAACACACTGGAGTCTGTGGCAGGAGGATCTGGAATTTATGCCAGCCTTGGCATACATAACTTGCAGGCCAGCCTGGTCTACCTATGAGGCCTTGTTTCAGAAAAATAACAAAACAAAACAAAATGAAGATAGAGAGCTAAGTGGGTTGGGGGAGCACATCTAATCAGCCTAGCTGGAAAGCTGAGTACAGCTCCCATTGCCTGCAGGTAGGACAGAGGGCATGTTTTCTACCTCTTGTATCCTATTTCTTCCTAACACAAACATTATTCTTCATCCATACTGAACTACTTAGGAGTTACCAGCTTTGCCAAGCACTTGGTTCACTGCCTCAAATCTCTGACTAATGAAGACATCCTTTATGTAGCTCTAAGTGAACCTGAGCGGAGCATTGTGCCACCCCTGAACCTTGTACTGAGTTTATTTATTTACACTTATGGTTTCTTTGCTTGAGAATGAAGTAGTTCAGGCGGGAATGGTAATTTATTTATCTTGATAGCCCTGGCATCTAGTACTGTTTCTTGGCACATAATGGCAGTAAATATTTGTTAAATTGAATTGAAGTTTGATATCTAGGCCAGACAAGCCATTTTATTTTGATGTTGGGAATTGAACCTAGGGCCATGACATACTAAACTTGCGTTCTACCACTAAGGCTAACTCCTTGCCCTGGATCAGGAAACCTAAGACATCTGGTTCTTCCCTAGAATGTAATGGTAATTGTGGTGTATATTCAGTGTTTGATAAATGAAGACCTTGAAAAATGCTGTCTTAGGTAACAAAGTAGAGTGAACTAAGAAAGAACTATTAGTTTGAAGACCTGCTGTGTTTCAGAGTACTAGGCTAGGTCCATTTCCATGTACACCTTTTTAAGGTTCCATACTAAAAATAGTGGCAAAAGGTTGTTTCCAGATGAGGGTGTTGACGAAGTTTACATAATGTGATGAACCCTCAGAGTGAGGGAGGTAGACATCAAACGCTGATTAGTGTGGTTCCCAAAAATACCTGAGAGAATTTTAATTAAATACCAAGACTTAGTGGCATTCCTTTGTGTAGAACTTGCGCTTCTGAGCTTGCTTTCTCATTTGATCTCTACCGAATGATTCTTTTTCTGCTGAGTCTGTACAGATAGCTCAGCAAAGTGTATAGCTGACATTAGTACAGAGTGATCTAGATGTTTGGCATCAGGCAAATTTTTTCTTGTTATTGTTTTGATGCTAGAGAGTAGGCTCTTTGAGCCTCTGACATACTAAGTCCCATCCTTTTCCTTGGAACTTAGGACACCTGTCTAGCTTTTCACTCATGTGTGGTGGCTTTCGATGGTTGTGTTCAGTGGTTGATAATGTGAAAACCCTGGAAATACTGTATCAGGTAACAAAACAAAGCAGATAAGAGAACTTTGTCAGTCTATAGACCCACCATATTTCAGGCTGCCATGTTTCTTAGCTTAAAACAAAACCAAACAAACCCACTGGCAACCCTCTTTGCTTTTATAGTGCTATCTGATGCATGCTAGAATGCTCAGGGCTAGGGAACTAAACAGTAGATGAGATTGATAGATTCATGTTTAGTTTTTGTTTGTGCTAAATACATTAAAATTAGCATTCTTTTTTTCTCCTAGCTGATGAAGAATTTGACGAACTGTGTTTTGAATTTGGCCTGGAACTTGATGAAATTGTATGTATTGGACTTTTTAAAAAAGCTATTCTATCTATGAGCTCATATTAAAAATGTTTCTTATTACTATTGGATAAGCCCTGAGGTATTCTTGTTTGATGAATTTGTGTTGCAAATTTTACCCCTTAAAAGGACTTTACTTAAAACAATTTTTCATTTTTGGGTTTATAATTTAATTGTATCATTTCCCTCTCCCTTTTCTCCTTCTAAACCTTTCATGTACCCATCCTTCCTGTCTTTTGTACAGGGCTTCGTCTTTTCTTTAATTGTTGTTACATACATATATTTAGACATATATACGTATTTCCAAATACAGAAATATAACCTGTTTACTCTATATATTACTTATATATATTTGCTTTCAGGGCTGACCATTTGGTATTGGATCACCAATTGGTGTGTATGTATGAGCTCTCTCTCTTTTTTTTCTAAGAGTTTGCTGTGTTTTATCTTTATTAACTTATAGTGAGTCTCTGGTAGTTAATTTGGGGATTTCTGTATTATGTTCTGGGGCAGGTTACTTGTGTTTTTGATCTCTGAATTTGTCTTGCTAGGCCTCATTTTGGAAAACAAATGATTTGCTTTATATGATCACACATGCCTTCTGGCTCCGAAATTTATGTGGCCTTTGATTTCTATGAGATTTATGTCAGGTAGTACTACAGGCTCAGCCTTCACATATGGGCTTTATGAACTGAGTCTGCAGATGACACTGATGGCTGCCTAAGTATTAGGTTACTCTCTATTCATATGCCTTTATTTCTCTGGTTACCCTGTTATTTCCAATTCTCTATTTAGAACTCTTCTGATATCTGCCATCTAGCTAGCTTTCTTCACTGAAAAATATTATTCTTTTTACTGCTTCAATCAAACATTTCAGTTTTAATTATTTTTCTTTGGCCTCTCTCCACCCTCGTCTTTTCTTTCCCCTCCTCTCTCTGACTCCTTCCCCTCCTAATTTTTATCAACTTCTCTGATTTTAAGTTCAATGACCAGGTTAGATGTATTTTAAGGGCCTGGAGCAGCCTGGAACAGTTCCAACACTGTGTGGACCCATGGCTTGCTCCTCTCTTTTTCTCTCCTCTTCCTACTTCCCCCGCCTCCGTTTTTAGCAGTATATGAAGAGATGGGTCTTGTTGTGACATTTTCATGCACGTGTACACTCTGTCCCCTTCTGTCCATCTTGCTGATGGTTTTCTTTCCCCCAGATAGCAGCTTGTAATCCTTCCTGTGGACAGGGCCTGGCTAGTCAGTGTGCACCGGAAGGTGTCATGGAGGGCAGACAGCATGGTATGTTGTTACAAAGCTCCTGCTGTTACTTTAGCAGGTCTTTAATGGGTTGCCATTGAGTAGCATTTCTACATAAAGGATAACAGTAACTCTTGAAATTTAACTTTTATCACTTTTTAGCCTTTGGCTAAGGTCAGGTGTGAAATAATAACTTTTAGTCATTGTGACTGAAAATTTCTTAAATGTATTTATAGTGCCCTGCTGTTTTAAATAACAAACATAAAAAAATAGGAGTAGAATTTTAATTTTGCCATGATTATCTTCTTGAAAAATCTGTTATTCTCTGCTGTAATGTATTACCTTAGGCGTAGCTAAGGTTTCTAAGCTCTGCTGCTGCATCAGGGCCGCTGTTGTGGTGGCTCCTTCAGTTTGCTGTCTCTGTGGCTTCCCACTACCTCTGCTGTCCGTCATTTTCAACCCAGCTCTCCCCTCGGTGTTCAGATTTGCCTCAGTACTGCCACTCTTGTCCTCACGCTCCGTGGGACTACTTGCCAGGGCTGCTGTAGTTCTGCACTCCTTCTTTCACATGGTAACTCATCTGTTCCCTTCTGATACTTTCTTCTCTGTGTTCTTGATGATGTCTTCTGTTTCCTTTAGTGGCAAAACTTTTCATGTAAGGTAGCAAATAGTAAGTATTTCCTCTGTCATAACTCAGTTGTCTCAGTGTATGACAGTAGAAAATAACATGTGTAATTCGTGTTTATCTGTGTTCCAGTAAAGCATTTTTTGCAAAAACAGGTGGGCTGTCTGATTTTCTGGTGGACCACTGTTTGCTGACGGTGCTTTAGATAGATTATAGTGTTCTGTGATGGAAAACAGTAGTTTTCTGTTTGCTACGATTAGAACACATGTAGCATTCTTGTGTTGTTATTACTACAGAAAAGAAATATATTTTGTAGCTTTTTAAACTCTTTTTGGCTTGTTTTAGACTTCTGAGAAGCAAATCATAAGCAAGGAACAAGGTAATGTGAAGGCACAGGGGGCCTCGGATGTTGTGCTTTACAAGGTTGATGTCCCTGCCAACAGATATGATCTCCTGTGTCTGGAAGGATTGGCTCGGGGACTCCAAGTCTTCAAAGAGAGGTAAGGAACTGTGCACATTGCTGAGTTGTCTCGCCACTTTTCCCTCTGCTGCTGTCAGCAAGTGAGTTCAGATTTCTAGGAGAAACCTCATATGGGTAACACAGCTTCAGGTCCTCAGAAGT
Source organism: Uromys caudimaculatus (assembly GCA_028551405.1). Taxonomy (NCBI): domain Eukaryota; kingdom Metazoa; phylum Chordata; class Mammalia; order Rodentia; family Muridae; genus Uromys; species Uromys caudimaculatus. The sequence goes on along the minus strand of CM052709.1, from coordinate 69,072,060 downwards.
GGTGATTGGGAGATAAGAGCTGTGTGGATTGTAGCCGTTTCAAAGTTTGGGGGACATTTAAACACTGGGAATAGATGATCTTAGGGTTACTATAAAAATCCTTCATCAGAATTCTATGGTTTCCCTCAGTAATCCCATATGGTGGGTTAGTTCATTATATTTGTTAAAGCATCGAGGGAAAAACAGAGGTGACAATGGACTTTATTTGCCTTTACATTACTAGTTGTAAGGCACCCGAGTAAAAAACACTTGTGGAAATTTTGAATAGTTATGGCGGGCGTATGGTCTCAGGCATGCTAATCACCTTCTCTGGTTTAGTCTCTTGATTGTAATGAAGATTTTTAAGGCCCTTCAAACCCAGCATACAATAAATGTAGAAGGCAATGAATGTAAGATGAAGACAAAAGTATTGTTATCAGAATTCATTTTTGTTTTTATTTACTTACACATCATCTGGTCAGTTGCAAAAGGGTATATGCTTTTGGTTGCTAGGCTAGATTCTGAAATTATGACATCTTTGGGTGAATGTAGATATTTGAAATGATGGTTGGTTTGAGTTTGGCGTTTGTTCAGTTGCTTTCGTACTTGAAAATTAAATGACTGGATTTTAAGACCACCAGTCAGGATCTTTACTTTTACTTACTTACTTATTTACTTATTTATTTATTTATTTAAATTAATGGTGTTTGTGTTTAGAAAAATAGGGGCCGTTTTATGTATCCCTGGCTAGCCTGGAAGTTAGTATGTATTCCAGGCTGGCCTTGGACTTGAGGTAGTCCTTTTGCGCCTGCCTTCCAGATGCTGGGATTATAGACATGTACAGCCATTCCTTTCTAGGATCTGTATTTTCAATAAATACCTTGTGAATGTTTATGTCTAGACAGAATTAGGAAGTGATTTCAACCTTTGCAATTACAAGTACAACTCATAAGCCAGTAGCATCTGTGTTGCAAGAGAGCTCAGCCTCTGGGATTCATCTGAGCTTCAGCAACACCATCAGAGAGATGGTGCAGAGGTGGACAGTGGGGGGCTGTCTACCGTGTGAGTGGGAGAAGAACTGACTTAGAACAGCAGTAGCTAGCTTCAGGTGACGGGAGTTACCCAGAATGCCTTCACATTGCACCTGTTACCAAGCTTTCCCAATGCCCTCTCTGCTGGAGTAACTTCAGATAGAACCAGAGATGCTCTATTTTCTATTTCAGTAAACTTTATTTATTCTTAGAAGCTTAGAATCTTGTTTTGTAATTTAAACACTGTCAAGTCCAGTGCCGTGAACAGTTGCTCTGTTAATGGCTTTGTGATCTTGCTGGGACTCGAGTGAGAAGCTCACTATTACCATGGGCTATTCTGTGCGTTTTTAGATCTTTTTAAATGTTAGGAAGCTTGCAGTTTTTTGTTTTTATTTCTACTGTTCAAGGGAAGCTGACTTCTGTAAGTTAACCTATTTCCTTAATTTTATTGATTTTATATATATGCATTTTATATTTATAAACACAAGATGTAATTGTCAAATAGTCTTACTATTTTGAGTAACTTTGCTTCAATATTATTTTAGGATAAAAGCTCCAGTATATAAACGAGTAATGCCTAAGGGAGAAATCCAAAAACTGATTATCACAGAAGAGGTAATAAAATAGGTTCTTACTGTTCCCTTAAGAGCCCCCCCTTTATGCATATATTAATAAGGTGGGAAGGAGAATGTAATAAAACTAACCCTTCTGTCAGAGGTAATTTCCTGTGGTCATGTGTTAAGGATGCATGGTTTTCAGTTTCTCACCCTTGAAAATTGTCAATCTATGAGTCTGGAGAAATGACTCAGCAGTTAAGAGCGCTGGCTGCTCTTTAAGAGGACCATCAGTAATTCCATTTGTAGGGGGTCTGATGCTCTCTTCTGGCCTCTGTGTGTACCAAGCATACATACGATGCACAGGCAACAATGCAAGGCAAAACACCTGTACATATAAAATAAATTAATAGTTTCTAAAAGATTGTCAGTTTATTACTAAGAAACAAAAGCAAACGAAGTACCTCCTTTCAATAGGTAATTTTGAAAAGTATCAATTACTTTTAAAAAGCACATTTGAACCAGGCATGGTGGTGCAAGCCTGTAATTACGGAACTGTTGGGGGCACAGAAGTTCTTGTACTCACAGAGAAGCACTAAGAGATCCAGGTATGTTAATCACACAGGAGTGTCCCTCAATGGAGGGATACAAATTAAATACCTGCATTGCACCCAGAAAGCTGAGAGTGGATTTTGTGACAACCTGGTGACCTTTTTCTATCTGTGGAGACAGACCTCACTCACTTTTGCTATAGAGGCTGACCTTACCCAAGCTCCCTAGAAAGATTATCCCAGACTCTCCCCTCTAGACCTTTACCCATCCTTAGGGGAGATGTCACATGTACTTTATGGCCTGCTGACTTCTGTGCTGTCTGTCAGAGACCACACTAGATTCTAGGCCTTTTAGCTATAGACCTCGCCCTCATGGTCACATGTACTTTGTAAAAGTTTCCATGCGGGTCACACCTCAAGCTTTATTGTGCACCTGGAATTGGACTGATATTGCCTGGAAACCTTTCCCCAAACTGTACTGTGTTTCAAATGTGCTTACAATGGATTGCCTGGCTTTAGACTCCCTGAAGTCTGGTCCAGACTGACAAGTCAGTCTGCACTGGATTTCCTTCTTACCTCTTTACAGGGTTTGCTTCCCTGTCTGACACCTGTAGAGAACCCTCACAGAATGTGGGGGGTGGGGCCAGCATCATCCATATACTGAGTTTGAGTCTAGCCTAGGATACATGAGAAAGAGATCCTGTTTTAAACATCCAAACCAAAATGAAGAAAAAGCTGGAGAACTGACATACAACTCAGTGAGAGAATGCTAGCCTAGTCTGAGGGAGGTACTGTGTTCATTGTCTGCTACCAAAAATTTTGATTAAATAAATAAGATACATTAGAGATTTAGTTGTCTAAATTGTGGTACATTAATAAACTTTATAATGGTAAAATGTAGAGGGATTATTTTGGTAAAAAGTAAGGCCTGTGAGCAAATTATTTGAAGATTAATTTTTCCTTAATTATTTAACATATGTTCAGAAATGTTACTGAAATATACATTGTGTTTGTATAGTACCTGTATCTCCTGCTTGCTGCTTAGCTCCTTGATGATTGACATGAGTATATATATGCCTGTTTGAATCAAAATTTGTGACCCTGTCAGGAGTGCAGCCACTGTTCTGTGGTAAAATGTTGAACAAAGGAAAGATATCAAACTAACCGTCTCAATGGTGGTGTGACTTGCAGACAGCTAAAGTGCGCCCTTTTGCTGTAGCAGCGGTCCTCCGGAATATCAAGTTCACTAAGGACCGATATGACAGCTTCATTGAACTTCAGGAGAAACTACACCAGAATATTTGCAGGTTTGTCAGGCTTCATCCCGGTCCTCCTTGTCTTCCCCTTCTCCTGCTTCCTTCTCATCCCTTCCATTGCACATCTCCTTGTCTCGTGTACCTATCTGTCTTAGTTACTGTCCTGTTGCTGAAAAGAGATACCATGCCCAAAAGAGCTTACAAAAGGAAGTGCTTCGTTGGGGGCGGGGTGGGCCTTGCTTCCAGTTTTAGTCTGTGATCATGGTGGGTACAGGGTGGCAGGCAGATAGACAGGCACCGTGCTGAGAGCTTTACATCCTGATCTGTAGGCACGGCATGGCAAGAGTTTCTGAAAGCTCAATGCCTGCCCCCAGGGATACACCTCCTCCAACAAGGCCATACCTCTTAATCCTTCCCAAATAGTTCCACTACTTGGGGACCAAGCATTCAAGCATATGAGCCTATGGGGGCCATTCTCATTCAGACTACCACGCGACCTTCTTCTGCAGATTATTTTTCAAAACATTTCTAAACTATATCATGAGAAAATTTCACTTTGCTATACTGGACAGATGTTTGTTGCTGTTTAAATCTGGCATGTGTGGGGGCAGGAGAGATGGTGCAGTGGTAAGAGGATTTGCTGTTCTTGCTTTTGGTTCCCAGCACCCACACGGTGCAGCTTGCAGCACCCACACGGTGCAGCCTGCAGTCATGGGGCTCGAACTCCAGCTCTCAGTCAGCCACAGACTCAAGGCTCCTTGGACACTTGCACATGGCTGTGTATGTCTGCACATACAGATAGACACACTAAACATGAATAAAAACAAAATCTCAAGAGTGGTGTATGTTTGGTATATAGAGGACTTTTATTCCTAGAAGTTTTCTTGATTATTTTCTTTCTGTTCAAATCATTTTAAAAATTATATTTATTAAGTATGATTTGTTTATGTACTGCTAAGAGTCAAATCAAGGTTCTTGTGTGTGCTAAATACTCTACCGTTGAGCTATATGCTCTCAACCTTGCTCAGATAGTTATTAATGGATTACCAAGTATAAACCATGGTAATTTGAAGGATAATCTGCCATCCAAAAAATGGAAAAGTTTCTTTACTTGATCCACATTTTGAATAAGTATAATTAAATGTTGATACATTAAACTTGAGCAGGGGTAGACATACACCTTGCATGTAGTGTGGACCTAGGCAGGATCATAACACTGGAAAAAAATTAAATAAGTAGAAACCTGAACTTAAGTGACTGACCTTTGTCTTTTTTGGTGGTGCTGTGAACCATTCTTAGAGCCTTCTTTGTGTTAGTTAGGCAGGAAGCTTAGCTTGAGTCTTGCTGAGCTTCTATGGCACATTATTTCCTGTGTGGTGTTTCTCTGGCGCAGTGATCTTTAAACCTTTTATTTCCAAACCCTAAGAATAAAGGAGGGTAACTGTGGGAGTCCTTGACATAATTTTAGTACTTCACATTTCCTCTGTAGACAGAGTTAGAGGCCAGTCTAGAGCCAGCTACAGTGAAACTCTGTCTAAAAAAGGGGTGGGGTGTAATGAGTGTTACAGCCAGGTATGGTTACACATCTTAATCCTAGCACATGGGAGACAGCTGCAGGGAGTTTGTTGTAAGCTCAAGGCCAGCCTAGTTGCAAGTCAACCAGGACTGAAGGTAGAACCTGTCTAAACAAATAGCAAAGAAAATTACGTATTTATTAATGGTGAGAAACACTAGTTTTAGATATTTTGTGTGAATCTTGAAACAAGTTATTTTGGTCCAAAGATAATACTGGTGGTTGCATTATATATTCTTAAATAGAATAGAAAACTGATAAGTGATATAAAAGCAAATTTTCATTTCTTAATAATTGAAGCTTGTCAAAGTACACTGACTTGGAGGAATGTGTGTGTGTGTGTGTGTGTGTGTGTGTGTGTGTGTGTGTGTGTGTGTGTGTGTTTGTATTTGTATGTATACATGGTATATATGGGATGGACTAGGGACAGTTCAGGAGAATTCTAGGTATTTTCCTCAGTGGTAAAAAATGCTTAAAATTTCTAACCAAACTTGGCAGCTAGTGCATATGTGTTTCCTTCATAAAATGTCTTTGCTTAGATAGTACACACATGTCCCTAGGACTTCAAATAACACTTTTAGTCTTTTTATATTAAAAATCTATATATTAGCTTGCTGACATGTATCATTACTAAACAAAATAATAAATGAACTATGAATTTATTTTGAAGAAAGAAGTTTATTGTACATTGTAAGAGTGTAGTGGGCAAGGGTGGTAAAATGGGAACAACTGCCTGAAGCAAAGTAGAATATGTTTTTAAAAGAATAAGTACAAGGTTCGACAAGTGTGACAGCTAGGAAACAAATGGCAGATTATTGTTTTAGACATATTTATTAAAAATTCTTCCCGGGGAGATGGCTCAGCGGTTAAGAGCACTGACTGCTCTTCCAGAGGTCCTGAGTTCAATTCCCAGCAACCACATGGTGACTCACAACCACCTGTAATGGGATCCAGTGCCCTCTTCTGGTGTGTTTGAAGACACCTACAGTGTGCCCATCATATATAAAAATAAAATAAAATCTTTTTAAAAAAAATAAATCTTCCCTCCCTCCTTGTTCCCAACCCCCCTTCCTTTCTTCCTCTTGTTGAGCTCCAGGCTCCAGGCTTCTACTGTCGCCTCTTGAGCATTGGAATTGCAGGTGTAAACCCCTACACTTGGCTCAGAAATGTCTTAAGCAGCAGAAGGCACCTCCTTCCTTAATTCCACCTCAGCCTCTGCTTTGCTTGTTGTTTCTGGGAATCATGAACTTTAACTACAGGGAGAAGAGAGCACAGTCTAAACTGAGGTACACTCGGGTCAGGCCCTGCCAGTCAATGCCGAGTAATGTCTTAGAGAGCTGACATCCAGGTTCTCATGGATCGCCATGCAGCTGTCCGAATGCACTCTTAGCCTTTGCCATCTGCAGTGTCTGTTGTGATGCTGCCTCCTGATTGCCAGCGTCTCTTTCAACGTTGGTCAGTGGAGATGCTGATTAGTTTTATTAGTCTTTCAAAGAACACACTGGTACTTTCCTGGGTTTTTCTTTTTAAATTCTTTCCCTCTTGATTTTCATTGTTCAAGCATTGCCTCTTTCTTTTCTTCCTTCTTCCCTCCCTCCCTTCCTTTCTTCGTTTCTCTCTGTCTCTCTTTCTTTTTTCTTTTTCTCTTTCTTCTTTAGGGCTGATTTTCTACTTTCTTATCCTTGGATTTGGCAGTCTAACTTTAAATTCACTGAACCTTGTGTTTCATTATGGTAGTTCTGTGTTTATTAACTCATTGAATAACAGATCCTTTCGGCTTGCTAGTAATTCTGCCCAGTTCAGCCATAGTTATTCCAGTTTTTATTCACGAATACTTGTTTGTTTGTTTGTTTGAGTACTGGGACTCCATCTTAGGGCCTTGTATATGCGAGGCAGGAGCTCTACCAATTAGCTAAATCCCCAGCTTTGTCTTTATACATTTTATCTGGTTTATATATGTGTGTAGTTATATGTAAATATGTCATATGTATGTACCTCCATGTTAAACTAATTTTAAGGAATCATAGGGACATAATACTTAGCGAAAGTATTTGCTTCCGCGATTGAAGTAATGTTTAACTAGCCTTTGTTCTCACTATTATTAATGATTGTGAGAATTTGTTATATTGCAATAAAGATGTTATGTATCAGCTATGGGCTATTTGAAGGAAATATTTCAAATAAAAATTAAAAACATGATCTCTGTTATCTTCAGAATGTTAAGATCTCTCACTATCATTTCCTTTTCCTCCTTTCCCTCTTTTACTTTAGGAAAAGAGCACTGGTTGCTATTGGCACTCATGACTTGGACACTTTATCAGGCCCATTTACTTACACTGCGAAACGTCCTTCAGATATCAGATTCAAACCTCTGAACAAGACCAAGGAGTATACAGCTTGTGAATTAATGAACATATACAAGGTAAAGAAGTCTTCTGGTTCATTTATTTGCGTATGCTCTTGTGTGTGTGTGTGTGTGTGTGTGTGTGTGTGTGTGTGACTTCAGTGTAGAGATCAGAAGACTATTGAAAGTTGATTCTCTCCTATCAGAATGGATTCTGAGGATCAAGCCCAGGTTGCCTGGCTAAGCCATCTCACTGGCTTGATACTTTTTTTAACAAAAAATAAAATAGACATTTATGTGTTTCCTTCTCAATTTACAATTAACATACATGGTTTACAACAATGATTTTAAGGGGGTCACTATACTTACCCTACAAGTAAGATTATTATCACAATCATCATTGTCATCATCAGTGCCATAGCTTTGAATAACTCATGAGATGCCTTTAGGTATAAGCCTTGAACTCAAGGAGATCCACCGACCTCTGCTTCCTGAATGCCGAGACTAAAGGAACAAACCTCTGAGATGCTATTAGTGTAATACAAGAATTGAGAGCTAATGAGTGAACTATACTTTTTAATTTTCATATTTGTGTTGAATTAACACTTATGCTCGTATAATTAGAAATGTAGGGGCTAGAGAGATGGCTCGGAGGTTAATAGCACAGAGTGTTCTTCCAGAGAACCCTGGTTCGTAGGACCTACATAGCATCTCACAACTGTCTGTAACTGCAGTTCCAGGGGATTTGACAGCCTCACACAGACATACATGCAAGCAAAATGCTAATGCACATAAAAAATTAAAAGGAACTATTAAAAAATTAATTTTTTTTTTTTTTTAGCTATTTTGTGTACATGAGGAATACCATTGCAAAATATCTACCCCTGTTATTAGCATCTTAGAGCCTCAACGACAAGGGATTCAGCCATCACTTAACATTGGAAATAACAAGTAGAAATTGTATCATAGGTCCTGACTTACCGGTGACTTAACTCATCTTTCTGAATTTTGTGATGGCTGAATATTGTTTGCAGTAACTTGGCAGTGCCAGTGAAAATCTATTTTCACTTTGGGAGTGATCAGTTTCTCACCTCACCCTGGTAGGAGAGACTGAATGCAGACATTTAGATTCCCATTTATACTGGTGAAGTTTATAAGTTTATAGCTTCCTGTCATGGAGAACATTTTTGGTGTTTTTCTGACTTTTTTCTTTTAAATTTCAGATTAATGCCAGCTGGTTATAGTAGAAATAAGTAACTACTTTTGTTTGACTTAATTTTTTTTAGACTGACAACCACCTTAAACATTATTTACATATCATTGAAAGTAAGCCCCTGTATCCAGTTATCTATGACAGCAATGGTGTGGTCCTCTCGATGCCTCCAATTATAAATGGTAAGTTACTTCATGAAGAGCATGGATCTTTGCAGTTTCTTCTTATTAGTGCTTTTGTAGAGTTCTCAATAGGGTGAGTTAGTCATTGACTTTAGATCTGAATCTTAGGTCTTTTGTAAGTTTTATTATTTAAAAATTTTTTTAATTTAATTTTTATGTGTAAGAATGTTTTGGCGCATGTGTGTCTGTGTACCACGTGTGTGCCTGGTTCCTTTGGAGGCAAGAATAAAGCATTGAATTCTCTGGAAGGGGGGTTACAGATGGTTATGAACCACCATGTGATGTTGGAACTGAACCCAGATTCTTTGCAAGAGCAGCCACTAAGCCATCTCTCCAACTCGATAGATTTTATTTTAATAGTTTTATATATATATATATATATATATATATATATATATATATATATATATATATATTTCTCAAAACTTTTAGTTTAACTGCTGATTTTTTTTTTTTTTTTTGAGACAGGGTTTCTCTGTGCAGCCCTGGCTGTCCTGGAACTCACTCTGTAGACCAGGCTGGCCTCGAACTCAGAAATCCACCTGCCTCTGCCTCCCAAGTGCTGGGATTAAAGGCGTGTGCCACCACTGCCTGGCTTAACTGCTGATTTTTATGTAATAATCTGTATTATTATATAAGCTGAGCATTTAACTCATCATTGTACAAATATTTATGCACATGTAAGTATATTCTGATATTACTCTGGGTTCTGTCTCTTCTTTCAGGATGTATTTTAGTGTCTTGTTAGTGTGCGTGCGTGGGCTTGTGTGGGAGCATGCATCCCATGGCGTGCATCATGGAGGTCTGAGGACAGCTTCCTTCCAGCATGGGGCTTGAACTCAGGTTCAGGTGGCAAGTGCACGGCCCTTGGGGAGCAGGGATTGAGAGATTGCTTTTTCTTTGTTTTTATTTAGATGTTTTGGTGTTAATAGCCACTCTCTTTGTTGAACTCAAACTCTGATTTATAGTTTTATAAACTAAACTCTTATTTACAGTTTGTACTCTTAATTCTTTTAATTCCTTTATGGAGAAAGTGTTTATGAAACAACTTAAATGTATTTTCTCAGTTTAATGATGTATAAGCCATAGATGTGTGTCTTTGGGGCGATCAGAAGGAGATTTAGCTGATACAGGATCAGAAAGAGCTCTTGAGATTGCAAATGCCTGCAGTTTGAATGGTCAAGATTGCCGACCTCCAAGTAACTAGATCCAAACTGTCCTTAACCTGTTGCTTCATAGTTTGTGGTGACCAGGTAGTTTAACCTTTCTAATAACAAGCCTTAGTTATTTTTTTGTTGTTGCTTGTTTTATATTTCGAGACAGATTTTTCCATAAAGCCCTGGATGTCCTAGAACTTGTGTCTAGGCCAGGCTTGCCCTGAACTCATATCCACCTGCTTCTCCTTCCCTAGTACTGGCATTGTTTGTGATCATGGTCAAAGACAGTGAGGATTATCTGTATTTTCCAACTTGCAGTGGGAGCTTAAAAGTCCCAGATCTCAGGTCTGGTGGAGAGTAAAGGCACTTGACTCCACACCTGCTGGAACCCGTGTGGTGGGAAGAGGGGATTAATTCCTACAAATTGTTCTCTGACCTTCACACATGCACACTAAATAACTAAAAAGAAAATGATACATACCCTAGAGCAGGCATAGGTGGCTTATGTCTATAATCCCCGTACTTGGGAAGCTGAGGCAGGAGGATTACTGTGGCCTGAGCTATGTAGTGGATTCTAGATTGACCTGGGCTAATAATACCCTAATTATAAAAATCAAAAGAAAAAAATTGTATGTCTCCTTACTTCTAAGGTATTTAGATTGTTTTCTAAGTTTAAAATGTGATTTTTTTGTTTTTTAATTGTGGATTGTATCATGTCATGTCTCTGAAATTTTTGTTGTTTTTGTTTACAGGGAATCATTCAAAAATAACAGTAAATACTAGGAATATATTTATCGAATGTACAGGGACTGACTTCACTAAGGTAAATAAAATCTTTGCTCACCTTTTTATAATGTCAGACAAAATATAGTTTTCTTGTGGGCCAAGACTGATTTTAAAGTATAAAATGTTATAATAGGTGGCAACCCCAGAGACTGAATCACCAGTCACAGAGCGAGCATAGGCTGGACCTAGCTGCCCCCCACCCCCTTCTGCTCATAGGTAGCAGGTGTGCAGCTTGATCTTCATGCAGGTCCCCTAACCACTGGAGCAGGGGCTGTCCCACTTTCAGTTACTACAAATGCTGGGTTTGATTGCTAGGAAAGCTTTTGTTCTGTGATGATGTGATGTGTTTACACATGGTAAGTAAAGCTGAGAGAGTGGTCAGGTAGGCAAATTAAGAGAGAGCTATGACAATAGGAGGTTGGGTGTGGAAACAGGACCTGCAGAGACTTTCACCTACAGCTGCCACATTGGAGACTGTTCTAGGCATGTGGTTTATATCTCTTATCTGTGATATTTGCCTTTAGAAATAATGTTAAAGATTTTACTTTTTTTTTTTAAGCATTTAAATCCATATTTATTTTATGTCTATGAGTGTTTTGCCTGAATGTTTATATGTGCACTACATACATGCCTAGTAGCTGTAGAGGCCAGAAAATGGCTCCAAATTTCCTGGAACTTAAGTTGTCTTAAATAGTTGTGAGTTGTCAAGTGGGTGCTGGGAACTGAACTTGGGTGCTCTGTAAGAGAAGGAAATGCTCTAAACCACTGAGCCATTTCTTCAGCCCCTGTAAGGATTGGTTTTACTCTAAGAACTTATCTGGTCCTTACTACTTATTAGGGATGTTCCATGGGTTTTATGTTTGGACATTCATTCTTATATCTACAAAGATAGAAAGTTTTAGTATATCCACAACCAGTGAGAGGACTGAGATGGAGAGAGAATAAACTAGATCATCCAAAGATGATTGTTAGTAAGTGGTTGAGCCAGATTCCAACAGTCTGGCTCCAGAGACTTACAAAATTGATAACATTTACTCTAGTAACTAGCCATTTGTCTCTCGTGAAACCTCATAATCCAGAGTTGGGGTGGGGGAACTAAACGATTTGTCTCAGTCATGGATTGTAACTCTCAGAGAGCTGCGTAAATAGAGAACACCTGAAGATAAGAATGAGCCTGCTCCTACGTTTTTATTCTATTTCCTTTCTCAGAATGTGTGTGTAAGGGTTCATTATTAGATGTTTGAAGACTAGCTTATAGTAAATATTCATTACTTTAGAATTGAATGAGAATATACTTATAAATTACCATAATATTTGTTTTTTCCTTTTGCAGGCAAAAATCGTGCTTGACATTATTGTCACCATGTTCAGTGAATACTGTGAAAATCAGTTTACGTAAGTTCACTCAGCACCATCACTTGCCTATGCTCTGAAGCCAAGCATCTAAGGGCCCCCCCCCGTACTAATTTTAGCAATGTAGGTAGTGTACAAATAAACGTGCAGGCAAAACATTCATACACAATAAATAAGTCTCTTTAAAAAATCCTATGAGGGACTGGAGAGATGGCTCAGTGGTTAAGAGCACTGACTGCTCTTCTAGAGGTCCTGAGTTCAATTCCCAGCAACCACATGGTGGCTCACAACCATCTGTAATGAGATCCAATGCCCTCTTCTGGTGTGTCTGAAGCTAGCTACAGTGTACTCACATAAAATAAACAAATAAATAAATCTTAAAAAAAAAAAAAATTCTTATGAGGCATATGTTTTCCTCTTGTGTTTAGCCTGGACAGAAGCTTCAGGGAATACCACTGAGGTCTGTCAGTGTATATACATGGGTTCAGATGGATTCCTGTAGCTAGAACACATCTGGGGAGACGACAGAGCTCTAAACAGTATGCAGAATGGAAAGTGTTCAATCTTTTGGCAGTAGTCCGGTGTTTGTGAGGCCAGTCTGTCAAGGCCTCACGGCGGCAGTGAAATTTAAGTTTTATTTAAGGACCAGTAGGTTTGAGGATGTAAAGATGGAGGAATAGCTAAACCGAGGTGTTAGAAGTGTATGAAAAAGCTGCATGTCCTTACTATGTATTTAGCATCAGCTTATTCTAGACTCTCAGTTATAATTCATAAATATATAATAAAAATGACTGAAGTTATGTAAGCTGTACCAGTTTTCTTGTTTTTTATAATTTGCACTTCAGGGATTTAAGTGTTAACTTCTGTGGTAAACATCAGCATTGTTAAAGAGTCCATGTAGGATGCATGCTTTATACACTGGGAGAAGCTTTCTAAGTGGCCACTGCCTAAAGGGACATGGGAGGGAGCTTTGGGACCTGGTGGAATAGTATTGTATCTAGTGTATATAGGAAGATTGGTAAAGCAGTGTTGCTGGGATGTAAGAGGTCGAGCAAGTTGGCTGTAGTTATAAAACAGAATAGTTATTAATCATATGCATTTTAGGAATTTATAGATCATTTATCTTCATAAACATTTTATTTCTGACTTTTTGTCTTCTTTTTTTTAGAGTTGAAGCAGCTGAAGTAATTTCTCCTAATGGAAAATCCAGTACCTTTCCAGTAAGTTCTTAAAAGATGATGGTAGTACTGGTAGTGGTAGTGGTTGTTGAGTGTTCTCTCTGCTGATTAATTCACCTGTCCCTTGCAACACATACTGGACCGTGTTTCATGGATTCAGTTCTCAGTAACCTTTTGAGGGTGGGTAGTGTGCTGCGGGAGATCTTGAAGCCAGGAAGTGTTTAATAGGTTGTTGTCTGTTAATGAGTGTTGCGGATTTAATTGCAGGAGCATGACTGTGCCTGTCTCATAGTGTATTACATAGCATCACGATCCTGTGACCCGTCTTGTTACTAACTACTTAACTGAGTGGTGTATAGTCTCATTCCTTGTGTGATTACTCAGTTATCAAATCTAGTTAGGATGTTCACATTGGAGTCCATAATTGCTAAAGGCTGTCACCGTAGGAATCTTAATGTGTTTAGACTGGTTGAGAAGTAAGCACAGTTAATGTTAAATATGGGGTCTTGGTAGAAAACATCCAAACTAGTATTATTCTTAATTTATTTTTGGTTGCTTTTCAAACAGGTTCTTGTCTTGTAACTGAGGCTGGCCTGGGATTCACTGTGTAGCTAAAGCTATTTTTTGAATTCATGATCCTCCTGCTTCTTTCCCCAAGAACTAAAGTATGCTGCTATATCCACATTAAAGTGTTAAATGACAGTATCAAATCATGTAGCTGTGATTCTGATCATTGACACCATTCTCTGATCAACTTGCATTCCTTTGCTTTTCTCTTTTCTTCCTGTCATTTGTAAAGTGAATCAGAACATAAAATTATTTTTTTAAACTAATTTTAAAAAATTTTAAGTATCTGAGTATTTTGCCTGTATGTATGTCTATGCATCATGTGTGCTGTGGGTCTGGTGTTGAAGGAGGCCAGAGGAGGGCACATGGTCCCTGGAACTGGAGTTTCAGAGGGTTTGCGAGCGGCCTGCTGTGTGGGTGCTGGGAACAGAACCTGGGTCCAGTTCCCTTAACCCCTGAGCTGTCCAGCACCTCAATTACATGTATTTGTGTGTGACTTTGTTGCACATAGTTTATAGAAGTTGATTGTCTCCTCCTATGTGGGTATCAGAAATGGAACTTAAGTCATTAGACTTGGTGGGAAGTGCCTTTCTCTCCTTCCTTCCAGACAATAAAGTATTTTAAAAGTATGGTAAAGTCTCTTAAGATAAAAATGCTACCCTTCCTAGAAACATTAGTGTTTAGCATGGTATTCTTTAAAAAAATTTTGCTATTAGTAGTGTGTGTGTGTGTGTGTGTGTGTGCACGCGCGCGCGCGCATGTGTGTGTGTCTGCGCATATGCGCGCGCACACGTGCACACGATGATGTCTAGTGTACCTCTGGAGGCCAGGGGACAACTTTGTGGAATCGTTCTTTCTATCTACCTTATGTGGATTCTGGGGAGAGAACTTGAGTTGCCAGGCTTGTGCAACAAGCCCCTCTGTCCACTTAGCCATCTCACTTCCCCAGCCTCCTTATCATTGAGAAAGTGAGTCTGTAACCATATAGCTGAAATTACAGTGTCAGCTTCTATGTATGGGTTTAGAGATTTTATAGTTTATGTTTGGGCTTTTTATAATGCTGTGGCTAGAACCCAGGGTACCACAAATGGGAGGCAAGGACTATACTACAGAACCACACTTTTACTTGATTTGCATTTTAATAGTGATTGTTAGTTATAACAGACAAAAACAAGAAGAAGGAAGGAAGGAAGGAAGGAAGGAAGGAAGGAAGGAAAGAAAGAAAGAAAGAAAGAAAGAAAGAAAGAAAGAAAGAAAGAAAGAAAGAAAGAAAGAAAGAGGGAGGGAGGGAGGGAGGGAGGAAGGAAAGAAGGAAGGAAAGAAGGAAGGAAAGAAGGAAGGAAAGAAGGAAGGAAAGAAGGAAGGAAAGAAGGAAGGAAAGAAGGAAGGAAAGAAGGAAGGAAAGAAGGAAGGAAAGAAAGAAGGAAAGAAGCCAGCGTTCACTGGGACATGGCCTTGTGGGTGTCAGGGTGGAGCTCAGGGAACAGTAGTGACTGCAGCAGTGTTGCTGCAATGAGGCACCGGAAAGGGCTAAACTTTATTTAAAGGCGATGTTTCAGGGCTACCTGCACTAAGGGAGCGAGTCCAGCGATCTCCCAGCCCGATAGCCAGCCCGTGACTGGATTTGAGGGGTTCTGTGAGGTGGAGAAATAGGTACCATAGGCTGGGTAAATCTGCAGTGCTGCATTCCAAGGCCCTGTGTGTGGACAAAGGAAGAATTTGTGGTTGCTTTTTTTTATTTTGTTTTTCAGAGATCAAAAATGAATATAGCCAGACTGGTAGTTTTTTTTTTTTTAAATATTTTAAGTATTTTATGTGTATAGATTTTCTTTCTGCATATATAAGTGCATACCGTGTGCATGCAGTGCCTACAGAGGCCAGAAGAGGACATAAGATCTCCTGGAACTGGAGGTAACAGTTGGTTGTGAGTTATCATGTAGGTGCTGGAAATTAACTCGGGTTCTATGGAAGAGCAGCAGCCACTGAGCCTTCTCTCCATTGAAGTTTCTTTTCTTTTTTTAATGTGAGGAATTGTCAACTTTTAATAAAACTATATATTTTTATAAAGAGGAAGAGAAATATGCCTTAAAATTTTGTTTGCTTTTTTCTGTGTAGATAGTCTCATGAAAGCATTTATATGTTATAGAGTGCTTTTGTAAATTTAAAATCGTGGGCTTTCTGAGGAGTGCTGGGTATTTGTGAGGTTTTTTTTTTTCTCTTAAACTTATCCTAGAACAGCTGTGAGGTCCACAGAGCAGAACACCCTGAGGGAGGGTACTTTTTCCTTGTATGAAATTTAACAAACACCGTTTGTTAAAAATACAGGAGTTTTACAAACACTGTGAATGAAAATTGTTTGTTGTCTTTTACCAGCCTTGCTACTTTACAGAACGGAGTAAGGTTTTGGAGACAGATGATAAACAGTGAGAGCTTTGGCGTTAGACCCTGGGTGCGCCCTCATTGTTTCATGCGTGCACACACTCAGTGTGTACCACTGAGGGTAATTCGCATTAGAGTTCACAAGCTGTTTCCAAAGGGAGTGGAGAGCACTAGGCTTGTGCAGGTGTGGTTTCACTTACTATAGCGAGGTTATTTGCCATTTGAAGGAGAGCCAATGTCAATTTATGAAGTAGTCCCACCAAATTTTACTGTCTTCTGGAGCAGATTGATAGGCAGGCCTGGGGACATTATAGTATTTTTCTACTTGGGAAATGATAACAAAGAAATTTGCTCTTTAAAACAAAATTAATTGTGGGGTTTGGATATTTATTTAGCTCAGTGGTGGAGGACTTGCCTAACAAACATAAGACCCTAGGTTGAGTCCTCAGTTCCAGATTAAAAAATAATAATAATAATAAATAATAAATAATTTGTATTTATTTACAGCACCAAAGTGGAAGTCACTGGATAGTTTGCAGGAGACACTTCTCTCTTTCTATCATGTGGGTCCTGGGGATTGAACTCAGGTCACCAGACTTGCAGCAAGCTCCCTTACCCACTGAGCCTTCTGGGGTGACCCAAGCATTAAAAAAATCATTTAGGACATAGACTATCATATATGAGCCAGCTGTAACAAATTGATGATCATGTGTAAAGACGCAGGTCTGCTTCAGTGTGTGGCTCTAAGAACAGGCTCTTGGCTGGCTAATAAAGCTGCAACAGCTGAGTGAACGAGAGACTAGAAGTGACATCTGATGGGATAATTGATGTCAAACGTCCTCTCTCTCAGGAGCTGCCTTACAGAAAGGAGATGGTGAGAGCCGATTTACTTAACAAGAAAGTTGGAATCAGGTATGCTTTGAATCGTATTTACGGTGGGAGAGAAGGAACTGAAGCATAAAGTATACAGTGAGATTTTTTTTTTTTTTTTGAAAGAGTGCTTGATAGTATGGTAGGATATTTGATACCCAGCAGAACTCAGAAAGAAAGGTTACTATCTCAGGTACAGACCTATCTTAAAGCATAATATAAGCACGTTTTACATACTCCAGTGAAGCTTATGACCTGGGCCTTTTTTTTTTTTTAGAGAAACTCCTGCAAATCTTGCCAAGCTCCTGACCAGGATGTGTCTGAAGTCAGAAGTCATAGGTGATGGCAATCAGATTGAGGTTGAAATTCCTCCGACCAGAGCTGATGTCATCCATGCATGTGACATTGTGGAGGATGCAGCTATTGCTTATGGTTATAACAACATTCAGATGACTCTGCCGAAAACATACACCATAGCTAATCAAGTAAGATTGCACCCTTGAATAAACCCCCTATTGTTAGCAACCGATTGTTGAATGGCAGGAAGGCTCTGAGACAAACAGGACTTGGGAATTAAACAGCATTTGGATGTGCTTTGCTATGAGAGGTATTTGTCATGGGGAAGGATACAGAGCAGATGCCCAGATGATTAGAGTGAGTTGAGAGCCTGTGGTGACTAGCTCTGTGAAAAAGGATGGGTTTCCAGTGTGGAGCTCTAGTTGACTCTAACTGTAAGATTCATTTTCTCCTCTTGGGCCTGAAGCAGACGCCATGTGGGAGAGGTGGGGGGAAGGCTGTTGGTAGTGTAGCGGTGATGTTAGCAGTATACTAGCCAGAGGGGAGTTTGTTTCCTTGTAATGGTATGGTCCAGATAAATCTGTTTAAGAAAACAAAGTGGGGAGATGTCATGGTGTGTTGCTCTTCCCTCAGTTTCCTCTCAACAAGCTCACAGAGCTCCTCAGACTTGACATGGCTGCCGCTGGCTTCACTGAAGCACTGACTTTTGCTCTGGTACGTCTTCAGCTCAATTCCGTCCAGCTGAGTGTTTCCTTGGAATTCCTAAATTGTGTACTGTATGATTCCTTACTTGAATCTATAAAGTCTAGACTGCTGAAACTTACAGACTCTAAAAGAAAAACTTTGTTACTTGACATCACAGTTTCCAGTAAAGAAAAATTGGGAGTGTTTCTTTTTGTAGTCATAGAAGACCATGAAGGCCTAGAAACAAAAAGTCCCAGTGAGATGACCACATGCTTTATATTTGATGTAAGTGTAGAAGGTGCACAATGAATTTCATAAAAAGATTTGTTAGGTAAGAATATTTGGTCTTAATTTGGTTGTAGCTGTGCCCACTAGATACTGCCCTGGTTAAGGTCTTGGGAACTGTTCCACATTAGACTTATTTCTTTGTCTTTGAACATGTTCGCAAACATTTGCTTTGAGTTGAAAAGCTGACATAAAAGGCCTAAATCAGGAAATGAATGTTATTACAGAATCAGAAGGAACTCCCCCCCTCCTCCTCAGGCTGACCACTGAAAGAAGTAAGTGTGTGTGCAGTTTGTAGGTTTCCCTGGTAGAGGGTATCTGTAGTGTCCAGACCGCAGGTCTTGGATATCCCAGTTAGCTTGATTTAACAACCTGTGGATGGGGCAGCTGCCTGTCTCCCTGGTCCCCAGCCTGAAGTTCTTAACCTTTAGAGTAGTTACTGGACTGTTGTGTGTCTGGACTTACTAGCAGGCACTGCATCTAGGAGGAAGCTTGAAACTGAAAGAAGACAAGTGGCTGACATACTGCACACAGCAGAGTCATGATGAGAATCAGAGCTTTGGGTGGCTACTGCTTGACCCTGGTCTCATCTCGGGTACCAAGCTCAGAGTCCCATGTCGTCCTATGCAGATGTTTGGTTTCCATTGTGAGCAGTCACCATTTTATACACGTTGAAATATAAAACTTAGCATTGAGAACTGCATTTGTTTTTTAAAGTACATAAGTGACAGTAGGAATCAACACATCCTCTTTCTGAAGGATTTCAACTTTATAAATACAAAGTAAGCACTCGCGTTCCCCTCTCTACTTGTGTCTCTGGTTTTCTTCCCCAAACTAACTGCAGTTACAACTTAGGCTTGTACTTCCCACTGCCTCTGTTGGTGCTTTTTGATTTCATAACTGAGTCCCATGTATCTTGTAGGAGTACATAAGCTGCCTCCTACTAGAGGCTGCTGTGCAGGGAGGGTTTACTGCGTACCCATGGTATCGGTTCTTCTCAGGAGTGTTTCTGGTAACTTCTCTCAGTCCCTCCATCCCCCATGCAGCCACAGGTATGTGTCCAAGATTCTAGCCCAGACCTGTTTGGAGCCAGAGCTTGTGACTGAACTGTAGCGCTAGGTTAACACTCGCAGTGTGCTCGGCTGATCAGTTACACATTTATGTTCACTGTCTGGGAGGAAGGGAGTGAGGAGCTAGCGTGGGTGGAGTTCATAAAGTTTCCTCATCAGTTTTAGGGCAGGAGACATGGCTTGGAGGTTTAGAGTACTGGCTGCTCTTGCAGAGGACCGAGGTTCAAGCTCAGTCTCAGGGCATCCAATGGCCTCTTCTGGCTTCTGTAGGCATCATGCACTTATGCAGACAAAACACCTATATGCATAAAATAAAAAATCATTAAAATGTAAACGCCTATAGAGTTGTATTTTTATAAACTAATCTTACCATTGCTGGTGTATTGCCACATCCAGTTTGCATCGGTGTGGCAATCTGGCTTCAAGAGCTGCTCCTTGACTTCTTAACAAGCAGTTCACTTTTCAACACCGCATACTAGTTGTAATATCATCTTCTATAAAATGACTCAATTTTAGAACAAAATGCCTACTTTAAACTTAAGAGTAACACTTATAATGATTAGGGGCTATTTATTTAATTATTTATTGAGACAGGGTTTTTCTACATAGCCCTAGCTGTGCTGAAACTCACTCAGTAGACCAGGCTGGCCTCATACTTAGAGTTCCACCTGCCTCTGCCTCCTGAGTGCTCAGGTTAAAGGCGTGCGCCGCCACAGCCCAGTTATGATTATGGAACATTATAGTAGACACATAAATGGTCATATGTAAGAACATCTTCCTTCCTGGGCCTGAACTACTCTCACTTCAGGAACTCTGAATGAAAGCTTTCTGATTGTCTCCCTTTTATCCATCACTATTGTGAAGCACAGGGTCATTCAGATTCACTGGAAACCCTTTTTTTTTTTTCATACAGACAGAAGCAGCTGTGCTTGAGAGTGGGTAGCATCATGTAAAGACATTTTTAAATTAACTGATCACAATGTATCTAAAGCTTGTAGCAAAACTCCCCCCTCTGCAGAAAGTGGCATTTTCCGTGTGGTGCAGGCTTTCCCTCCAGCACAGCAACGGTTGGGGCTCTGTTCTGATAGTTTATGGCATGGAGGTGCATACCAGCACATAGAATACCAACACTTGGGAGCCTGAGGTAGGATGGCCCTCAGGTGAGCTCAGGCAGGAGTTGCATTAGTATGCAGTGAAGTCAAATTCCCCTCAGGTGAGCTGGCTGTTTACCTTCTCTCGGCTCCTGGTACAGTGCCTGGCAGATAACAGGCGTCATCCCTCTTTAGTGCTGTGAAGGCCTACTACTTGAGGATGCCTTTTAGAACAGTTCAGTGAGCAATACTGTCCTAAAGTGAGAAAGGACTCCAGTAGCCTGATGGCACCAACTTTTCATCTCTTTTTAAAAAAGATTTATTTACTTTATTTATATGATTATACAGTCGCTGTCCTCAGACACACCAGAAGAGGGCATTGATCCCATTACAGATGGTTGTGAGCCACCATGTGGTTGCTGGGAACTGAACTCAGGACCTCTGGAAGAGTAGTCAGTGTTCTTAACCACTGAGCCATCTCTCCAGCCCGATTATTTTTCATTTTATGTTTTAGCACTCTCTGTCAGGCATTGGACATACAGTATCTCTAAATTTTGATCCTTATTAGATTTGTTGGATCTAGTAGTGAGTTCTGCTCTAACGTGTGCCTACTGTTGTAGAGTCTCTAGGTGGGTGAGAACTGAGGAGTTTATTTGTTCCTAGGAGCTAGGTGGCTTATGTGCAGGGAAGTTAGATGGTAGCATTTCAGAGAAGGCTGAGCAGCGCTCAGCCATGTGGACTCTAGTTGTATAGTTCTGCCCTAGATCAATGCAGACTTAACCTGGGATTGCACTGGTAACCAGAAAGCCCTGTGGAAACCAAGAGGGGGACTCTCTTGCTGGTCCCACTCGAGATACTTTATGGAAGAAGTACAAGAACAGTCACTTGAGTAGAGCCTTGGGTTTGCTGTGTGTGGTGCTGGCACAGTGATTTTAGCTAGAGGCAGGTAAAGTGTAGTTCTCAGAAAACAGGGAGGAATTAGGAGCTTAGATAGAAAGGTAAGTGGGGACCTAGTACAGAAAGGACCTGGGTGTGGGATAAACCCCCGTCTCTACAGGAGACGTTAAGTAGCTCCCTGTGTGGCTACAGCTCCTCACAGAGAGCTATTCACAGTTAAGTGCATCTCCCGTGAGCCTAAACTAGGTGAACTACAAGCGATGAATTATTAATTGTTATACTTATTAGATCAAATCTTAGGTTATTATTAACCTACTGAATTCTAGAGCACACTGAGTGAGAGCATGGAATACTTTTAAACTTTGAGTTAGGCACTGCCCTGTGCTAATCTATTTCATGTGTTCTTAGTGCTCCCAAGAAGATATTGCTGAGAAACTTGGCTTGGATATCTCTGCAACAAAGGCAGTGCACATAAGCAATCCCAAAACCGCTGAGTTCCAGGTAAGAATTTTAAGTAGGTAAGAATTAGGGTAAACGTTGAGTTTGTGGTAAATGACTTAGAGAGGATCTCTTCAGTTATTATACCTTAGAGGTGAATCCTTAGAACATTTTAATGAACTTTGCTTAGATACTTTGGAGTTGGTCCCCCTCCTCTCTGTCTCTCTTTCTTTCTCTGTGTATGTATTAGTATTGATCCTAGAGCCTTGTGCTTGGTAAGCAAATGTACCATTAATTATTAACCAGACAGTGCAGTTAGCTTGTTTAAAAATATATAATATTTATTATTGTTTCTGTCTTTGAGATGGTGTCTTTCACTGTAGCCCAGGCTGACCTGGAACTCATTGCTTAGCTCAGGCTGGACTTCCAAGTGCTCACATTCAGCCTATTCTTAGATGTTACATGCATTGATCTTGCTGGCTCCGGCACCCTTACCTGTGTTTTTCACATCATAATTGATATTTACTTAAAATTCGCAGCTTTCTCTCTTTCCCATTCATTTGTAGTAGATGGATTCAAATGCACTCCATGTCTCTCTGTAAGCCATCTTGCCAGTTTCTGACTGTTCTCTGTGTCTTTCATTATCCTCTTGAGTTTATTGAGTTTCTTACAGAGTTTGAGGAAGACTTAAGTGGAACAGTCCTGCAATAGCAGTCTGTGTTAAATGATTCAGAGTATGGACTAGGATGTCAGCAGTAGACGTGCACTTCAGGTTATAGCAGTTTTGCTCATAGCTGGCTATAGCTGTCCGTCTTCCTCTGTATGTGAACTCTGGCTTGCTTTCTTGCATGTGCAGTCCTGCATGTTTGAAAAATCTTAGAACCAAAGGATCTGGGTTTAGGAAACTTGACCCTAGTGTGGAGTGAACCTCAGCAGTGATCTGCAGTAGTTTCTGTGGACCTTGATTCTTAGGTGTGTAAAAGGTAGAAGCTGGGTTAGTTTTTGGAAAATCCTACAGGCCCTGGAAATGTTTACACTTACTACCTATTGTAGCAAATGAGCTATACTAATATTTACTCATAGCACATTTTCATTGAATAGGAGTGGATTTTTACTTGTTTATTCTGAATGTATCCCCCTAACCCAGTTTCATTTATAAAGTGTGACACAAATTTTGTATTTCTCAAGATTTCTGTAACTGTTCTATTCCTCCGAGTTTGTGCCCTGCTTGCTCCACTTTATATAAACAGAGAGAAAGCAGATGAGAAGTGCCTTAGCTAGTGCTATACCTGGCTGTGGCTTAGCATACTCAAGAGTCCTTTAGAGTTGGCAGCTTCTGCATTACCCCTGCTTTACCTAGCCATTCTGCCATTACTAGTGCAGAGTAGGTGTGTACTTACCTATGGTTAAATTAAATGGAAGGTGGTTTATAATTTGGGTGCAAGCATATTCTTTTCCTATGTAATTCCTAATTTTGTGTTGCTTTGGTCGTAATGTTTATCACCTCAGGTGGGCTTCAAGCTGTTATGAAGCCTCTACCTCCAAGGGCTGAGATTACAGGCATGCGCCAGTACATCTAGTAGAGATGCTTGAGCTTGCAAGATGGCTCAGTGGATGTTTACCAGCAAGGCTCACAACCTGAATTTGATCCCTGGAACCCACATGGTTGATAGGCCAAACAGTAAATACTTTCTTTAAAGGGTGAAAATGTCTAGCTTATGGGGTAAAAAACTCAAGACCCAAAAAACAATAAAACAAGATTGCTAAGTTCTAAAGTAATATAAGATATCTTGAAAAGAGATTGTGTTGACTAACCTTTATTACAGTGTGTCATTAGTTGTCGTAACTGGTCTCTTACTGTGCCCAGGATATACACTGTTATCATAGGTATGAATGTATGGGGCCTGGTTTCCAATATTGCTAGAGCATCTTGGAACATCCTCTGTAGAAGGGAGGGAACTAGAGTGCCAGAACTAAAAAGCAGGTTTAGCAGCTAAGTATAAGGAAACCACTTTGCTTCTTTGTTTGAGAGATGGTCTTGCTGGTCCAGTACTCACTATATCTCCCAGACTGATCGTGGGCATGTGACAGTCTTCCTTTTGCCTCAGCTTCCCAAGTGCCAGGATTCCATGTGCACCCCCATGGTGGGCTGGAGACACAGGGTCTTGATAAGCAGCTCAGACTGGCTTTAAATGATGTTGCCCAAGCTAGCCTTGAACTCACAACTCTCACTGTCAGAATCAGAAAACTATATCCATCTACCTATCCCATCTATATATCCATCTGTCTGTCTATCTATCTATCTATCTATCTATCTATCTATCTATCTATCTATCTATCTATCTATTTTACATTTACTATAAATGGAGGAGAAAGAGAGAAAGCAGAGAATAGTGAGTAAAAGTCAATTATGAAGTGGAAAATTCAGATAAGAGGGATTGAGCCAGCTAGCTCAGAGCATGTAAGAACCAAGTATAATCTGAATGTGAGCATTTGGGAGTGCAGTCAGCTACCTCAGTCACTGTGTGAAAGGAGACAGAATATAAACATTCGTATATGTGCAACCTTGAAAACCCAGTTTAGTTTTAAAATTATAATGGAATAGCCAATCTTTAGATAGCAGTAATCATTATATTTCTCACTGTATAAATTATAATTATTGGTGCTTATTTTGTTAATTTGGAATGGAGAATATTTTCAGTTCTTTAGTGAACTGGACTTGAGAAGTTTTTTTTTTTTGGCGTTGTGATCTTTATTGGTAAACAGTATTCTAGCAGACTGATCTCAAATTAAACAGGAAAATCTGAAGCACGAGATGGCTATGATAGGCCTTGATAAACATACATATTTCTGGAGGCCAGGGTTGTACATTGCTGCAGGTATGCTAAGAAGAGACAAAAGAAGACCTTAGCTGCCCACACATAGCATGGGGAACGTGATGAGGACAAGTAGAAAGCTAAGGCTGGAACCCAGCATCAGATGGAAATAGGTGGGGAGACCCACAGCCAAACATTAGATGGAGCTTGGGGAGTCTTGTGGAAGAGTTGGGGGAAGGACTTAGGAACCGGAATAGGACAGGGACTGCATAGGAAGAACAGAGATTCACTAACCTGGACCCTTGGGGATTCCCAGAGACTGAACAACCAACCAAAGAGCAAGCATGGACTGAGCCTAGGCCTTCCCACACATATGTAGCAGATGTGCAGCTTGGTCTTCATGCGGGCCCCTAACAACTTGGGGTGGGGGCTGTTTCTGCCTGTGGATCCTGTTCCCCTAACTGGGTTGCCTTGTCTGGCCTCAGTGTGAGAGGATGTGCCTAGCCCTTCAGGGACTTGATGTGCCAGTGTAGGTTGGTACCCAGGGGACCTCCCCTTCTCAGAGTAGAAGGGGAGGGGATAAAGAAAGGGGTTATGTGAGGTGGGGCTTGGAGGAGGGTGGCTGCAATAGGGATGTGGACTGAATAAATGAATGGAAAAAAGAAACTAAGTGGATGGAAAGATTCTAAAACTAGACTATCTTTATGTTTACACATGGACTTGAGAATTTAAAAATAAAAGGGCATCACCTTTCCAAAAGTTTTCCTTGAAGCTAGCAAGCTGGTCTGCTGTCTCCTTTACTCCTGAGTTTGCCAGTTTTTGAGTCAGTGTGAATCTCCATCTTTGCCTGTAGGTGGCGCGCACTACCCTTCTTCCTGGCCTCCTGAAGACTATTGCAGCAAACCGGAAGATGCCCCTTCCTCTCAAACTGTTTGAAATCTCTGACATTGTAGTGAAAGATTCTAGCAAAGGTAAGAGTGAGCTACCTCTGCTTTGCATACTTACGCGTGCTTTTCATCGTGTGAATTTCAGCTCTGTTTAGAAACACTAGCATGCTTACTCTTGTACGTGCAGCCAGGTTTCTTTCTTCCATATTGCTGCCACCCTCCTTAGAGTATTTTAGTGTAAATTCGAGTTGGTACATCACTGTCAGAGCATCCTTGAGTTGGTAATTCTAAAACTAAGCCCTACCACAGCTGTGTTGTTTGTTATTAAATAAAATCGTTGTCATACTTCTTATCAAATATCCTATGTAAGTGTTCCAGGCCCCCTCCTGTTTGTTTTTTTTTTTTTTTTAATTTCTTTTAATGATTAACTTATTTGAATCTGCATCCTACCAGAGCCTAGGCTTTGGTGGCTGTGTCTCTTGCTTCCTGGAATGGAAAGCACATTTTCATCAAAAATTTAGTAATTATGAGGAGCCCTACTGAAACATCACCTTAAAAAGCTCCAGAGAAGGCAGGGAAGTTCAGCGGTAGTTCGTGACATGAGCATGCGTGGATTTCTGAGCTCGTCTCAGTACCAGCCTTGAGAGGAGGGGGGGGAAGGAAGGAAGAATGGAAGGTCCCCAGAGCATTCTGGGACGTTTCTTTCCTGCACCTGTGACGTCTGTGGCCTGGTGTTATGGTCAGGTTTTGATTGCCCAGTACTACTGTAACAGAGATTGTGAATGTGTTCTGATTTCTCCCTTTGAAGTACGTAAGTTCAAAGTACTTAGCTTAGTATAGCAGGGTTTTTTGCTCTAACACTTGGAACACATGATCATTCAATAAATAATAAATTTAGAAATTTTGGAAGCCTGATTTTCCTGGAAGTCTGTCTTTCTAATGCAAGCTCAAGTTCAATTGCTTGTCTAGACCTGCAAGTGCTGTGGCCCTCAGTGAGCAGTGCCGCAAGTGACCACTTGACTGGTGCCTTCCTTTGATTTCATGCATCAGCCCTGATGGTTATAAGTGGTTCTTAACTCCAGGCTCTAGTCTGTAGAGTTTTTTGAAGTGACAAATCTATACTAAAAACTAGAAAACAGTTTTTAGTATCAGCTGTAAAGAGTTCTGAGGATTTGCTCAGTTTTTCCATTGGCGTAGATACTTAGCGTGCATTGACCTGCTAACCTTGACTGTTTCCTTCCACATTTATTCTGTGAGCTTCATTTTATCTTGATCCTCTATGGTGTGCTCGTGATTATAAGTACAGGATTAAGGTAACTACACTAGGTTTCCTCAAAAGTTTTGTAATGTTCTTTCAGCAGTGGGTCCTTTATTGTAACTGACAGGCTCCTTACTGGCCCTGCAGGGGTGCGTGTGCTCACAGACTGTCGGGGGAGAGTGAGGCAGCCCTGGCTACCACGTTTGCTGTAGAGTTTGGCTATAGCCATGGAGCAGTACATTGTTGTGTTTCAGCCCTGGGTGCATGTGCCCGAGCTAGGTGTTATTGTTGCTTGTTTTAGCGCAGACATTTGCATTTCTGTTGTGCTTTTTCTCATGGGGAACTCTGAACCTTTGCTGTGCCTGTCCTAGTTGGAACTATCTATTGATTTCTCCATAGTTTGTTTCCATCTGATCCCGCTTTGTCTTGCATTGGCTTACTCTTTTTCTTTAATATTTTCTATCATATCAATAACATTTGAAAAATGAAGGGAAGTTAAATCACTCACTGAGTCTACGATCTTGAAAACATGTTTCCTTTTGTTGAGATGGAGTATGTTTTCTGTTTAGGTGGGCCTGGATCTTATTTCATTACAAAAACTTTTCTGATGCGGTATTCTAAATAAGTGCATGTGGGTTCCTAGTCATCTGGCCTACAGGGACGGGTCTACAGCATCTGTGGGGAGGCAGCAGTGAGTCTGGGTTCTTCAGATTGCATCTACAAGGCGTGGGTTTTTAGTCATGCTTTCTGGGGTGCACAGTTTATTTGAACTCTGTGGCTGTCTTCTCATCTGTACAATGGGGTAATGAGAGCACTTGCTTCATTAGCTGTAGTAAGGATCCAGTGAAACTGCATTTGGAAAGTTTTAGCTACATAGTAAGTGATGACTGCTGTTCTTGTTAGGGTGCTGGCAGTCCCAGGGCCAGATGCCGCTGGCTTGGGTCATGTTCATTTTCTGCTGTAGTGCTTAAAAGTCCAGGGTGGCCAACAGTGTCACTGTGCTTTGCTGAGATGATGGGATTTGATTTTTAATCCTAACCTTTAAGGGACTTGGTGTTATTGGATTTTCTTCTTTTGTGGTTTTTTTTTTTTTCCCTTATGAGAAACCCAAATCATACTAAAGTAAGACTTTACTTTTAAAAATAAATTACCACCCTGCACTGGAAGATCCCACTGCCACTGTTGTAGTATGGGTTGAGCCTGGGCAGAAGCCTGGTAGATACAGTCACAGTGAAAGGTGACCTGGAGAGTGAGGCTGCCCTTAAGCCTCCCAGGCTTGATAGTGAAAGACTGCTCCTGACGACGTTCAGACCTAAGTGGATCTGGGTGGTACCAGCTCTGGAAGAAATGCTATCCCACACTCTGCCAAGGAATACCAAAATTGGATGCAAAGCCACCTGCCCTGGGAGTTCCTCAGCATTAATTCTACCAAAGTCTACAGGGTTAAAAACTACACTGGCATAGCAGTAATAAATAAATCAATAAATTACAGAAATTTTTCTTTGAGTAATTTACCATTTTTTAAAGTGACAAATTAGAAGTCATCTCTCTCTTATATGTATGCTAGCCATGTGTTCCTAAATGAAACTTTTTGAATAATAAAGTTGAAACCACCAAAAAATAAATGATAGATGGATTTTCCAATTAATAATGAAATTTCCCAAATTTCTTTAGTGAACAGTCCCCAAATTATGGGTTCAAAAACGTGGAGTTGTGAGGCAAGCACGAACCAGGTGGTCTAATTACCCCTGGTAGTAGAAAACTAGAAATGACTATAGAATCTAAGAGAGCACTTGCCGTGTATTCATGAAGAGCTGAGTTCAGATCCTCAGCACCTGTGTGAAAAACCAGGCGTGGCAGCATGTGCCTGTCTTACCGAGTAGTGAGGCAGAGGCTGACAGAGCCCTGGGGCTCACTGGCCACCCAGCACATCCGTGTTCCATGTGGAGGGGATGTGCAAACTACTCTGGGAATGCAGAGAATGGAACTACGACTCTCAGTAACTCATTCTGTAATGCCGAGAGAATCCTAGCACCCCCTAAGCCTCATATGAGTGTCTGCTTGGCAAACGTAGCTTCCAAAATGAAAACAAAAATGGAATCTGAATTTTCATGTTTTCCTGTCTGACCCAAGTTCTTCTGAAAGCAGGCAAAAGACAACTCCCATTTTCCTGCTTGAGCTAATCTGACATTTTACTCTAACGTGCACTCCTCTCACTGGCCATCTTGATGAATGAGGCTGTCAGGTTGCCAGTTCTGAACCCATGTCAGGCCCACTTGTCAAGCATTGAGACTTAAACTGTAAATCAGGCACATTTGGCTTGTTGGAGGCT
The DNA here is from genome assembly GCA_028551405.1 of Uromys caudimaculatus. NCBI lineage: Eukaryota > Metazoa > Chordata > Mammalia > Rodentia > Muridae > Uromys > Uromys caudimaculatus. The sequence continues at coordinate 69,043,032 of CM052709.1, read as the reverse complement.
GAGCCAGCCACTGCTTTTGTTGAACCTCAAGATCCAAAGCTGCTGTAACACTTTTAAAAATTAGTCATGACTCAGGGGACTAAGCTGATTTATCCCTTTTGTTGGACAGAGTGGCATGTGTTTTTGGAACAAGAAACTGAGTACAGACTCTGCCCTAGGGTAAGTTTTTCAGTTTTGTAGCAGGGAGGGTAGCAGTGGAGAACATGCAAGGCTGCTGTGAAAGTTACTGGCTGGTTTCAGATGTTAATAGCTCATTCATTTCAATGTCAGGAATGACCAGACTGTAAACAAAATATTTTTAAAAGCCAGAAAAACTGCAGGGATGAGCAAAAGACTGCCTGTCTGGAAAAGCTAGCTCCTTTTGCACAATCCAGCCTTCCCACCTTTTAAACACAATAGAGTCCTGCAGTCACACTTCCTCTCTCGGGGCTTGTGGAAGCTGCCACCATGCCTAGAATCTCACTGAAATGCGAGAGAAAGCAGATCCCTGGGTCAAGGATGGGCAAGTCTAAAAGGAACAGGAACCCAAGGATGTGCACAAGCTTGGGTCTGTAAGGGTCGCGGGGATTTATATCATCAGAATCAGATCAGCAGGACCTGCCCATCCGAGGGTTAGCCTGACACGCATCTCAGTCACCTACACATGGGTTCAGCAACAGCAGTTCAGAAGGTTTGAACTTGGTCATTGCTGTACTAAGTGCAGTGGGTTAGAGCTCTCACACAGGGCTCTAGACAGCCTCCCTTTCTGCTCGAAGCAAGGCTACTCTGAACTTTTGACCCACTCAGACCTTCCTCCATCTTCCAGAGTGGCTCCTGCTGTAACTCCATTCCCCCTGCCTCCGGGTTACAGTTAAGTAGTTCCCAAACTTTCACATTGTTGCCTCTGTAAGTGAGAGGATGGTCTGTTTCTTTTTACCCTTCCTAAGTGGATGTGGAAATAAAGAATTTATGTTTTAAGCCTTTAATTGCAAGATCTGCTTCAGAGTTTTGTTTCTTCTTCCCCCCTTGAGCATCATGGCTGCCACAGAACGTAACTGTTTGGTCTTCGAGTGGGTTGTTTCCTCAGCATCCTGTTTGTCCAGATGCACACCCGTGGGTGTTAGTGTTTATCTGCTGTGTCTTACAGAACATTAAACATAGGGATGTGCATAAGGCCTTGGGTTCAGTCTCCAGCACGACAAGAAATAGACATAAATGAGTGAAGTAAGGGTCAATAATTTTTTTGGTATACCTATGTGCTTAATGAAGGCTCAAGAAGATTTTATTATAGGCTTGTGAATACCTATCTTCTGAGACACTATCCATCGATTCTGGAGCCTCAGATAATAGAAGATTATCCAGCATCCACATGTGGAATGCGGCTTTCTGAAGAGGGCTTATGTCATCAGTCTGGATTAATTTAATTTCACCATTTCATATTTTTGGCATGTAGAATTTCCAATTAATAATTCAAAAAACATGGGTGTAAAGAGACTGACGTTAACAATTTTTGAAGTAGCATCCTTCGCATATGAGATGGCATCTTAGCTGAGTAAATATATCATTTTTAATATAGAAAGTTATTTTAGTGTGCTTGGTTCCACAAAGTTAAGATCTGCTAACGTGAGTATAATGTGCCCTGTCATGCATCCAGTACTGTATTTTTTTAATAGATAAAAATCCATTCCAGGTTTATGTTAACAAAATAAAAGCCAACCCTCAGGAATATAATTTTTTTCCCCTGTATGCACTGAGAATTTTGGAGATTTCTTTGCACATTTGTTTCTCGGCTTTTCAGCGTCATTTTGAAGAGGAGTATGTGCTTTGTGTTGCCCTATAGACGCTTTTTAGGAAAGCTGCTGCCTTCTTTATGATTGAACATATATTTTTAATATTCTTAAGCTTTCATGAATATGTATTACTGATTTAAGAATTTTGTTCTTTTGTTTAATTAAAAAAATAAGATCTCCAACTTGTCAGTCATTCCACACCTAGAATTAATTCACTGCCAGTCCTTGTGTATATCTGCGGCCATGTTACACTTCCGTGTGCAGTGCAAAGAAAGCGATAGTTTTATAGTTTACACAGAAGCGGTTACACTTAGTCTAGCCTATCTGAATGCATACTGTTGATCTCAGTTTTAATAGTTATATAATATTCTACTATATGGAAGCAGAGTGAGCATGAATGAGTAGGTTGTTATGAGACTTTTCCTAAAGTATTTTTAGAAATAACAATTTGTTAGTCCCTAGGTATATACATTTAAATATTTGAGAATTTAGTAAATTATTTTCTAAAATTTTTGATTGTTTTTTTTTTTCCCCTTTTTTTGTTTTGATTTGGTTGGTTTTGAGACAGGTCTTGCTCTGTGACCTTGACTATCTTCAAACTCACATCCTGTTTGCAGGTTCACATGAGCCAACATAACTAGCATATAGTTATGTCTATACATATAAATATATGTTGCATATGGTACTATATTGCATATATTAATTCGACCTATAAAATGGATTTCACTATGCCATTTTCTTTTCTTCCTGTCCTCTTCCTGTTTTCTTCTTAAACAAGTACATCTGGCTTGGTCGGAACTTGCTATGTAGACCAGGCTGGCCTCCAATCTAACTGCCTTTGCCTGAGTGCTAGGATTAAAGGCACCCGCTGGCTATTGTGCCCTGCGTTTTATTCACACCCCCACTGCTTGTCAGGGAGTCGCTGCTGCTGATCTCCCCGTCTAGTCCCTCCTTCACTTCTATGTCTTTGTTTAATTATTTCTGTTGTGCTAATTTATTGTCCTATCAGGAATACAAAGGGTTCTTGGTTCCCTACATTAGCTGTGGTCATTTAGAGTGTGCTAAGATTCTCTAGGAGATAGGTCTGCAGCATGAGTTACATTTTTTGTGAGTACCAGTGTTGAAAATGCTGCAGGAAAGGAAGACATAGATGCTACAGTGACGGGCTTCACTCTCTGAGTCCGGCTACTGTTAATCTCCAGCTTGAGCACAGCATCAGCCCTTGATTATTCTAGAAGCTTTTTGTTCTCCCCACACACTTTTGTTCTGACAGCATCTTTATTTAGGTGTCTGGGTACATGTGAGCATAAGGAAGGCTCTGTACCCTGGATGATATTATTATCAGAAACCACTAATTCCCCTCTAATCATTGGTGCAACAGGATCTATACTGCCTGGAAGCCTATGGCGAAGCCTAGGATATAAGTAAGAGGCACATGCCCAGGACACCATGTGCCACTCCCTTTTCTTTTCCTTAAAAAAAAAAAAAAAAAAAAAAAAAGTCATTTGTTGTATTCTTTGAGCTCACAGAACTGCATCTAGCCACTCCTCCTTTGGGTGGTTTAGATCAGCTCTCTCCAGGCAGTACTTTGAAGTCTGTGCAATACATGGATAATTTAGACTGACATACTTGGCAGGCCCATTTAAGAGGCAGAATTGTTTGATGGCATGACACAAGAGGTCTGTTAACTGAGTTATAAAAAACCGAGGCATTTCCAACAAACCCTAGCCTTGGCATAAAGTCTAAATAGTTCTTACTTTGTGGCATGCAGTTTTTACTTCCTGTGATGTAATACGGCCTCTTGTGCAGAAGGCAAGGAGGTGGGAATTTTAGCATACCTACTCATTTTTCTGTAGGCGGAGGTGGGAATGGAGAGTGAATGTTTTAACAAAATATAAAGAACCAAATCCAGAGGGGGTGTTACCTTTGGAAAATGTGAAAACAGTGGTGGGGTAGGGAGGGCACACCTAAATAATGGGGTTAATACATAGCCCTCAGAGTACTGCAAAAATTAAACCACGAAGTTAGTTTATTGTTTTCCAAGTATGTTATAAACATCCAGAAACTTTTCTTAAATGAAATAAACTTTAATTTTATTTTTTATCTTTTTGGAGACAAGGTCTCATGTAGCCTAGGATAGTTTTAAACTCACTGTGTACCCAAGGATGACCTTGAACTTCTGATCCCTCTGACAGGCAAGTGCCACCATGCAGTGCTGCAAAGCACTCTATCAACGGAGTCCCATTCCCAGCTCTTAACTGTAATTTTTTTTTTTTTTGCTATAGTCCCTTAAAGCCACATAATTTGCTTTAAAACTTCTGTGGGTTTGGTCTAGATATTTTACTGTCATCAAGAAAGGATCACTTTAAATAATTTGGAGATTAGGAAAAAGTAGTCCAAGGCAAAGGTTACCAAACTAAGGCAGCTTCTCATTTGCATCAGTGAGCTCTCTGCTCTGAATGATGGCCCTTACTGTTGGCCTGTTCTCACAGTCAGTATGGAGCTACAGAGTGGTTTTAGTACATGCCTGTGTTAAAGTGGAGGCGTGTGACACCAACAAATGGGGACCATATGGCAGGAGTACCCAGAAGCAAGTCAGTAGTATGAAAGGGTCATTTAGTTCTGTTTGTGTGTGTGTGTGTGTGTGTGTGTGTGTGTGTGTGTGTGTTCACATTTCTGCAGCAGAATTAGTTTTTGCATGCTGCTGGGTTACCTGGCATTTATACCCGCCTGACTTACTATTGATCCTTATCCTCACCTTTGATTAGAGAGTTTAGATAGCAGAGTTCTTTGTCCTTGGTGGAAACAGTAGCAGGGTGTGGTAGCACAGCGCTCGGCCCTCACGCTGCCTTGGAATAGGGCCCACTCTGTGCTCCTGGCCTGACGTGCTATGCTAGTTGCTTCCTTGTGCTTGCTTATTTTTCCACACTTTAGTTATGTATTCAGAAAATAAATGTTTAGTGTGTGTGAGTCCTGTAGTGTCGCTGTGCATTATCGTGTGAGGAAGACTAGAGAGCCTCAAGCATAGCATGAAAGAAGTGTTAAATTTCGAACACAGTTCTTTCTCTGTGTCTGTTCAGTCAGAAGTTACTGAGAATATAATCTCCATAAATTAAAATACTGTTGATGGACACAGATTCCAGATTTTAAAAAATAATTTATTTCAGTGACTTACAAAAATTTTAAGAATCATAAAAACTTTGGAGAAGTAAAACATCTGTTGTTTGTACTAAAAATGTTTCAAGAATGCACCTCTTTGACTGTATGCAGCAACTGTATGGCTCCGCGTGCATTCATCCTTACACTGTTTCCCCTGTAAATCCTTTATGGTGCACTGTAGGGCAGTGAGAGAGGGGTGTAGTCAGTCCTGAGCAAGTTCTGATTTGTAACTTCATAGCTGTGGAATTGATAATGATTAGCCCGAGCTAGTTAGCTCTACTTCGGGCAACTTCACTTGATTGCCTTGAGGTTTGGCTTCTCCATCTGCTTCATAGAAGTAGTAATCCTTGCTGCGTAGTGTCTTGAGCTAAATAATGACACTGATGGCTGCCTGGGAGCTTGCTGGTGGCTTAAACACCCTGGTATGTGGCTATTGGGACGATAGATGGCCATTTGAGCCAGCACGGCTAGTAGCTTTTACCTGTGGAAAAGCTGCGGACGAGCTTTTGTTGAGCCCGTGTGAACAGAGGCAGCTCCTGTTTTCACTTTATTTCCCAAGACAGGCATTATCGTTTTTCTTCTTTCCTAATTTAGAAAGCGATATGAGGCCAAATGCAGTCGAATTTGTATTTAGAGCTATGTGTGTCTAGCATAAGGGCCATGGTATTTACCTAAGTTGTATGCTAGTTTTAAGGTTAAATGATGCTGTTGACTTTAAATCCTCCTTTATGTGCTATGTGCCTTTTAAACCATCCCCCCCAAGATCCTGAATAGCGTCATTGGAGATCCTCCATGTTTTCCCATTGTAGTCACATTCCCCCATATTTTACTTTATACAACTACCATCTAGTCTTGGTTGCTTGAAATACGCTTTTCCACTGTGGTGTGAGTGGATCGTGTGTCCTGTAGCCTTCTGTGACTGGCTTCTTTCATTCACTACGGTGCTTCTGAGAACTTTCTCCCTGTTAGGTCCATTGACAGTTGCTGAAGTTTGATGTGCGAGTAGTGTCTCACTGCCCATATGCTGGTCCATTATCCAGTTATCCATGGGGACTCATCTCGGGTTCTGAGTCTTTGCTGGGGTGTATGTGTGTGTGTGTGTGTGTGTGAAGGGGAGACAGGGTTTCTCTGTTTAGCCTTGGCTGTCCTAGAACTTGTTCTATAGGCCAGGCTGGCCTCAAACTCACAGAGATCTGCCTGCCTCTGCTTACCGAGTTCTGGGATTAAAGGAATGTGCTACCACTCCCTGGCAGTTTGTCTTATTTTTATATAAGGTAACATATATTAATCATGGAAAGATTTTAAAATGGTCAACGTAGAAAAAATTATCTCATTCAAACATAATGTGTTAACATTAGATTTATTTTGTTTGAGTCCTTTTTCCCTGTGCATGGATGCTTCTGATTATGGCTATTTGTATAGTTTTGATTCTCCACATACTTTAAAAAGTTACTGTGGTGGTTTAAAATGCAGAGGAAAGCTACCTTCTTAGTAAGCTTTTACTGCATAGCACAGCAGCCGCCGACTATGTTCCTGTGTGGAAGACAACGAAACAGTCTCATCAGACATGGCTGTAGCTGTGCCAGTGAACGGCACTTGTCCACTCTTCCTCCCTGACGGCCACCCTCCTATTTCTGTTCTGTGAGAGTAGACTGTGAGGGATGGGGGAGGGGAGTGTAGCACATGGAAGTGTCCTTCACACATGCTCCTACCTTCAATTTTATTAAAAAGCAAAAGGCTTCAATACCGCCTGTATGGGGATCATGTAGGTTTGGCCTGCTGTGTCTAGCTTTTTTCTCCTGCTGTGATGGCTTTGGGATTGATTCATATCCTTTGTTTTACTTCTTTCATGAAAAAAATTTTTTTAAATTTTATTTTATGTGTATGAGTATGTTGCTTGTATGTTTGCCTGTGTCCCTGGAGTTGAAGACGGGGTTAGACTCCCAGGAGTATGGATGGTTGTGAGCTGCTGTGTGGGTGGGTGCTAGGAACTAAACCTGGGTCCTTGGCAAGAGCCACAAGTGCTCTCCTTCCAGGTTTTAATTGTGCAAGTTTATGTAGAATTTTATATATATATATATATATATATATATATATATATATATATATATATATCAATCACATACAGGTTTTTTTTTTTTAAAGATTATAAAGTAAACAGTACTGTACTATAATTACAACCAGGCTAAGAGATGGAATATTGGTGGGGTCCTCAGAGTCTGGTGTGATGCTTCTGCCACAGTGCCTTTGCTGTACTGGGACAATCTCTCTCTTACTTTGCTGATAGTTACTGCCAACCTGTGCAGGTTCTTTGAACAACATAATTTAGTTTGATTTCCTTTTAACTTGTTGGCCTCCTTTTAAAAAAAAAAAAAAAAAAAATACAGGCTCTGGGTGTACAGCAAGGTCCTCAGTTCAATCCCTAGCACTATCCTCAGGTTTTTATTTGTTTTACTATTATAAGTGTTCACTCTTGTCCACTAAGGAGAGCTTTCACAGAATGCTTTCCCACAGCCTCCACAGTGCTCCAAGGGACTGTACTGCACTCATCCCGTCTAGGTTTCTACGTCTCCACTGGAAATAATATAGTATGTATTCTGCAGAAAGCTCTTTTGGTAGTCAGTAGTAGTATTTGGGTGGTATCCTGAATATAGACTATGAATCATTAACTGGTACATTTTGTTAGAGTGTTTACAGCAAGTTTTACAAGCAGGTTCTGTAGTGAAGCCTTTCGACCTGGGGCCAGCCTGAAAGCTAGTCACTCCTCCCCCCAAAGTAAACACCTTTGAAAATTTGGTGGCTAAAAAGTTTGATCTTTTCATGAATTTTTGAGGCTGGATGCTTCTCTTGGTGTCAAATAATCTGTTAATCTTTTTTGTTAACTTTGTTCAAGTTGCTTAAATATGGCTAATGTGACCTGATGACCAAGTCTTTTTTGCTTTCTAGATGTAGGTGCAAAAAACTACAGGCATCTCTGTGCTGTTTATTACCACAAGACTCCTGGGTTTGAGATCGTCCACGGACTGCTGGACAGAATTATGCAGCTGCTTGATGTGCCTCCTGGTGAGGACCTCGGGGGCTATGTGATCAAAGCGTCCGCAGGTGAGATGCTGGAGCTGGTGAGCGTGATGAAAGGCTGCGTCCTGGTTTTGATAAAGCCCGCTTTCATTTCATTATGCTTTTGTTTTAGAGAGTGTGGGCAGTAAAGTGCAGAGAACTTTATTTCAATTGTTAGCATTTTCTAGAAAATACCATTTCCTTTTCCTCCAGAACCTCAAGAGGTTTGCTCTTCGCAAATGTTAGGAACTGCTGCGCAGTGTTGCTTTTGCAAGTAGCTGAGCTGTGGTAACCTCTGTGACATCACTGTGCCACCAGCACTGTTGAGCTGCAGAGCCCAGGCTGCAGGCCCAGAAGACTGAAGTGCAGCCTGCACTCCCGACCTGTGTTCCTGCAGCTTTGAGGCAAGCAAGAAGAATGCCACTGTGCAAACTTCACTTGTTAATCAAGGAGCAAGGCGGAGTCCACTGCCAAAGCCCAGGCCAGTCTCTGGCTTTAATTTAGGCCAATAAATGCCACGTGTGTGTGCTCCTAACGTGCTGGTTTCTCCTTGTTTGAGGAGTTCTGAAGCTTTTGCTGTTTGTTCTCCTGTGGCTTGAATCTAAGTTTATTTTCTTTGACAAGAAACCTAGAAACAATTGAAGTAAAGTATTTTTATCACTTGTTCCTGCTGTTTACCTTGCTGTTTTTAGGACTGGATTTGGTGTCCTAAATTTCTACCAGAACCTTTATTTTAAAAGTGTTATTTAGCAGTTATTTATAGTGAGATTTGGTGAGGAAATATTTTGGAGCTTTACTTATATTTATTTTCTTAATCCTCAGCATTTTTTTCTGTTTTTATTTTTAAATTATGGCTTGTTTTCTTTTTTCTTTTGAATCATTTTTAAAAGTAGCTCTGGAATATCTAGCTATGTTGGGCTATTTGCTCATATAAAGTTGAGCAGTTTAATAGTAGGAGAAATTAGCATTTCCATACATTTCTCATCAGATTGTGATCCAGTGAAGATGTGTTATGCTTGCATAGTAGAGTCCAGTACTGGAACTGGATCTTAGAGTCCATCTAGTACAATAACTGAGCTTTAGAAGTGAAGCAATTCAGGGGAGCAAGTTGTATGGGTTGGGCCTGGCTGTTCATGTCAAACCCAGGGCTTTGCCTCCAGTTGCTTCAGGTCCTATTGTACACATGCTGTCAGCAGTTGTACCGTTCTAGAAGTGAGCTGGGGAAGTGACAGGGTCTGTCCCGCAGAGCCCTTGGGCAAATCTGAAGGTGAGTGCTGTGGGATGCATGTGGAATAGAGGGCCATTTGTGTGACTACAAGCTGTGGAAGGAGTTCTAGATGCTGGCAAGGGGCTTCAGCTAGCTAGAAAGTGTTGAAGCTTCTGCTTCTTTTGAAGCAACTGAGTGAAAACAGGTCTGTACTTCAATGGGATTAATGCGGCAGCAGTGCGTGTGGTCTGGAGGCAGGAAGAGCGGTGTTGAGTCAATGGTGGGAGGCCTTGCAGGGTACTGTGGAGCAGTGACTGACTTCAGAAGCCACCAGAAGATAAAAACAGCAGCATTCAACATTTGGAAATTTTCATAGTCTATATTACTTAGAGCCTTGTATGACAGCCAGTAGGTGTTGATCTTAAAAATTATATTTTTGTAATTTCAAACTTTTGTAATTTGAATCATGTGGCTATTAAAGTTCAAAGCAATAGAGAACTTATTAGCATCTAATTTCCCTAATAGGAAGTATCTGCTATTTTGGCCTAGGGTTGTTTTTAAATTAAAAAGCACATCTATAAGTTATAACTATTAATCTTCGG
>CM052709.1:68912289-69019124 GCA_028551405.1 Uromys caudimaculatus | reverse complement strand
GCCCCCCCCCCCCCCCCCCCCGTTGTTAATGAGGCCATTCTGCCTGTGGAGTCTGATTTGCTCTATATGTTTCTAAAATACCAAGAATGCGTCTGCTTTTGTAACTTTACATGTTTCTAGTTCACCTGTGGCATCAGTCAAGTGGTATGTTTGCTACTTAAGGTTCTTTCTGCCCTTGATGTCAGAAGGCCCTTTTGCATGCTTCTCAGTTTGTATATTTGGAGAACAGAGCCTTAGCTTGCTCTAATTGAACAGGAAGTGTGAAACTCATAGGTGAGTGTTCATGCTGTCATCTGAACTTATTAAAAGTGGAAATATGAAGAATGGTAGTGAAAAATAAAGTTGTCACCACAAGTCCAGGTGTGCAGTTGGACAGAATGGAGTGACGATACAGGGATCCAAAATTGGGCTCATTACAGCGTGAGGAGCCTGGTGGCCAAGGAACCTTTGAGCAGCAGTTGTGACTTTGGTTGGGCTCAGGTGAAAGTTTGAACTTTTGACATTTGAATTCTTTTTCAATACTCTTTTACCTTGAGATATAGTTTAAATAGTTTTTAATATGGATTTTCTTTGTTTTTCTCTGGAAAGAGAAAATTGCATTTATTGATATAAATATTTTTGTTACTATATATCTAGCTGATTAATGAACTAAAGCAAAATTTGGCCCAAATTTATAGGCGAAGTAAACCTGGCAACTGAAGAAGAATATAACCAAATTTTACTAAAAAATGCTGAATCAAAATGTTGTTATAGGAAATAAAAGTTCTCATTTCTTATCTTAGGCTTTATTTTGCTAACATTGTCAGAACTAGCACATCTGGCTTAGATTCTAAAATAGTTTGGTTTTATGCTTCAGTAAAAATGAATCCAATCAAATTGGAATTGAAAATAGATCAAAGGAAAGCTTTGCTACAGCAGGCTGTCAGGAAGGCCTTGAGTATTTCCTCCCTGGTGGCCTTTAGAGCAAGCCAGAGTCCTCTTCAGGAGTGTCCTTGTCCTCATCAGGGGTGTCCTTGTCATCTGACGCTACTTGTTATGTGTGCAGCCTTACAGCTCTGCCTATGGGGAGGGCGTGCTGGGGGTGCTGAATGCACTTCATAAAAGCTGCCTTGGCTTGTCATTTGAAAAGTCCTTTTCATTCTCCCTTGAAGACAGCCTCCCTCCCTCCCTCCCTCCCTCCCTCCCTCCCTCCCTCCCTCCCTCCCTCCCTCCCTCTCTCCCTGTTTTTCCTGTTGTTGGGGATGTAGTTGACAGTCTTATCTTTCAGGTAGTAGTGTCTTTTAAGTTATGTTTTCACTTCACAGGATAAGAGTGTGTCATCTTTATCAGAGTTACCATAATTACTACCCCAGGCAGACTCTTTACCTCTCCAGTTCGCTTTCTGAGTTGTTGTCTAGCACTCTTCTCCTCAGCCCTTCCCTGAGAGTAGATGAGGGCATAGAGCCAACTGTAGCACTTAAATGGAGTCCATGGGATGGCTGGCTTTGACTGTGAAGCACAATCACTTAGCTTGATGAGATGTGGAAAAATAATTCAGCCATGTTGCCTTTGGGCTGAGAATGACAAGAATGTTTTTCTGTTCTTTCCTGAGAATAGAAGCAAGCTCTGCACAGTGATTGGGCAGTCTGTGTAACTCTGTCTCCATGGTATCAGCCCAACAGTAGTAGAGTCCCCTATCTACCCCTCCCACTCTGTATTCTTAATTATGCTGACCTTGAAGCTATTAGAAACTCAGCAGTTTGCTCCCCCATAAATAATGCACTCACTCTGAGTGGCAGACTGCAGGCTTGTGGCCCAGTTCTGCTGGGTATTTATAGTTCAAGCCAGTAAACATTTTGCTTGAATCCTTCAGGAGCTGTGGGTCTGATCCCTTTTCAAGTGGGTGTTGAAAGAAATGAATCAGCATTGTTTTTAAGCTACTGCAGAGTCCAGTGCATCGATAAGCCTGTGGCACTGGTAATTGAGTGGCTAGGAAGTGGGTGGGCCTCCCGGCTTGTTGGTTCATTTTCAGCTGGTTAAGCCTCTACTGGGTGGGAAGCTGGAACAGAGCTCTGGCAGCAAATAAAGAGAGCTCTCTGCCTACCTTGAAGTGAAGTAGATGTCAGCTAGGACTAGTGTGGGTCTGCTGTGGCCCTGCCGTGGCCCTCGCCGGACCTTTACAGATGACACACCCGGTCTGCTTTGAGGCCTCTTTTCAGCAGGGACGAAGGTCGCATTGGTCTGTAAGCATATGTACAGGTCCCTGTGGCTGTGATATTCAGTGTGGGTTTCTTGTATAGTAAAGTCAAGTGTGACATGGTAAGGAGTGTACTGATGTGGGAAAACCTGCTTCTGCCTGTGTTCTATCATGGAGGCCCACCAGTTTTACTTCTTTTCCTTGTATCCTTTTTGGGACTTACTTCCCCTAAGAAATGATGACACTCCCGTGGCCTCCTTGCAGTTCAGCCCACATGGTCAGAATAGGGCTCTTATTCTCACGATCGTTTCCTGGTGTAGGTGTGAGTGCTCCTTAATACTAGCAAGTGCATGGGTGCTCAACCATGCAGCCAGTGGCTTCAAGAAGAAGGGTTATTTTTAAAGGAGACCTGTAGGCTTTTAATGTTAAATGGCTATTGACTTTTTTTTTTTTTTTTTCTCATAAGAAATATTGATTTTTCTCCCACTCTCTGTTTCAGGTTCTGCATTCTTCCCTGGACGGTGTGCTGAGATCTTTGTCGGGGGTCAAAGCATCGGGAAGCTAGGTGTCCTTCATCCTGATGTTATCACCAAATTTGAGCTGACTATGCCCTGTTCCTCTCTGGAAATCAATATTGAGCCCTTTTTGTGAAGTTGGTCTCTGTTGTGTGGTTCAGTCTCTAAGTGTCCCTTTCTGCTCCTGTGGTGTCCTTCAGCCTTCTTTTACAGGGCACATCCATTTGTGCGTTAATGTTTAATAAAGTGAAATGTGCTATCTGGCTCCTTGCACAGCTGCATTAGGCCACCTTGTGGAACAGCCAGTGTGTGTCTGTATGTACCACATTGGGGAGAGGTGCCCTGGACAGGCAGGGTGAGTTCTGGAAGCGCAAGTTTTGCTTGGCCTTGAGAGTGTTGGTTACTTATGACTCCTCTCGAATAGAAGGAAACAACTCATCAACTAGAACACATATTGCACATGTTTAAGCCTTTTCTATACCTGATAAATATTAATCAATAAAATCAGTACTTTAGGAAAAATTTTAAGAATCAGTATGACCAAGCAGTGATAACTTTTCAAGTCATTTTTTTTTAAAAGTTGATTTATGTGTGAATATATGTGTATATGAGTGGTGTGTGAGTATGTGAGTGCTTGGGTATGCGTGTATATATAGTTTCTTACAACTTGGTAAGACAAGGTTATTAGCTTCATCAGAATACAGATAAAGACCACATTAACAAACTGCTTCACACTCCTTAAAATGGCTACTGTGGGGGCTGGGAAGGTGTTAAGGGTGCTGGATACTCTTGCACCTGAATTTATTCCTGAATTTCTGTCACCCACATGACAACTCACAGCCAACTGTAATTCCCGATCTGATACTCTATTCTGGTCTCCAAGGGCACCGGGTACATAAGTAGTATGCAGATATACATGTACATAAGTAGTATGCAGATATACATGTAGGGAAAACACCAATACATAGTTTTAAATGTTGCTGTTGAGAGGATATAAAATGACAGAGCCAGGAAAGTAGTTTGGTGGTTTCTTGAAACCTGAAACACCACCTAGCTGTAGTTTTTATGCAGATATTCAGTGTTATTTATAGTAGCCCAGAGCACATAGCCTTTCTATGAAGGGCATGCATTCCTTATGAGGAAGGGACTCCTGATAACACAAAGGAGTCCAGGCATGCTAAGAGAAAGAAGCCATACATAAAAGACTACACATGATCCCACTGATGGAGAAGTCAGAAGAGATTGTGGAGGCTGGCTAAGAGCACTGACTGCATTTACTGAGGCCCTGAGTTTGATTCCGACCTACTTGAGTGTCCATGACAGACAGCATGAGTGAATTCAGATTCTCTGCTTGACTCTGAATTTCCAACAGGCAGAAAGGATGGCTGTGGATATGGGCAGCCAGATTGGTTGAATTAGCATCTCCAGCAATGGGCTGAGAGGAGTTTGTGTCTGGCCAACCAAAGCCCTGTGCTTTTTTGTCTCTTATGACTGCTTCAGTGCTCAGTCAAGTGTTTTTCTCTCAGCATTGCCCTTCACTTCTGTTTAAGGAAGCCAGCCTAGGACTGAAGCATGGTTGTGTTAGAAAACTTTTGAAACAGCTCAGTTAGTGAATGTGAGGAGGCAGGGCACAGCAGAGAGAGGAATCACAGGCCTTCATGCAAACGAGCCCTTTCAGAAGGAGTGACAGTAAGTATACAATGTGCCTTTTTGATACCAAACTTGGTGGCAAAGGAACTTACATTCCAGAAGCTGCCACTTTGTCACGAAGGAGGATGCTGTGCTAGCCCTTCAAACAAGCCTTCCTAAGAGCCAAGGAGAAGGTGGTTCTGCTGGAGGCAAGCCTGTGTAAACTACTCACTGGATTCTGGGCAGATAGGGAGTACACACCTAGACAGAAATGGGTGGGTCAATCAGAGATCTCAACCATGAGTCTTGGACTACTCATTTATAGCAGGAGCACTTGGGGTCACCTGAAGCAGGACAAGCAGACAGGTACCCCACAAACTAACTGCTGTAGGACGATTGCTCAGGTGGGGAGAACTCGAGTATATGGGTCACTAGGTGGCTCAGGGCGAGGGTTTGTATAGGGCCAATGGATGTCTTTCATCTTACGGACCCTTCAGCTTTTTATCAGTGTTGAACTGAGATGAGTTAAGATGATCTGTGTTTGGTGGGTTCTGCATAATTTGTTCCCTCAGGGCCACCCATATGGTTTCCAGGTGACAAAGCTGCAGACCAGAGACCCCTCTTCTCTCTTGGCACATTATGAACTCTCTTAGGTACATGTATTAAAGCAGCATCAGGTTGCCGCCCCCACTCTCGGTGAAGAGAGGACCAGCTGGACTTGTTACCAAAGGTTTGGCTTTCTTTGAACACGTTCACTGGGAACAATCTGGCTTTGCCCCAACCCAGGGGATCGTGATGTCACAGAATGAGGGAAAGCAAGGCTGGCAGATGTTGAGTGTGGAAAAAGCGGCACCGGCCGGAACTCCTAGCACGCCACCATTGCGTTTCTTGTTTGTTTTTGCATGCCACATAGACAGGCGTGGAGAAGGAAGAGGAATTTCTTTGGCTTCATATAGCTCCCTTGTCTCATGTGGCTATGGTTTTTAAAATTGAACATTCTGTTCATGGCCCACATTCAGCTCTTGTCTTAGTGTGCATGTAAGTATGTGAGTCTGTCCTACAGGTGTGCCCCACTTCAAGAAAACAACGGATGTATAGTAAGACCAAACTCATTTATTAAAGTCTTATGTTTGTGAGGAAGGAAGAATTGCCATATGACTTTGGAACTGCAAATCACACTGGATGTTTACAATACGAGCAAGGGCCTGAGCAGATGGCTTACTGGATTTAGTGGTTACCATGAAAGCTAGAGGACCTGGACTTGACTTCTCAGAACCCCGTGTAAAAGTGGAGCATGATGTCATGTGTCTGTGATCCCAGTACTAGAGGGTGGAGACAGGAAGATCCAAGGGGTTTGCTGGCCTGGCAGTCCAGTCAAAATAGTGAGCTTCAGGTTAGTTAAATGGGAGACTTTCTCAAACATACAGTGGAGAGCAACAGAAGTCAAGACGCCCCACACCATCATACACACTCATACAAACAAAATAAACACAACATGGCTTGGAAGAGAACCCTGTTTAAAATGAAATGTGCTTGGCTTGGGTCTGTGTAAACTTGTGCTCTAGAAATAGATCCATTCACTGAAGAGACAAGAAACCCTGTTTCACAGTGAAACAGTTTACAAATGTTTCTGAGGATTAGTTTGAGGAACTGAGTAGAGAAGCCTAAGGAACATGGTGTGCACAAGGGACACAGGTTCATGTTTTCTAACTAGAGGACCTGGGAGCAAGTGGATCAGAGGTGCAGGGGCGAAGGTATCCAGAGCACACTGAAATATTTGAAGCAGGATGACAGGAGCACGTGAAAACAGTCATCACTCAGTCCTCACATGGTGACCATGCAGGTTTGGTCTGGCTTTTCCCTGTAAGAGCTGGGGAGTGCTCTGTCCAGCTGGTCCCTAGATGTGGAGTATCATCTAGTGCCTTCTCACTCGCTGCCTAGGCAACCTGGTCTCCCCTCTACACCTGGCTCCTGCAGTGCCCTCAATAAAGCCTGGACTTGCTCTTGATCTCATACCCAAATTAATCCTTGTCCTGCCGCCTCCCATGGCCTGGTCTTTCCCACACAACCTTGACACTTCAGATCTGACTTAAAATTCTCTGAGCCTATGACTACTCTGACCTGCAAGAACTCCACAGAAAAGACTGGAGCTTTTACATCCCTTAGGTGCCCAGCACATAAGTGATGAGTGTACCCTGGTCACAGTATAAATACGGGCTCACATGACCCTGTACATAACTGCTAATCTAAGAGCAATCTTCTTTGAATTGCTAATTCAAAGAGCAAATCAAGGTGCTTAAAGACAGACAGAGCATTACAGTTAGGCAAATTTGACTCAGGGGAAGTGTTGAAGTGGCTCATCCACTATCTATGAAAACATTTTAGTTCTCTTCATTCTGGACTAACCTGGGCTACAAACTGAGACCTTGTCTGGAGAAAGAAAAAAGAAAAAAAAAATCCACAGAAACAAAACATTAGATTTTAAAGCATTTAATAATCATACTCAAACAAAAAAGATTTTATTTTTAAAAAGAATAAATTTACATACACTGCATAAGCAAGACAGTTGAAGGCTTCCAAAATAGAAACCTGAAACATATGGTCTGAAATACCACATGCTGTGACTATCCCGGGAAGATGAGTTGTGTATTTGGGCAAGAAAACCCCAAGTTACCAGGCACAGTGTGGAGTGGTTTTGGTGGCTGCCATGAATGGGTATTAGTTTAAGGGTCTTGCCTATGTCTTTTTCCAGCATATGGTACAGGTCTGAGCAAAAATGACCCAAAATGGACAGCTGTTTGGAAAGCCAGCTCTAGATTGATCCTTGGCCCAGAGTAGTAGCAAGATGGGAAAAAGATGCATTATTCTTCCTGATTCCCAAAGGAGCCTAAATAAAAGCTTTGGTGTCCGGGTGGGCCAGGCCTAGACTTACAGAGACACATTCTGGTGACCAGGCCAGCCCAGAGCAAGAGGGCCTTTGGACTAAGACAAGCTAAACCA
The DNA here is from genome assembly GCA_028551405.1 of Uromys caudimaculatus. Classification (NCBI taxonomy): domain Eukaryota; kingdom Metazoa; phylum Chordata; class Mammalia; order Rodentia; family Muridae; genus Uromys; species Uromys caudimaculatus. The sequence goes on along the minus strand of CM052709.1, from coordinate 69,011,804 downwards.
GCAGGGGGCACTCTCTCCCCAGAGAGAAACTGACAAAATGTTTTGAAAGGAGACCCAAGAGAGAATTGACTAGGGTGAAGTGCTGCTCTGTAAGAAGTGAATTGGGTGAACCGAGAAGGCTCACCAAAGGCAAAACCGTGATCAAGCCATAGCACTTAAAACTAATACTGTAGGAATCCAAAACTAAACTTGGCATCTTCGGTGAATACTTCCTTCCTCCATTTGCTGTTATCAAGTCCATCCAAGAGTGACCAGTCATGACAAATTCTTAGGCCACTGTTTAATGTTGTGTGGCTAATACATTCATCCTCCATCTAAATTATGCAAACACAGCCTTGAATGCATTCACTCAGTCAACTTCCCGGTTGTTGGGCCTTAAACTTCCTAATCACCACACCCATCCTTGTGACAATACACACAGCCCTTCTTTTGCAGATATATGTGGAAGAAGCTGAGCTTTTTTTCATTAGGCCACAGACAAACCAACTAAAATCACCCTGTGTGAATATTAACCAGCATTACAAGCTCTAGTTTGGTAGCTTGGGGCTTGGGGGAGAAACAACAGAAAGTGCTCCATCAACAGCCATGCACTGGAGAGGCTGGCCTAGGCAAACAAACCTGTAAGCCAGGATTTGCGGCTCCCCAGCCATGGAGCTGAAAAACTGTCAGCAAAACCAGGCAAGTGCTAGTCCGTTTCCATTCCTGTTCTTAACTATGAAAAATAAGAAGAATTGTTAAGTTCAAAAATGGGCATTTTGTTAAGAATTATTCTTTTTGTTTGTTTTTCAAGACAAGGTTTCTCTGTGTAGCCCTGGCTATCTTGGAACTCGCTCTGTAGACCAGGCTGGCCTCAAAACTCAGAGATCCATCTGCCTCTGACTCTCAAGTGCTGGAATTATAACCATGTGCCACCATGCCCAGCCCAAGAATTATTCTTCAGAAATTAAAACACTATATTCAGTACCAAAGAACATCATTCCAGCATAGGCCATGGAGCATACTTAAAATCAGAGAAAATGTTGGCCTTGGTGTTCACATTGATTGTGAAAGTTGGAGTCTCTGTAGCTTTTAAAGGAAGCGGATAATTCTGTTCAATATGTGTGTATAGTGAAACACTGGCTCACTGCCACCATCCCTCAAAAGGTCAACAACTATCATTTATAGCCACCCCTCAGGATGTCATTGTACCTGATCTTATTCTGAAGCTATGAGTGCAGGGAAAGAGGTCTCTGCTGTGGGCATGAATACCTTCTTAGATATAAGGAGGACCACTCTAGGCTCAACAGGTATTACGGTTAATTGGCTTATTTTCTCAAAATAGACTGCAGTTTTCCTTGCACTAAAATTCTTCAAATCTAAACACTTTAAAATTCTTAACTGAAAATCTTAAAACTGCCAAGAGGTAAGAAGAGGTGGGAAGACCGTGAGTCCCTGATTCTGCCTAGCAGGTGAATAGTTGAAAACTATTTATACAAAGTAGCAGAGCAATGATGAGGTAATGTCACAGCGATGCAGCAGTGTCAGAGCTGCCTAACTTGGTCAGGCTTCCAGAGGACGGAGCTTATCCATTCTTGTGCTGATCCAATGCCTTCTGGGCATCTATGGAAGCTTAAACAACTGAAGGAGCAGAAGGCTAAGCAGGAGGAGTCTCAGCATGGCCTCATTTCCACCTGTGAGAAGCCGGCAGCCCGTCAGGTGTTGCTTACACTAGTGTAGAAACAGAATGCCTGGATGTTGCGGGCTATATGCAAGGAAGATCAGCTTCGCTAACAGTGCCTGGAGGAGATGGGCTAGTAAATAAAGCAAGCTCTTCCGGTGGCCTCATAGCTGTGCTTCCATCTTCAGTCTCCTCACAGGAAACTTTATTCTAAAATGGTCTCGCCACCCACTCAGGCACAGTCCAGTCTGATCGCAGCACAAGAAGTCACTGTCCAAGCAGTTGTGATTTTCCATAGTGTCACCCTTACTCTCAGACCAGTTTGGGGATTGAGACTCGAAATTAGGCAAGGTTTTAACTGAAAAGAACTATCCTGCCTTCATGTTACCTCGAGTCTGCTAGGTCTCTGGAGCCTGATGGGGCTTGTGGCATTCCAAGCTGGGCCATAATTCCTGTCCATCCAAGACTGGGTCCTAAGTCCATGTAACAGACAGGGCAGGAGTGGTCTTGAGACCTCAGGTGTGGTTTGAGCCTGGTGTTCTTACAGATGAATCACACGGCTGGTACCACAGCAGAAGTATCTATGTTACATCAGCAAAGCAAAACTATGACTTAGGGTTTCCTTAAACAGGAGGCATTGAGATTACCTGAATCAACAGCTTTCTCCATTTTGCATCTCTTATTAGCAGACTAGTTCCCAACTGTCTTGGGCTCAGAGCAATCCCAAAGACCTGTGCAACATGGGCACAAAGGTTGTGGCACAGATTCCAACAGATGTGTAGGTGACAAACTTGTAAGGGACTTCAATCTCTAGTCTTCGTCTGGCCTCCTTGTTCCTAGTAACCACCTTGAACCATGAGAATAACACTTGCAGGGAGAGGTTTTGCACCAGTTGGCGAACCAAGAGGACCAACATGATCCCCACCATAAATTTGGTCAGACCTAAAACCAGCATGTCAGTGGTAAGGGGTGGGATGTTCTGAGTCACAGGAAGAGGCGGGGTGGGCTTGGACACGAGCTGGAAGAAGTGGTTGATCCAGAATCCTAGGGTCACTCCAGCCCCGGCAGCCACGATGGTGGTGGTGTCCGCCCTAGTCGGGCTGTAGTAGTCAGACACAGGGTAATTGTAGCACAGGAGGAATGGTACAACAATGACACACACAGGGAAGAGGGGGCTGGCGGAGTCCAGGGAGTCGATGAGGGTCCAGGCAGGGTAGGTCAGGGCAATGAGGACTGCAGTGATCAGAACCCCGCCCAGGACATCCTGCCGGGAGAGAAAAGAAAAATGGCTGCTTAGCATTGGGAATACAGTCTCTGCCTGGTTTTACTTTATAGCGTGTATTCAAAGAAAATAAATAAGAATTTAGAGTGAAAATAGGAAGTAATATACATAGTCGCCATGCTACGGGTGTCACGTACTCTCTCACGAGAGCATTTCTGTATTTCGAGAATAAATTCTGAATTTCTGAGTGAGTGGTTGATAGTTTTGTGGTCATTTAATTTTGTTATGTACACCTTAGGACACAAAAATTGTCATAGTCTTCACAGTGGTGGTACCATCCTTTCTTGGTAGATAGTGTGAAGGCTTTAAACTCTTTATTGCATTTAAAAAAAAAAACCTGAATATTAAACATTACCAGATGAATGACCCATTAACTCCTTAACCCACTTGACTAGAATAAATACCACAGGAGAGATGCACATCCCTGTAAGGAAAGAAACTGGACAGTTTATAGCAGAAGCAGTGTTAAAATATACTGCTTAATACTGCTTTCTAATACTTAAAATACTTCCATATTTACTCATAATAAGATGGAAGAATCAAGTCATCTCGGGGAGAAATGAAAACTGGTGTTTCCGTGACTGCTGGTATTTGAATGTCTGTAGAAGTTGTACTAATAATCACCCCAAACGGGAGACAAGCCCAGATTCCTGACTGGGTGGAAGGGCAAAAGAACCCTGTGGTATATTCATGCCCTGGAATACCTTTCAGCAATCAAAAAAGCAATGAACTACTGATGGTTCAACGTGGATAAAATCTCCAGGAAACACTTTTGAATGGAGCAAGCCACCAAGCTCCCAGGGTTATACACTGCCTGGTTCTACGTGCATGGCGTTCTCTAAAAGACAAAACTTCACGGACAGGGAAGAGTTATCAGTCATTACCTAGGAGATTTGATTTATCCTGTGTGACCAGAAAGGATGTCATGATGCAGTCTAGGGACAATGAGACTATTCCATACTGAGATGGTGATTATAAAAATTTATATGTGTGCTAGACTTCGAAAACCTTAAAACAGTTACATCATATGTGTGTACACACGTGTGCCGGCCATAGCAGGCCTGTGGAAGTCAGGGAGTTGGGTGCTTTCCGTCATGTGGCTCCTAAGGATTGCTCAGATCAGCAGGCTTGGTGGTAACCAGGCACCTTTTACCTGCTAAGCCATCTTACCAGCCCCAAAGTCACAAAATCTTATGCCAATAACTGTCAATTTTTTAACTAAAAAAAACCCCACAAAACACTTCAAACAAATGAAAATGGAAATGCCTGTGGGCTCCTTTGTCCCTGTCTCACACTGCCAAGTATCAGCTGCTGCATTTTAAGGGCCCCAGAGACTGAGAGAGACTTTGTACGCCTACCTTCTCAGACTGCTGAGGATCTCCTAGAATCTGTGCCTGAACTAGTCCTTCAGACAAAATTCTGTTAGCTGGGCCTGGTGGTGAATTCATGGTGGCACAGGTACAGAATCTCAGCATTTGGGAAGTGCAGGCAGGGGGATGGTGAGTTGCAGGCCAGTTTGGGCTCTATTGTGAGAATCTGATTCAAGAAACTAGAGGAAAAGTTAAAGCTGTCAATGAAGCCGTCTTCCACTCATCTGTGTGCAAAACCTGCATGCTTTGTGGGGCAGAAACTTGTCAGTAGCTTTTAAAGGTACACATTTATCTTCTGAACTAGCAGCCTTACTCAGGGACCTGGCCCAGGGACTGTAACTGCCCACAGCTGAATCGAGGCTGTCATGTTCTTCACGGTGGTGCTGCAAGATGCTGGAAGTAACTCACTAAGTCCCCCTCCAGAAGGAGCAGTGCATTTAACTGTGGTATCGTTATGTTACACCATGGGATGGAACTGTGACAAGAGGATGCTGCAAGCAGTTTCAAAAGCCTACCCCTGGGCTTTCGGGGTAACGATGGCAGAGCAGAGCTTTCTGCTGACTAAGTTCAACCCCTCTGGCAACTTATCCAGATAGAGCCTGCTTTGACTGCTTTAGCCGGAAGAGCTCCTTCAGTGAGGACTGAGGCTGCCAATGCTGTCCTATTCATACCTGAGAAGAAGCAGAAATGCTTTCTCTATGACTAGTGAAGTAGACACAAAGTCTACCCGTCACCAAGCACTCGGGTTTGTGTAGCATGGTCAGGAGCACAGCTGTGCATGCAGAATTCAAAGGCTGCTCAACAATCCTCTTGTTCACCAAGAACCCATCCCCACAGCTCAGCTGGTAACTCAGGACCCAGGAACACCCAGTAGGTGGTGTTTGTTCTACTTAAGGTTCTCTGGGATGGAAATGGGGGTGAACGTGTGTGTTTCAATCGGATGCATCACGGATAGGGCTTGCTGTACCTGGAAAGCCCAGCAGTAGGAAAGAACTATGTGAGTAAGATCGTCGACCTTACAAAAAGGCACAAAGGGAACCTCCATCTTGAGGATGCCATTCATGTGGCTGCCTTACCTGCCAAGAAGAGCAGGTGACAGAAGCTAACAGGAGCTGGGACCTGTGAGGAAGCTAGCTTTTGGAGGCTCGGCCCACCTGGATTCAGGATCCCCTGGCTGCCGTAACATTTTAAGGAAGTGACCAGACAATCCAAATTTCACATCATATATTCCCTTGTGTGGGCTTAGAAACATTTTGTTGAGCAGAGTTTTTGCATGCTTATTTCTACACAGTTTAAAAGGATGTTTTTAAATTGACACAGAGCATAGCAAACTGTTAAATCCTCCACTAAGTATTGAGGGAAGGTGCCGAATGGCATGTGTAAGACACAGTTCCGTTCTGACTGACGGAAAGCTTGGAACACAGGCAGGTAGATATTTACAGTGCAGTGCACTTGGGTACACAGTGGGGAAGTTGACTTTTCACACTGACATTTTGTATCATGTGTATGTGTTTGTTATTTCCTTTGTAAATAAGTGAAATTAAATTCAGTATCTTCTCCAGATGGGATCTGCCCATCCATGGACACGTGAGTGAGGACCTCTTTGCAGAGAGCCTGCTGAGGACCAGAGTATTTTGTCTATGTGTTTAAAGGAACACTACTGTTAAGAGTTAGGGAGAGCTCAACACTACAAACGAGCTTGTCCTCTCACAGGGGAGAGAAGGTTCTGCCACTCAGGAGGGTCTCTTGTCACCTCCACCAGTCTCATGCCTGACCCTGAAGGAAGTCAACAGAGACAGAAGGGGCATTTGCCTCATCTACAGAGTTAAGCATGCAGCTCAAGTCCCTTCCGGAAGGAAGTTTCCCAAGGCCAGTCACTCACTCTTCCTTGGCCCTCCAGTCATGGTTGCTCATGGGGCTACTTTGATGGCTACAGGTCTCATGGAGACACCAGACAGATTCCTCAGTTGAAACTCTCTTCCCAGATGATCCTACGTTGTGTGTCACGCTGACTATTAAAACTAGACAGCACAGCCACTCTCCCCTATCTGATCCAGAGTGCAGCCAGGAATCTACACTCTAGCTCCCCAGCATAATCTAGATTCAGTGAATGTAATGTTAGAACAAAACTAAATAAAACCCAGCAACACCAGCCTAGAGCCCGAGCACAGTCAAAATCCTCAACATTTTCCAGAAATTTCTTACTGCTTTCCCAGTTCACTCAAATGGGTCTGCTTGCTTTTTTAAAAATTTTTTTTACATTTGTTTTGTTTTCTGGAGCCAGGCGTAGTGGCTCACACCTTTGATCCCAGCACTTGGGAGGCATGCAGGCAAATCTCTGTGAGTTCAAGGCTAGCCTGGTCTACACAGTGAGTTGCAGGAACATGGGCAACTTCACTTTGGCTACACATATGAAGAAAATGACTCCCTAATAACCATTCAGGGCTTCCTGGGGAGAGGCAGGGCCTCATGGGTCCCTCCCCATTCCCTGATAGGCTATTTATGGGCTCAGTCCTGAGTAGGTCTTGTTCAGATTGCTTCTGCTGCTGTAAGTTCATGAGTGCAAGGCCATGTCCTGGAAACATCTTTCACATCACTCTTCCCCATCCTTGGCTTGGTCATTCTTTCTGCTCTCTCTTCCATAACGTTCCCTGAGCCTTGGAGGGGGTGGAGCACATGTCCTGTTTAGGATGGTGCACTCAGCAGACACTTACTTCCAGTACTCTGACCAGTTCTGAGTCTCTGCCCACTTAACCGCTGCTCCTTGCAAACAGAAGCTTCTCTGGTCAAGGCTGAGCCCACTTGCCTTCTGTTAAGCACACCGAGTACAGTTTTGTATTCCTTTTAGCTATAGTGTGCTCCAGCTATCTCTACCTAAGTTCTCACAGCTTCTCTCTAAGGCTCGACTCTAGGGCTGTGCCTCTCTCATACACTGTCATGCATCTCCACAGTTGGCAGTGATCTCTCCCCCCGAACGGAAGTCAAGAGCCATACTTCATATACATATCACTTATTTTGTCTTTGCTGTGATGAGATACTTTCCTCTGGGCTCATTAAAAGTGTCTGGTCAGAAGGTCAAGGTTGAGTGAAGGTTGCGGATTTATTTGCAGTCTTTCTCAGAGCATCTGGAGTAGAGTAGAGCAGACACTCACTTGCAGAGTCAGAAGGCTGGGGTGTTGGCTACCCATTGTTTCAAAGTATAAATAAGAATTTACCCTGGTTCCTTCTGTCTTTTGTAATTACGGTTACCAAAGTCCGGGACATCTGGTTGGGATAGTCTTTATAAACCTAATTGTGTTCATCTTCAACCCAAACGAAATTATTTTGGTCCACAGCCCCAGCATTTGAGGCAAAACTAATTTTAGCCAACATGGCTGAAGGTGGAGTTTTCCCTTCTCCCTTCTAGCCACACATCTGGATTATCGTCCATGGAAAGTGATACTATAATAAAGGTATTTAGATATTCTTCTAAGAAAAACACTTGAGCCATAACTAGTGAAATTTCCAAGTTGGGGGACTATAAATTTCTTATAACAAAATTATTTTGTAAATACTCCTAAACTGTAAATACTCTAAGCTTTATTTTTAAATAACTTTTCTTGAGACAAGGTCTTATTCTGTAGCTTAGGCTGGCTCTACCACTGGTCCCCAAACAAACAAACAAACAAACCCCCAACAAAAACAAAAACCTTCAAAAACATTTCCATAGATGAAGATAATTAAACTACAAAGCATACAACATTACATAAACACTTCGACCTATGATTCTACTCAAGGCATTTGAAGAAAATGAAGAGAGTAAAATTATTCACAAATGTTCCCATCACCGCGGTGCTGGGGAAACTGCTCAATTGGTCGAGTGCTTTTCTAACATGCAGGGACCCCCGGCATCAGTCATGCACCCGTTATCCCAGAACTCAGGGCATCAGAGGCAGGAGGGTCAAAAGTTCAATGTCACCTCCAGCCACAGAGTGACTCCAATGCTAGCTTAGAATACAGGACACTAGGTCTCAGGAAGGAAGGACGGATTCGTTTACACTTGAAAATAGTTCTTGGGCTATTTCAATTCATGCAACTAAGACCAAAGATAATGTGCTCCACTAGAGAAAAATCCTGAAAATGCAAGCAAGAAAAATTATTCTAAAGAAGGGGGCACGCATCACAGCGAGATTGAAAAGGCACAGGCTGAACACGTCCTGCGGCTCACACAAAAAATGAGGTGAGGAAGCACGTCGTTCCTTATTTAATGATAGAGGAGGAACGTTCTCCATTTGAAAAAACACATGACTGGAAATCTCGTGTCCCTACCCATGGCTTCAAAGTTAGCAATAAGTGAGATGTAGTGAAGAGAATACAGTCTAATCTTAAGTATGTACGTACACACACACACACACACACACACACACACACACACACACACACGAGTGAAATATCAGAGGGAAATTAAATGGGCTTTCTGAATGGGACATTACAGACGATTTCTATCTTCCATATGCTCTACTGACTCACTGCCGTATTTTCCTGAATTTTATGCAGTTAATACCTTTGCCTTTTTTTCTACTGGTATAGTACTTGTTTATCTAGAGACAAGTGTTTTCTGAATGTAGCCAGAGATGACTTTGAACTCCTAATCCTCCGGCCTCTGCCTACAGAGTGCTAGCCCGACCGTGTACATCGATATGCCCAGCTTAGTATCTTTATATTAATGAAAATGCCAGCAGGCTGCTCACGATAGCCAAGCTGTGAATCCGTCTCGGTATCTGTCAACTGATGAATGGATAGAGAAAATGTGTCACATCTATACAGTGGAGGTTCATCCAGCCAAAAGGCAGAAAGAAATCATGTCCCAGTAGATGGGAGTCGATGTCACTGCATCGAGCAAGGTGAGCCAGATGCAGAAAGCCAAGCATGGACAGCTTTCTGCTCCATGTAGACGTGAATTACATAAAACAGATAACGTGAAAGTGAAAGAACTCCTCCAAGAAAAGGCGAGCCAGGGCAGAGGTTAGTGACGATGTCTGCTAACACTTGACATTGTGATTCTTACCATTACCCAAACAGAAAGGACTTGTTCAGTTTTGGTGAACATCTCTGGAAAGTTCTACAGTATGCCCTTACCCCCCTGTCTACACTGGTGAGTTCTGACCCTCCATTCCTTTCCCATGTGACTGGGACAAATTTTCATCCCATCTCCCAGCATCCCCCCAGAAGAACACTATTGAGGGGTTAGAGCTGCCCAAGGTTGTCTGGCTAGAAAGATGGGCAGAGCCAGACACTCGCTCAATTTTGCGAAGAATGCTTTCAGGTTCCTGGACCATTTAGGCATGTAGGCTGGGGAACTCTGGCTCAGGCATCTTCTCCTCTGCCAGATCCCCTGCTGAGAACATGAAGGGCCTGCTCTAGCCCTGAGGGCCTCACAGAGTGAGCTGAAGCCAGGAACCCAGGCAAAGTCAAGATGCACAGACTGCTCTGAATACCGTGACACTGAACTCAGTGCATCCACAATGACCCAAGCCAGACCAGGCCTTCCTCTCCAGGGTAACAAGGGTAGCCGCTAGAAATCCGTCAGTGTCTCCTCCTGAACATCTTGGAGTATGCTTTCCTGAGCTAGCACAGGTTTAATTTGATTTCTCAGAATAATGAAGGCAGGCTTCAGTGATGGCCTGGGCAAGTGGGAGGCCACAGTGCTCATGAATATTCGTATTCGTGATTTCTGAGAGAAACCGGTATGTTATGTAATTAGCATTTGTATGGGAAGAAAAGTGAATATGTATATTCAAAAGTATTAATTTTCAATCACCATACATCAATGTTTACATACAATCCAGATGTCACAACTGGGCCTGTAACCCCAAGCACTCAGGAGCCTGGAGCAGGAGAATTGCAAGCTCCAGGCCAGCCTGGACAACAGAGTGAGAATCTATCTCAAACAGACTTCAGTGGAGCATACGTGCTGGGCATCAGATCCCCAGTACCCAGATAAATGCCAGGTGGGTGTGGTGGCCCACCTGTAATCCCAAACAGGGAGTCCCTGAGACAAACTGGCTAGATTAGCTGAATTGGGAAGCTCTGGGTTCAACAAGAGATCCTGCCTCTGTAAATAAAGTGGAGGGCAATCAAGGGAGACACTCCCAGTGTCAGCCTGTGCCCCGTGCCACGTGCACACGGGTGCCCGGCACATGTGCACCACATGCATGTGTGCCACACCCATGCAAACACCACACATGGAATAAAAATTAAAAAAGAAACAGAGCTCCATCAGAAGCAGGAAGCCAAGAAACCCTCTTGCTCCACGGCCTGTGACAGGAGCAGTAAGATCTGCTGTCCTGGGATCCGAGAGTGGGTGCTCGGCCACTCTGTTGCCTCCTTTGTGGGCCATGGCTGACCTTGAGGCCACTTTACATGGCCCAGGATTGTTAAAACCTAGGTCTAAGGACCAGCAAGCATGGCAGTCTGTGGCTACAAAGAGAGGCTCGAAAGACCTTTTGAAAACTCACTGAATGCTGGGAAGGAGTCACGTGGGGCAGAAACGAGGACACCAGCTTCCTTGGGCTGTAGTTTTAGAGCTAAGGGAGACTATTTAAAGATTCAATAGAAATCACATTGATAATTTTGACAAGGAATGGATTTCTGCGGGTGTGTTAAAATATTACAAAGTATGGACGTAACAGAGCAGGGCAGAGGAGCAAGTGCTTCCTCCTCCCTCAAATTAATTAATAATAAAAGCTTAAGCAGATTGTGATGGCCCACGCCTATAATCCTGCACTTAGGAGGCAGAGGCAAGGTAGCCCTGACTACGCAGTGATTCAGGACCTTCCTGAGCTATGTGAAATCCTGTCTCAAGAACGTGGATGTAAGACAAAGCCTCCTTTTAATGTCATACAAGGACAAAGGTCACATGAAGGTCACAGGAGGGAGAGCTTTCACCTCACTGTTTAGTGGATCAAGGCTTCAAACTAGTCTGAGCAAAGCAGGATCCTGTCTCAAAAGATTGTTTTTTGTTTCAAAAAAATTTATTTTTAGTTGTGATTGAAGAAAAGTAAGAAGAAATTCATTTTATTCATCTAATATATTTAATATATTGAACATTATTATCTCAACAGACAATCAACAAAAATGCCAATAGCATTAAACTTTCTCACACTACTATCCTTAGACTCTCCCCCGAAGGGACAAGCTATGAGGTTCGGTTTTGTCTTATTAGAAGGCAAATGATTTCTGTTCATTGGAAATGATTCTGCCTTGATAAAGAAAATGTGGTACACTTACAATGATGCAATAGCACTCGGCCATTTGAAAAGTGAAATCATGAAATTCACAGAGAAATCATCCTGAGTGAGGTAACCCAGATGCAGAAAGACAAATACGGTACATATTTGCTTACATGTAGATATTAGTTGTTAAGTCAATGATAACCAAGCTACAATCTACAGAACCACAGAGGTTAGGTATAGAGTAAGGGACTAGGGGAACAGATAGACCTCCCTAGGGAAGGAAAATATAATAGACAGCTATGGATGCATGGGGTTGGGGAACTGGAACCAGAGGATCAAGTGAGGAGGGGCTGGGAAGAAGGAGGGAATACGTGGAGAGACAGCTAAAATTAGAAGCCATTTGAGACGTGGTATGGGAACCTAGACCAGTATAATTCCTAAAATATATTCATATATGAAGACAATGTAAAAAAAATCACCAGGTGTGCGCCACCACTGCCGAGCTTATTTTTCTTTCTTAAATGTCTTTACTATGTAGTTTCACTTTTCTGGCAGAGGCAGGTGGATTTCTGAGTTCGAGGCCAGCCTGGTCTACAGAGTGAGTTCCAGGACAGCCAGGGCTATACAGAGAAACCCTGTCTCGAAAAACAAAACAAAACAAAAATTGGCTTAGTGATAAATTCCAGTGTGATTTTCACCTCCAGTGTAAAGGTGAGCTGTAAATAATACTGCCCATGTTTAAGGAAGGAAACTTTGAGCTTTCCTGGTCATCCTCTCTTCAAACTCCAATGGACATCATGAAGGAGATCACCAAGGATCTCAGAGCAATAACAGTTTAAATGTTTGGGGGTGGCCGGCCCTCTGTCCTACCTAATAAAGCTCTGTGAAATTCAAAAAAAAAAAAAAAAAAAAAATCACCAGGTGAACATCTCTTGTTACCAAATGAAGCTTCCAGTCCTGGGATTGCGTTACATCTAATTGAGTTGTTGAACAAAGGGAACATGGGAACCCCCATACAACCCAGGCTGTTACTCTACAGACTATAGGCTGCTCTCCACAAACTGATGGCAAGACTCTACTGCTGAAGCCTGCACAATTCATTGACCATGGCAAAGTCAAGGCTGGTGCCTACAGAGGGCCTTCACTCCTACATGCTAGTGTCTTTGCTATCGGAAGGCACTCTGCACCCAACCCAAGGATGGGTAGGGCCACAAACTTTTTGATCTACAATGGGGACCTACCTGCAAAATACGCCAGTGCAAGGGGGCAGAAGCTTCCTCCCACAGGTGATGGTAACCAATGCAGAGATGCACAGTCAAATGTTCTGCAGAGAGTGAGAGGTCTGAACTCAGCCCTAAATGGGATGTCTTTGTCAAATCCCTCCTCTCATGGCTCAGGGAAGCCTGTACAAGAGGGGGCAGAAAGAACAGAAGAGCCAGAGGGGGTGGAGACGCCCAGGAGACACGGCCCTCTAAATCAACGTGAGTGAAGTCCATATAATCACACAAAGACCAAGGCAGTGTGCACAGGCCTGCACTAGATGGGCTCCGAGAGCTGAAAGGAAAGGTGGACACATGCCCCCCATCCCTAACCCAGAAGCTTCTACAATTGCTAACCACTTGCAAATGAAAATTCAGTTTTCTCCAAGAGAGTCTGACTGTGGAAACAAAGGCCTCTGAAGGGTAGGCCGCATGCTCAGCAGTAGGCAGACAATACCAAGCAAACTGAACAGTATCTATGGAGGCTCCTTGTCTCACAATGCTGTGTCTGGGCTCCCCCTTTACAAATTTTGTCGGATATGTGTATGTGTGTTTGTATATTTTATAAATATATATATATATATATAGAGAGAGAGAGAGAGAGTCTGATTTAAATGTGCATGTATATATGTGTATATATGAATATAGAGAATATATGTATATAAAAAGAAATAATATATATGTACATATATACATACATACATACATACATACATACATACATACATACATATTCTTGTCTCTTTTTACCTACTGACCCCTTTGCATGTGTACTATGGCTTCCAGGTTAGTGTTTTGTGGGATTCCTGAGTGTGAATGAGTGGGTCTCTGTGTCTATATCTATTTCTTGGGCCTTTTCTTGGGCTGTCTTCCTTCTGTGTTTTTGTTTTCTCCAGTTCTGGTGTTTTAGTTTTTATTTTAGCTAATTATAATTTATTATTATTCCTTTCCTGAAGCCTGTCTATTTTCTAACGAGAGACAGGAAGGGGGTGGGATCCCGACGGGAGAGAGAAGGGGAAGAGCTGAGAGGAGTAAGGAAGGAAACCCATAGTCAGGATATATTATGTGAGGAAAAATATATTCTCAATAAAAGAAAAAGTTAATTTTTTAAAAAATAAAATTATTCTGCCAAAGACCAGAATGCATTGCCTTTGTGACTCTATAGCATGTGGAACCAATTTCAGCTTATAGCCCAGCAGTCCTCAGTCTAACGCTCTCCCAGCTGAGCTATTTCGGCTTATAGCCCAACAGTCTTAATATACTTATTACACTTCTGAGATGATCTATTGATTCCTTCATTAAAGCTTGCTGGCAAAATCATGATCCAAAGAATTGAATAAAGCCTTTGACCCAGGGCTGGTGAGATGGCTCAGCTATTAAGAGCACCCAGTGCTCTTGCAGAGGACCCAGACTCAGTTCCCAGCACCCACATGGCAGAGCTCAACCATTTGCAAGTCCAGTTTTGGGGACTTGATGTCCTCTTCTAGACTCCTCAGTACCAGGGACAGACATGGTACACATACATACATGTAAGCCCATATTCTACACATAGAATAAAAGTAAATAAAGATTAATAAAAAACCGTTCATCCATGTTAATTGTGTACTTGGAAGACATAATTTGGAAAGGTTAAAAAAGATATTCTAGTAAGTAGATGATCATTTGATGCTATGCAGATGGAACAGTTATAGGTAATATAGATGACTATATTCCAATAGGATATATTCAAACAGAGTACATTCAAATAGAATCTATTTTTATTTATATATGATCTTTTTTATTACGTGTATGTATGTGTGTGTGTGTACCACCAGAAGAGGGTGTTGGGTTCCTGATGGTGGTTGTGGACCAACCAATGTGCATTCTGGGTTCTCTGCAAGAGTAGTACTCTTGAGTGCTGTGCCATCTTTCTAGGCCTCTCACTTTAACTTTAGAGATAGGGTGTCTCACTGACCCCAAGCTTGCTGCTGCAGCTAGACCATCTGGCTAGCCAACCTTTGGGATTCTGCTCTCTCTGCCTCATCAGCACTGGGCTCATGGGTGTGTGCTGCTGTCCGGCTCTGTGTGCACTAGAGATCCAAACTCAGGCCTCCATTCTTACACAGCAGCTATTTTACCCTCTGACTCACCTCTCCAAACTAGTATGTTTCCTTTAAATGGTACTAGTACACTAAAAAGTAAGACAGGCATTAAGTTCCCTAGGGAAATTATATAATCAGCTTTATTATAGCTTTGTATGCTCTCAATAGTAACTAGGAATATATTAGGGTACAGTGTTTATTTCTAAACTTGACCCATACCTAGTCCCATTTAGAAAATCATCACTTGCTTCTCTCGGCTCCACAGAGTCTAACAAGTCCCGGCAGTTGTTATTCATGAACCACACCAAACTCCCCACCCCAAATTCCCGTCTGTATGAACAGTGTAGCTGTGATGAATGGCAGAGCTTTGCACGCCAGGAAGATTATGATAGCAGCTCAGACATGTTTCAGGCGGGTTTTATCATCATCTCTGACAACTGCTGAGGCACTCATGAGATTGGCAGGTACAGGGGAAGGCTGAGCTGCCGGGAGACACAAAAGACACTGTCAGACCCTTAAGTGATCTTTCTAGAGCCTGGGTGGGCAGCAGGGCCTCAGAGGAAGCAGAGAACAGAGCAGAGCATGTTCTATGCGATGTGCGTATCCGACAGGTCCATGCAGGTTGCGTGTGATCGGCACTGCCTCTGTCTTGTCAGGGGATGGGATGAGTGTGGACTGCTTTCCAAACTGCACCTCACATAAGAACTCCACAGGGAAGCTCTTGAATGCAGCTTCCAGTGACACAGGGTCCACATGGGACCTGAGACTGCATTTCTAACAAACTCTCAGACGATCCGGAGGGACAAAGGGCACGCTGGTGAGTGACCAAGTCCACCTCAACCTGCTAGACTACAGAGGCCATCACAGAACCATGTTTATGTAGCATGGCGGGGCCTCCCGTTTTCTTATGTGAAACACACTTGAGAATAAAAGCTTCAGAATGTATTGAAAAAGTCATCTTTGAAGGTGAAATTCTGCTATGGTGATACTTGTGCACACAAAGGTAAAGGGGGAAATCTGTGAATTCTTGGTGGCCCTGGCATCACAACTGTTCACCCCTGGAGGGAAAGGGAGTCTACCATTGTCCTTCTTCCATGCTCCTGGAGAATGCCAGCCTGCGCCCTGGATGTTGGGTCCGTGAGCAAAAGCTAAGCACCCCAGGGGAGTACTGTGCAGCTGTACCTCCATCTGAAAGCAGACTCTTGGCATCTTGCTTTACAGAGTATCAAGAAAATGCATATATGGCCATGACCCTCTGCGGTGAGTTCTGATCACTTTCTTTAAGGTCTCATCATTTGGAAAAATGGAGTAGAAATATGACTTCCCTCACAGGTTGGGGTAACTAATAGTCATAAGAACAATTAGAACAGTGATTATTAACCTTTCTAATGCTGCAATCCTTTCATAGAGATCTTTGTGTTGTGGTGACTCCAAGTCATAAATTATTTTGTTGCTATTTCATTAACTGTAATTATAATACCATTATGAATCATAGTGTAAATATCCGATATGCAGGATATCTGATATGCTACCCTTGTGAAAGGGTCATTTAGCCCCCAAAGGGGTCGCAACCCACAGGCTGAAAATGGTTGGCTCAGAACAATGCCTAATAGATACAATACTTATAAACACATCTGATGTACCATGTGATATACGATATGTAACATCCATACTCAGAAAACTACAATGGTCCTGAGAAAAAGCAAAGATCTGAATACATCCTTGGGCAAGAGTGCTTAGCAATGCAAGATGCCAGTTCTCTCAAGACAATACACACACTCACTTAACCTCAGCAAGAGCCCAGAAGTGGAGAAACTGACAAGCAGCACTGGGTGCAAAATTTACATGGAAACACTACGAGCCCAGAAGAGCACAGAAGAGGGCTGCAAGGCCTTTTCCGCCTACAGATGGTGAATCTAGTATCTATCAGGTATTAGATAGATCTAATATCTACCAGATAATATCTTTCATCCTTCATAAAGGACAGTGCTCTCAAGTGCACAGTGCACTGGTCATTCATATAAAATAAAAGTCACAAAATCAACTCCAAGTGGAGCATAGATATAAATAAGCACTGTAAAATAATTAAATACTACAGATATAATATAATATTTTCATGATTTGTTGTATGCAGAAAAATATCTTAGGACAACTGTAACCATCAACTAAAGATTCAGGAATTGGACTCTGCTGAGATTTCAAACTTCTCACACACACAAAAATGCCAATAAAAGAGTCAAAAAATGCTACAAAGAGGGGAAGAGAATTAATAATACATTTAGCTAGCAATGTATTGATAAGTACCAGTAAAAAGACAAGTGAACCAGTTCAAGTGGGGAGGGGTAAAGACAACTGGGACCTCACAAAGAAAGAGATATCTAATAGTCAATAAACATATTAAAGGGGGTTGAAAAATTATCATTAGAGAAACCAAAATCAAATAAAATACTGAGACATCTCACTGGAATGACAAAGCTGGAGGAGACAGTGGAGAAGGGGACCTGCCATCTGCTTCCAGTGAGAGCAGGAACCGACACGACCCAATGGCCGATCTTGGAGATGAACCCTCACACACCTCTGAGAGATATCCTGTCTCCTGCATTCAGACTCAGATAAAAAGCATCTATCTGCACTCAAGGGCGTAAAGGGAAATTCAAAGTGGTACTGTTTATAACTGTCTCACTGGGAACGACCCAAATGTAATCAATAATGAAGGAACAGTGGCGGGGCTTCACATAGTTGAATACCATGTAACAATAAACTCTGCTGGACACGGAGGCACATGCCTGCAGTTTCAGCTCTCAAGGAGGCTGAGGGAGGAGGAGCGCTTGAGCCTAAGAGTTTGAAGCCAGAGTGGGTGGTACAGCAAGGCCTGGTCTCAAAAGTACCACGCTAATGAATACCGCATGCAATGCTGCATGGATGAACATGAAGCTACATGCTCTAAGGGGCTGGTTTCACAAGCTTAGGGGAAAGCAGACTGGCCAATGCGCTCCCGATTACTACACGCTGTTAAACAAGTGGACAGTGCTGATGATCTGGGCAGCAGTGCCTTTAGGGGATGCAGAGTCGAGGCCACAAGGGCTGGGCTGGTGATGTCGTCTCATGACCCAGGTTGTGTTTACGTGCAGCAAAGAATACATTCTTTGCTAGAAAATTTCTGAGCTGCACAAGTATAATTTGACATATCCATATGTGTCACAGCCATAAAAATGCTTTGTAAATTTTTTTCTTGCTTGAACCCCAAAAGTGAGGGTTCTAGGATTAGCCTCCGTGTACCGTATCCTACACACATCAGTCTCCCCATTGATCTCTAGGTATTGCTCACACACTCTCCTCCAAGGACCAGGCAGCAGATCTGTTGTCATGACATCCACAGGAAGACATGGGACGTCCTTCCCCATTCCCAGCTGCTCTGTCATCCTGTTGATTAAGTGAGATGTACCTGGAGGGTCCTCAGGACCTCCGTGTGAGGTGTCCTTCCCTCCTAAGAACTGGTTTTGGGGAGCTGTCTCAGTGGGTAAAGTGCTTGCTGCCCTAGCACAAGAACCCGAACTCAGATCCCAGAACCTGTGTAAAAAGCTTAGCATGGCCATGAGTGCCCACAGTTCTAGTGCTGGGGAGGTGGAGACCTCATGTGGGGGAGGGAGGAGGGGAAGAGGGAAGGGAGGAGGGAGGGAGGAGGGACAGAGGAGGGAGGAGGGAGGGAGGAAGAGAGAATTGGTTTTCTAGACAGCTAAAACTACCATTCCCTACACATCATTCCAAGGTCACTAAACTCGCCGCCCTCTACTCTTAGAGACTTACATACAGGCCTCCATGCGGACACAGTATCTGCTACCGTGTGATACTTTCCACTTTACATTCTTACAAGATAGCTATTATTCTAACAAGCAAAACAAAATGAAACTGGAAAAAGAAAGTACTCTGTGATTTGATGAGCTCAGACCCATAGCCAAATATTTCCCAGTCTGACTCAACAAATTGCAAAGAAATAATTGGAAAAAAATAGATTAACGATGGTAATCTGTTGATACTGGTGGCAATCCAGTGAACATTTACTGGGAGGCCAATGCCAGGAATCCTGCTGGGAACTAGGGTGAAGGTGATGACAAGGAAAAGCAAAGAAAAAAGGCTGTTATCCTCAAAGGACTCACAGCCTCGTGGGTCCAGGCTGCCCAGACCCAAGCACACACTACAGCACAGTCTGCAGGTCTCCTAACGATACTAACAAGATGCAGATTCCATATGAACTCAAATCGTCAGTGGCTCCTAACTGCTGAGCCATCTCTCTGGCCCCTCTTTCATTATTTTTAAAGCATCCCTGAAAATACAAAGGAACTTACAATATTCACTGAATATTTAAATTTCTTTTTGGGGGGAACTGTCTGTTTTTGCTAACTGGTAAGCTAGCCTTTGCTTAGTTGATCTTTATATTAATCCACTTTCCAAGTGGCTTTTGAGGTGTCATGAAGAACATGGGAAGTTTCCTCCTGAGGCAGACAAAAAAGTCTCTCTCTCTCTCTCTCTCTCTCTCTCTCTCTCTCTCTCTCTCTCTCTCTCTCTCTCTCTAAGATATAGTATCACTATGTAGCCCTGGCTGGCCTCTAATCTAACAGATCTATCTGCCTCTGTCTCTGGAGTGCTGGGATTAAAGGCTTGTGCCACTGTACCAGCTTACTCTTGACATATTGTCTCTCTCCCTTCATGGCATTGAACTGCTAATCTTTAGCATTCAGGGGCTGGAGAGACGGCCCAGCAGCTAAGAACATTTGCTGCTCTTCCAAAGGACCCAGGTTAGGTTCCCAGGACTCAAGTCAGGTGGCTCATTACAACCTCTTACTCTAGCTCCAGGGGATACAAAATCCTCTAATGGTTTCTGGAGGCATCTGCACACATGTAGCAAACACACACACACACACACACACACACACACACACACACACACACACACACACACACACACACTGGGACTAGGGAGATCACACAGAAGTTTAGAGCCTGCCTGTAATCTTTCACAGGACCCAAGTTTGGTACCCAGTGCCCATGCTGGGTGACTCAGAACTACCTACAACTCCAGTACCAGGGATCCATTGACTTTGACACCTTCATACACACACACACACACACACACACACACACACACACACACACACACACACACACACACACACCCTCGTTCCCCAACACATAATAAAAATAATAAAAATTATTTTTTTAAAAGCCTCAAGCCATTTAAGATTCTCCTAAAGAGTGTCTGACCTCTGAAATGGTGGATACTGTGTTGATATTTGTCCTCAAGATGGGTGTGGTGTAATCCCAGCCCTTTCAGAGCTCAGACTGAGGCAGGAAGGATGGTAAGGCACTACTCAGAAAACAAAGAAGAGAGTTTGCATTTAGATCTGATGTGATTTAGAAGCAGGCCTTATTTTCAGGAGTCAGTTGAAGAACTAACCCCAGTGCTTGTATTTTCTCCTTTCATCCCTCCAATGTGACAAACCGACACTGACTTATGGTGCAAGTTCAGGTGTAAGATTCCTTTCAGTGATTGTTTTCCTGTCTGTCCCAGCTACCAGGTGGAGAGTACCACGGCAGAAGCTGGTGCACACATTTTCCCAGAGAGCTGAAGAAGTGAATCCTTTTTTATTTTAATTATAACCATAAAGGAAAAGTCATACTAATTTTTTTTTTAACAGTTAACTTTACAAAAATTCAACGATGGGGCTGCTTCCCTTGGAGAGGCCCAAGGGCTTAAGAGAAGCTCCAGCTTCAGTGTATTTGGGGCACGATACAATCCCAAAGGGTGTGCCCAGTAAGAGAACAAACATGCTTGACGCTTGAGCGCGTCTGTGGAAAGTCCAGCCAATGTCCTCTAAT
This sequence comes from Uromys caudimaculatus, assembly GCA_028551405.1. Lineage (NCBI taxonomy): Eukaryota > Metazoa > Chordata > Mammalia > Rodentia > Muridae > Uromys > Uromys caudimaculatus. Next base: position 68,991,064 of record CM052709.1, on the reverse strand, counting down.
CTCCTTCCCAGTAACTGGGACTCACCTAACCACCAGACGAGCCACACAGTAACGCTAGGTCCCGATCCGTGCTCTGTCCCTGAGCATGGGTTTTTACATCTTAACTGGGGGACACGAGGGACGTTTTCAGTATGACCTACAAGTAATGCAGAGCCTAAGAAGCATGAACTGCATGCTTCCCAGTAGTTACCTCAGAGGCTGAGAACATCTCTAGACTAGCTCTAACTGGAGCCCAGCTGTCAGCCAGCCACGAGGACAGAGAGCCTCACTCCCAGCCTTCCAACTGGGCTCTTGCCCATCTTCTTCCTAGGGTCAAGGCACTGCCAGGAGCCTGCTCATCCCACGTGTACCGAACAGAAAATTGTGCCACAGTTGTGGCTTTGGGAACAGTATTGAAAAAGCAACATTAAAATATTAATTTGTCCGTTTGCTGTTAGGGTTACATACCGGGGGCAGAAATTGTGCTAAACCCTGGCTTTTGTTTCTCTGATGCAGAAGCATAAATGCCTTCAATTTGCCTTCCCATCATCCCCAACAATGGCTGACTGGATATCTCCTGGTTACTAAATAATTTTTTTTGAACACTTACTACTCTTGAGACCAGAAAGAATTCTCTATTTTTACAAAAGGATAAAAATATTTGTCTCCCAGATAAAGAAAGACAACAGACCTACCACTGTGGTGACGGAGGCTCAGAAATGCAACCAAAGTCCCTTTTCATCTCACAAACAGTCTTATCTAATGGTAGAAAGGAGAGTTGGGCTTGGTGGGTTCTGATTTACGCTGTAATTAGGTCTTTCCTAGTATTAAGTGAGGCACTTTAAAGTGAGTTCTTTCTTTTTTTTTTATAAGTGGTTTCAAATGACTTGAAAAACACACCCAGAATACTGTCGACCAGAGCCAGAACACAGCTCCTCTGGTCTGCAGATAATTAAATAGTTGACAATCCTTTTCAACATCCTCCAACTCCAACCAAAACTAAAATGTTACTTGGGGGTGGGGTGGGGAGAAATAAGCAAATAAAACCTAATATCTACATAACCACCCTCAGATCAAACAATTTGAGGACAGTTTCGAGAAGCAGCACTTTGGCTAGGTCAAGTCAAAATGAGGGGACTATCCACCATTGGTTCACAGTTCTCATGTTTGCTGGTCCACCAACAACAATGCCAGGCTGGTTTTACTGTTAAAACACCAGATGCTGCTTCATGGCTCAGTGGGTTTAAAGTGGTCCTGTATAGTTGCATCATTTGGGGCATCACAGATAATACAGTGTGGTTTCCTTCCGCACAAGCACCGACGTTGTGCTGTGTTTATTTTCTGAGTCTTTAACAGAGCAGGAAAACGCCACACTGGACTTAGTCCCCTTCTCCTGATAACTGAGGGTTCTTGAGAGAACTGTCCCTGCTTAGGTATGATGGCTCTAACCCTGACCCTACTGCCAAGGGCTAGCTCTGTCTAAAGAGGCTGGCTCCTGGGCCAGATGGCCTAATCACAGATAGCCCTTGGCCTGGTGATGCAGCAGAGGGAGGCATTGTTCAAGAAGATGTTTCCTGAAACTCTCATCACGGGCATCCTTTCAGGAGAGGAAGTGAAGTAATCTAAGCCTAGGATTCCCAGGCTCTGACTTCAGGGTAAAGAATAGTCAGGCAGCATGAAGCCATTGTGCAGAGAAGAGCTGGAAGGGAAGGAATAGGAGCTTTTGGAAGGCCCAGATGTCAGGCCTCTCTCCCAGTGGCTGCCGGTGCCTGCCTTTTCTGTGGTTACAAAAGCCAGTGCATTTTTTTTAGGCTTAAACTGGGTTGAAGAGGTATCTGCTATTGGCATTCCCGACCAGGCAGATGGTGACCAGATAATGTTTGACCTCACTGAGTTCATTCTGGTCTCTGTCCTGAGCACTCCTTTGTAGCCCACAGGATCCCATCTCTGCATTTGGACCCCATCCCACGGCTAAAGGAGTGTCAGGTCCAACCCAAATCTTACCTACATATGTTCACATTTTGATCCAGGAGCTTTTGAGAGATAGGACATGTGGAGAGTGACACTATAAAGACAGCTAGCTACCTTCCTCACGGCCACCTGCTTCTGGTCCTTGATGTTCAGCTGAGTGAAGCAGTTGTCTGTGAACTACTCCAGACACTTCAAGACATCTCCTCTCCGGCCTCTGTCTTGCTATAAGTGATTTATTCTTCAAACCAAGAGAACATGAAATTAAACACCAAGGGAGAAAAATGAGTCTGTACATCGTGCATTGCCATAGTAAATGGGAAATGTAAGTCTCCATACAAACTGCCCTAATCAGGTAGAGACCTTGTTGTGTTGTTGTCTTTTGACTGGCGAAGCTAGTGGAAGGATGGCCCTGGCACCATCAGCCAGTCAAGGATGTTAGTGTCGACCCTGTGTCTTATTTTCATGTTTGGTATAACAGTGCTGACATCTCCAAAGCCCCCTAAAGGCATCTTATAGCTGTCCAACCCAGATGGGGTTGTGTCATCATGCACACCCGGCATCAGAGAGCAACTTCTCAGTGCATGGAACAGGTAATCAGAAATAAAATCCTGTCAGTGGGGTGAGGACAAATGTAGGAGTCAGAATTGACTCATCATGGTGACTACTTGGATGCCAGAGGTGGGGGGGGGGAGGGCTAGCATCCTGCCTACACAGGTAATAGGGAGGCTCTTCTCTGAGACAGGGATAAAGCTGTTTTGGCAAGGATGGTGAAGCAGGTTACAGCTCTCCATGCTTCATGTGGGACTACCAGGAATCTCACTGGGGCTTGTCAACGAGACTTTGTCCTAGAGCACAAGATGTTCACACCTGCCGAGAAGGAGGTCCAGAAAAAGAAGCCATTCTTCTTTCTGTATCAAGGACCATTAATATAAAGCAGGAGCCACCTCAATGACACATTCATGTTCCCAGAGAATCACAGCTGTCTCCACCTCCCCTCCACCTTACAACTGATGCTGTTCAGGTGTGTGTGTGTGTGTGTGTGTGTGTGTGTGTGTGTGTGTGTGTGTGCATGTGTTCACCCCACACCTGATAGGATCATCCCTGATCTAGTCAATGCTTATCAACTCTGAATTAAAATCAATCAGGGAGCTGCTTGCATAGGTCAGGACCCATGCCCCTAACAAGTCACTCGCACATGAGTGTGTGTGTGTGTGTGTGTGTGTGTGTGTGTGTGTGTGTATGTGTGTGTGTGAATGAGCGTGCACCTATGTGTGCATGGTACACGTGTGCAGGTCAGAGGACAACCTGGGTATCAGTCCTGGCCTTCCATCTTGTTTGAGATAGTCTCTTGGGTTTTTGGGTACCTACACCAGGCTCCCTGATCTGTGGGCTTCTAGGGAGTCTCTATCTCTCTCTCCCATCTCCCCATAGGGATTCTGGGATTGCTATACCAGGCTTTACCTAGGTTCTAGAGTTTCTCAGGTCATCATGTTTGTGTGGCAAACATTTTTACTATCAAGCTATCTTCCCAGCCCCTGAGTAAAACTTTTAATTTAATTTAATTTTCCTTCAGACAAGCATCATATACACTCCACTATCTTAACCAATTTAAAATGGTGTTAAGTACAACATGTCTGTGTAACCATGCCCAGCACGCGTCTCCAGAACTCTTTCTAGAGCAAAAATCCACCTTCTATACCCAAGAAATAATTTCTATGCCCTCCTACCCTCAGCCTTGGCAACAACTATATTTAACTTTCTGCCACTTAAAATGACTACCCAAAATTCTTCAGTTAGGTGGAATCCTACAATATTTGTCCTTCTGCTACTGGTTTATTTCACTTAACATGATACCTTTGGTGTTGACGTTACAGCACGAATCATAATTTCCTGCTTATTTAAGGCTGAATAATATTTTACTATAGGCATACACTAAATTTTGTTTATCTCTTCATTCAACAGCAGACACAAGTTGTTTCCAAATTTTGTTTTTCTTTTGCTATTGTGACTAATGCTGCTATAGCTGTGGATATACAGATATGTCCAGAGGTATTTTTAAGATATCCATGGAATTATGGAGGAATCCACATGGCCCCATACTTCTTGAGTGTTAATGGTTGCTAGTGGGGCAGGAGTCATTTTCTTCAGTCGGGTAGCCACTGATAAATTGTCCAGTGCTCCAATAAATAGCCTTCCACCTTGGAGAAGCAGTTTGCCTTAGTTAGCGTTTTACTGCTGTGAACAGACACCATGACCAATGCAACTCATACAAGGACAACATTTAATTGGGGCTGGCTTACAAGTTCAGAGGTTCAGTCCATTATCATCAAGGCAGGAACATGGCAGCATCCAGGCAGGCATGGTGCAGGAGGAGCTGAGAGCTCTACATCTTGTTCCGAAGGCAAACAGAAGCCTGGCTTCCAGACAGCTAGGATGAGGGTCTTAGAGCCCACACTCACAGTGACACACTTCCTCCAAGAAGGCCACAACTACTCCAACAAGGCCACACCTCCTAATAGTGCCACTCCCTGGGCCAAGCATATTCAAACCACCACACAGCTCTAATTAAATTCAGAGAGCCACACATGAAGAAGACACAAAAGTAAGAAGGAGACTTCTCGGGGAGAAGGTTTTAGTTGGAGGGAGTGAGAGAAGGGAAGAGAGGTGAAAACAACTAAAATGTATTATAATGGGTATGAAACTGTCAGACAATAAAAAAAAGACAAAGATTTCTAGGGGATTTGAACAGGCAGAGATGGTGGGGCCACTGCCTCCTGTGGATTGTTCTGAGGGGTCCTGGGAAGAAACCATATTACCTTAGTTGGTTCAGGCCAGCTGTGCCTTTGGTAATCATAGCATTTATGCCACGTCATCACTGGCTTACACATCTGCCTCCTTCAGGAGACTCTGAGACCCAGGAGAGCAGGTGGGCTTGTTCCTAGAGAGCAAGATATCCCTAGAGCTTGTCCCAAGCCCGATGTCCATCAAAAATTATCGAGCTGAATACAGAACTGCAGTGACCTATAACTTACCATCACCCCACTCTGCTAACAGCCATTCCCTTTGCTGCACGATTCATGGTGCCCTGAGCCAGGCTCTGGTTCTGCAGCCTGATGCACTGTGGGCCTGAGCTAGTGTCAGGATGCACGACAAGGGCAAACTGAGTAAGAGAAAGCCAGTGGGCTCCAACAGTGGAACAAAACCATGGAGGAGAAGGGCTGCCGTGGGCCCTTACTCCATCCTTCCCAAAGAATGGCTGCAACCCATTCCTTGCATCTAAATGAGAGGCCCAATCAATCTTCCTGAGAATATCTGCCTCTCCATCTCCAAAAGCCACTTAAAAAGGAAAGAGAAAAAATGTAACTGTGTTTCACTGAAGTGGATTTGTGTGTTTTCTCTCTGTGTGTCTGGAGCTCCACATTCCTGTGTTTTCTTTGGTTTTAATTTTAACCTGAGATCCATTTTTTTTTCTTCCAAAATGGAAACCTATGGAAATTAAAAAGTAACACTAGATAAAATAAATGCCAGAACACCCAGGAGAGTCCTGTGGAGTTCCACACTGAGGTCTAGGAAGGGATCTGCAGAGAACGTCTTTGTCATGTGGAGAAGTGGTGTGGCAAATTGAGAATGCTCTCCTCCCCTCCCCTCCACCTCAGAAGCCAGCAGATGCAGTGTGTGCTGGGACGGAGAAGCGAGGATCGAGGATGGTGCCTTGGTAGGTAGAACAGCACCGTCTTAACTGCCTCTTTGGTGTTTCTAAGATCTGGGCCCCTTTCACTCAAATAGTAAACTGCTTGGGGCCTGGATTAGGAGAGGTATACCTGTGACAACATATAGCAGACGGCTCCGTTTATACTTAGATATTTTATTCACTACGGAATCTGCTGCGTTGTCTCATGTAGCCAACGATGGTCTCAAACTTGTCGTGTACTGAAGATAACCTTAAACTTTGAACCTTTTGTTTCAGCCTTCCAAGGGCTGGGACTGCAGTTGTATGGTTTCATGCCCGGTTTTATGTTCTGGTGATGGAACCACGGGCTTTGTGCATGCTAGGCAGGCATTTCTCCAACTGAGCTCCATCCCAGCCTTATACGCTCTTAATTTTATGCCTTACTGGCCTCTCCTGAGGCTTCCGGTTGCTCTTGTTTGGCACCCCCTTTGCATTCTCCCATGATGACCCATCCTTCTACAGTTACATGCAAACTCAGTCCTGGCACCAGGGAGAGACTCCAGAAGGGCTGGGAAGATGGCCTTCCCTGACAAGGCCTTTTGCTGATGTCTCTTGCAGTTTCACAGCTGAGATGAATACTGCTGTCAAAGGCCCAATTCTTTTTAAAGACATCTTTCTTGTACAGAGTGGAATGAGAAATGGTGTCCCTGTGGCAAACCACAACCAGCTCTATGCTCTACAACTCCTGGCTCGATGCTACATTAGGCCCTGAATACTCAAGGACTTTTTACCAGACTGTTGGTAATATGGTAGGAGGGTGGGCCAACTTCTACATGCGGATGCTGCTCTCTGATTCCACCACCAGCTCTACCCTAGAAAAGTATAAAAAGACAGGAAGCTATGACTGACTATCCGAGGACAGCAGGAACCCAGGATTTCACGTCAAGTCTGTGAGGACCTGCATGGGACCCATGTGAATTCTCTCGCATCCTTGAGCTTTGATGCTAGCTCTACCCTGTTTGCTGTGTCAGGAGTGACCCAAGGTGATACGAAACTGTCCAAGTCCTGGCTGCCCTTAGCTTGGCTTCAGGCTCTGAAGTCAGTCTAGCTCTGTCTCTGGTTGGAATGTGGAATGTCCCTCACAGTCTCATGGGTTTAAACACTTGGGCTCCTCGCAGTGGAGTGTCCCACATAGCACTATTCTCCGAAGCTGTGGAACCTCTTAGAAGATGGGGTCTGGCTGCCCGAGATGTGTTGCTGAAGGGGCAGTCATGGAGGTTGTAGCCTGAGCCCGCTCCTTGACCAGCTCTCTCTGACTCCTGGTATGCTGGGGTGAGGTGTTGGGTCCACACACTCCTGCCTCCACGAATCCCGCCATGCCTCTCCTACTATAACGGACTGTTCTCTCCCAAGTCATGAGACAACAGAACTGTTTTCTCTTGTCAGTTGTTCCAGAAAGATACTCTGCCACAGTGACAACTGTGACAATTTCACTGTGTTGTCATTACTCCAATACATTTTGTTTTGTTTTGTTTTAAAACAGAACCTCACACACTTCAAGCTGCCCTGGAACTCACTATGTACCGAAGGCTAACCCCAAGCTTCTGCCTCCATCTCCCAAGAGATCTCCCTACTGAGATTACAGGGTCCTGCCAAGTCTGGCTTTATCTTAATATTTGTTTTCCTGTCCCCCTTTCCTGTCCCCTTTCCTTTCCCTCTCTCCTTTCCCCCTTTCTTTCCCTTCCTCCCCACCCATTCTGAGACTTTCCATAACTGATTGATTGATTGATTGATTGATTTTGTAGTGCCGAGAACTGAACCACGAGCCTTGAACATAGAAGACAGGACTCTGCTACTGAGACACTTCTCCTGTGGGGAGAAAAGGAAGTCCTGAGTAAGGACCGGGTGGATGTGTGTTACTGACATTGGTATGGCCAAGTCAGGACCACATGCCTGACATCCAAGGTAACAGGAAAGCCTTCCGCTGACGTTGGCAATGTGTGCAAAGCCAAACAACCACACACACCCCTCCATGAAACTGTTCCCTACAGAGACCTCCCACTGAGACTGATTTCCCCTCCTCCTCCTCCTCCTCCTCCTCCTCCTCCTCCTCCTCCTCCTCCTCCTCCTCCTCCTCCTCCTCCTCCTCCTCCTCCTCCTCCTCCTTGTAGGTTATCAGATAAATGTGCTGAGTGAAACAGGTGCCTTTCATCAGAGCGGGCAGAGCTCACATGCTCCCAGCTCTTCTGTAGAGGTAGACACCTCTACAGTCATGTCTTCAGGATCTGTCATTTCTAGATTCCCAGTGTCTCATTTAACAAACCCTGCAGGACACTGTATTCTCCAGCCCTCTTTTTACTTTTATAGTTTAGGACAGTCTTCTTGCATTGCATAGACCTTCTGATCTTCCTGGCTCAGATTCCTGAGCAGCTGGGATTATAAGTATGCTCCAGTGAGCCAAGCTTAAGTAGGCAGCTTAAGGAGCACAGAAATACTCAGACCAAATGTTCTTCAGTCACAAGGCCTGCCCCGCCCCCCAGCCTTACCAGGACCGTGTGCATCCCTGTGTAGAGTCTGCTGAGACACACCAGCGTAGAGAACACCACAGCCATCGTCAGGCCTAAAATGAAAGGGTACTGCATAGGAGAGAAATAAGGGCATTAGATCATGTTCGGATGAATGCTACTCTGTATGTGTGCATGTATGTTTGCTTGTGTGTGTGTGTGTGTCTGTCTGTCTGTCTGTCTGTGTAAATTTAGAGCTAAGTAGGCATTCTACCACTAGCCCCTTTATTTGATTTTTTTTTTTTTCACCATGAGGCAGACTCTAAGTTACTGGCGGTGGACTTGAACTCGTGATTTTCTTGTCTCATCCTCTTGAGTAGCCAAGGCTCCAGGCTCGCACCACCCAACTGGCCAGACTTCCCTGATTCTAAATCGCAGTTGGGAACGGGATTCATTGGAAACAATTGCCAGCCTGAATCTTACATTCCCTAGACAGACCAGCAATCTAATCATCTGAAAACTGCAGGCAGGTAAGGAGGAAATGCCTAGAAATACAGCTCTGGGTCCGTAATCAGTTCTGTTTTACAAACGATGATGCCTTTAACCATGATAGTAAGTCTTAAACACAGGATGCTTTCCTGTCAGTCATCACGTTTGCTCCTCACAACGGGAGCCACAGAGATGTACACAAAACCACACAGTCAGTGACTCAGTCAGAACCAGAAGCCAACTTGTTCTTTCCCAGGTAACACTGAGTCCAGTAATGGTTGAAAATATTCTCTGTTAAAAAAATATTTTTTTTTGGAGACAAGATCTTACTACATAGCCCAGGCTTGCCTTAAATGTGTGATCATCCTATCTCAGTCTCCCGAGTGCTGGGGTTACAGGTGTATGTACCACAGCTGGCAGTTTCTCTTTGAAGATCTTTCATCGACCTAGCCTCAGATTTTCATCAGAAGGTATTTAAAGTGACTACACACCTGCAGCCAGATATTAGCTCTGATGCACAAATAAATTAGCAAATCCACATTTAGAGCTGTTTGCAATAGCTACCTATATTTATCATGAAAGGCTAAATAGAAGAGAAATCATACTTTGACTCAGGCCTTAGGGGTAGCAGTCATAAAGGATATCGTATGTAATTGCATTGCTTTAAGGCAGTGTTTCGATTTCTAGGCAAGATGGCAGCCCAGGATCCACGTCAGAATGAAGGGATGACTGCACTTGTGGAAACAGAGGGAGCAGGAATATGTTAAAGTGGGGGCTTCAAGTGCTATTGCTCCCTTCCTACAGCCAACCTCTCCTCACAGGGCGTTAGAATGGCATTTGATTTGGAAAATAAGAATGTATTTTGGTTTGAACATAAAATGTCCCAACGGGTGACTGCTTGGTCACCGTAGTCTGGCACTATTTGCTGTGAACGTTGGTAATGTAAACATCAGGAGGTGCCCCCAGCGGACCGAGGTCCCTCAGGCAGGCCTTTAAAGATGACGTCTGCCCTATGCCTCCTGTCCATCGGGGCCTGAAAGCTTTCCATTGTAGCACACTCCTGTCATTGTGATGTTCTGTCCTTAATGACTTTTTTCCCCTACATGACAGCACATTCCCAGGTCTCTCTGGGTACTGATGATACTCTGTGTACTCGGCTGGGCCCGGACCCACTGTGTTCTGCTGGGCAGTGGAGTGTAGGCAAACCCCAGCTCAAGAGTTAGCATGAACGAAGACAGTTCCGGGGACCTCAGATACTTTTGGGTCCTGGCATGGCATATCAACAAGTTACTCCACAGTGGTTGAAGCCAGTTGGATACATTCCTTATGAACGTCCTTGTCCCAGTGAGGAAACCGATCTATGTCTGTGTGGCCAGGAAGACTACTGTAGAGGTGGACCTGAGACCCAGTCCTGACCTCTTCCAACCATGCTGGCTGACTGAAGCATCTAGCTTGGAATATGGAGCGCCTGGGGATATCTGGAATAAAGAGCAGGGGGCCCACTGCTGCCATTTAGCTATATAAGACCACCAGATTCGATGAAATCTGAAACTTGCAATAGCTACTGGGTAACGTTTATGAAATTAAACACCAACTCAAGGTGATGTGTCTCAAATAGCAGGAAAAAAAATCTTCCTTGCAGCAATCACGTAATTTTGAAAAGGTCTTACTATAATTATCATCTAAGCAGATATTAAATGAAATTCTTCTATTTTTCAACATTTATTAATCTCCTGTCATTTATATCATTCTAAAATAAAAGAGGCATCATTTCTAGTAGCTGGTCCCTAACCAGGGGCAGAGTCATCCTGGGAAGGTAATTGGGGGTACCTGACTCTCTTCTGCCCCAGGCCAGGAGAGTCTGGCAGAGGGATTTGGTGGGATCGTCTCTGCCCTGGAGGATCGTTTATAAGGCTTGCAAACCCTTTGTGTCTGTTGCAAGCCCAGAGAGTGGAGATTCCCATCTGTCTAGGCAAGAGCTCATATAAACACTTCCTTGGGGAGAGGACAATGCTAGGCAGCCCACACTATGCCCTTCGTTCTAGGGCCCATCCTCACTCAAAGGCATATATATCTGATTTGGGGGCTACGTTAGATGCTCACATATGAAGAAACTATTCAACATCCCGACAGGTTTCAGAGTCCCTTCATTTCTTTTATTGGATGTTAACCCCTTTCCCGGTTTCCCCTCCCGGAAACCCCCTATCCCATCTTCCCTCCCCCTGCTTCTATGAGGGTGCTCCCCCACCCACTCACACACTCCTGCCTCCTGCCCTGGCATTGCCCTACACTGGGGCATCGAGCCTTCACAGGACCAAGGGCCTCTCCTCCCATTGATGTCCAACAATGCCATCCTCTGCTACGTATGCGGCTGGAGCCATGGATCCCTCCATGTGTGCTCCTTGGTTGGTGGTTTAGTCCCTGGGAGCTCTGGGGGGGTCTGGTTGGTTGGTATTGTTGTTCTTCCTATGCGGTTGCAAACCCCTTCAGCTCCTTCAGTCCTTCCTCTAACTCCTCCATTGGGGACCCTGAGCTGATACCTCATAAATCTTAATGTCCCTCAAAGCAGTTTTAAGAGAAATTCTGAATTGTTCCTCTCTCTGCTCCCTCATTCTACAATTAGAGGTGAATGGTAGGGGATATGACCCCCCCCCAACCTTACCTGGTACCGGTCCATGGTAGAGATGAGGAGGGTGAAGGAAATGGCGGTGGCCGCCATGGCATGGGTGGATGGCATTCCATATTCCGCAATCACTCTCTTTTCAAGTTTCACAACGGGAGGAGAGGAGGGCCGGGGCCACTTCAGGATGTCCTTGGCCACCTGGCCAATGTACATCACCAACTGAAAAACCAAAGGTCTGAGGTAAGTACAACCTAAAAAATATAATAACTGAATCTCTAAATTTCTTTTTATCTGCAGTTCCCAGTCTGCAGCCTGGAGTCCCCTTTCCCTCTGCCCTGACCCACACTGGGAATGTCTTGTAGGGCAGACTCAGGTCTCGATACTGGTACAGCAAGCACTTTATCAACAGAGTCATCCTGAGTCTCTTCACCAGATCCTTAACAAACAGTGAAGTGTCTTTGTGTATACATCCGGCACCACTCGCAGCCAAGTAGGGAGTCTTCAGAGACCATGCTTTAAACTACTGTCTGAGGCCAACCGGAATTTGTTCAAAAGATGTTTTTCCCCCATGAAGACATTTCATGAAGAAATTTCCCTCATCTTTTAAAAACATTTTTTTTTTAAATTTCGGATTTATTTATTTTATGAAGATGAGTGATTTGCTTGCATATATGTGTGTGTGTACTACATGCCTGGTGATTGCAAAGTTCAGAAAAGGGTATCAGATTCCCCAGAACTAGAGTTACTGATGGTTGTGGGCTGCCCTGTGGATGCAGTGAACCAAACCCGGGTCCTTCATAGGAGCAGCAGCACGTGTGCTTAACTGCTGAGCCATTTATCCAGCCCCCACACAATCTTTTCTTCTGAAATGATCTCCAAAAATGAATGAATGGGGCTGTCAACCACAGACTCATTTGTTTTGTCAAAGAGCTTTATACGGTCATCCCATGATCCATGGCTACCCAAGTATCCTCCTTTGTAACTCAACTCATGGCCCAGGGTTGGCAGATTGTACCACCAGAGGCAAACCCTTCTCTTCCCTTCCCTTCCTTTCTCCTCCCTTCCCTTCCCCTCCCTTTCTTTCCCCTCCCTCCCCTCCCCCTCCCCATCCCCTCGCCCTTTCTTTCCCTTGCCTCCTCTCCCCTCTCCTTTCCTTTCTTTCTCCCCTCCCCTTCATTCCTTCTTCCTTCTTCCCTCTCTTTCTCCAGTCCATCTACCTGAGGTGATCTGCCTGTCTCCTTCCCTCCCACCTTTGCAGGCCTTTGTCTGGTGCAGGAGCTCAGGACCCCTTTCTGACAGGACACTCTCCTGCACAGGTCAGTGTGTCAATAGCCTTAGTCATGAGCCTTCTCATCTTAACTATGGCAACAGTATCCATGGTTGCCAAGGCTTCGCTTAGCTTCTAGTAGATGGAGTTGTCTTGCCTTGAAATGGAACGCCTTTTTTTTCATTATTCTTTCTTTCTTTCTTTCTTTCTTTCTTTCTTTCTTTCTTTCTTTCTTTCTTTCTTTCTTTCCTTTCCTTTACTTTATATTTAACATTTACTTTATTTATATTTCAAATGTTTTCCCCTTTCCAGGTCTCCCCTTTGGAAACTCCCTATCCCATCCCTCCTCCCCCTGCCTCTATGAGGGTGCTCCCCCACCCACCCACCCACTCCCATGCGCCCACCCTGGAATTCCGCTACACTGGGGCATTGAACACCCTCAGGCCCAAGGACCTCTCCTCCCACTGATGGCCAACAAGGCCCTCCTCTGCCACATATGTGGCCAGCACCATGGATCCCTCCATGTGTATTCTTTGGTTGGTGGTCTAGTCCCGGGAGCTCCAGGGGGGCCTGGCCAGTTGATACTGTTGCTTCCCTCCATGGGACTGCAAACCCCCTCAGCTCCTTCAGTCCCGTCTCCAACTCCTCCATCTGGGACCCCATGCTCAGTCCAATGGTTGGCTGTGAGCAACCGCCTCTATATTTGTCAGGCTCTGCCTGAGCCTCTCAGGAGACAGCCATATCAGGCTTCCATCAGCAAGCACTTCCCAGCATCCACAAGATCGTCTCATGAAGGACTATTTCAAAATTATTTGGACTAGCCAGCTGATTGCCAGGAATTTCCACACATTGATGCTTTCTCTCCACACTTCAAGTGGCAGGTTAATTTGGCGCTGTATCCCCCCAGGGAGGCACAGTGCCTGGGTTAAAACCCTGCTGAGGCTATGGTGCACAGCAGGACAAATCCCCAGGCTGTAAAGTCTCAGTGACAGCCACTGAATTCCATCACTGTGATTTCCAATGGACTTTGAAACACAGCCTCTTTACCGTCCCTGATTACCAGAATGAATCTCCTGGAGACACTCTTTTTAAGTCTCCACCTCCCTCCTGGGAACACGTAAAACCACATCCAGCTATTATCTGGGGAAGTGTAGAACACTACTGACTACCAAGAATTTCTCAGAAGCTGCTAAAAACTCTCCACCTCTGTCCCTTCCTCACCACCAAAGTAAATAAAATATCATAGTCAATGACAAATTCTAGTTCAATCAAAATACTGAAAACTCACAGACCGGAAGCCTAAAAACCATAACATCAAGAGAGATTGGCTAAGACTTGAGCCAAATCTAATTTTCTTGAAGTTTACAAGTCCCTTTGACTACATTTTTTATTTTCCCTCCCATGCTCAAAGGATGTTTAGAATTAGGACAATTGTTCAGGGCACTTAAAAACACTGCCACACCTACACATTGTTTCCAACTTAAAAAAAATCCAAACAAAAAGGGATTCATTAACAGCTCTCTTTAAACAAGAGAAAACAGACCTGAAATCTTCAAGACACAGGGAAAGGGCTGGCTCACAGTATGGCACTCTGTTTGTGCTACTGCTGCTCAGGACAGTCGAGCTATGATGTGCCAACCTTGGATCAGCTCCTTGGCCTGGCGTAGGGAAAGGGCTGCACAGAGTTTCGTTAAACACAAGAAGACATTCAACAGGAAGTTATCCACAGAGCTCTGTGGTTGCAAGCTTTAGTCGGGATACTAGTGGGAGTCACTGGAGCCATTAGCTTGTTTTTCCTTTCTTTTTGCTTCCAGGCCACCATGAGGCGAGCGGCTTCCTCTACTAGCATATGCTACCTCACCCACCACAAGGCCTAAACAACAGGGCTTATAGATTTCAAACTTTCAAAACTGTGAGTCAGAATGACTATTTCTTTTGTTTAAGTTGCGTATCTCAGGCATTTTGTTACAGTAACACAAAGCTGACTTGAACAGTACATTTAGGAAGACACTTGGGTCTAAAGACCCTGGGGCCGAGGATGAAGGGGAAATGGCTTAATTCAGAGGAGTGAAGGAAAAGAGATGTTTTGGTCGCAAGAACAGCATGAGCAGAGGCTTGGAGAAGTGACAGTGGGGAGTGCCATACAACTTACTAGGAGACTCGAACCTTTGGAGTTGAACAAATGAGGCACAGTAGCGTACATCCACTAGAGTGGCTAAGACAAATGAAACCAATCACATCAGGCAGTGGCAAGGATAAACAATTCTGGAGCTCTCTTAGGCACTGAGAAAATTCAAATGCTCAGCCACTCTGGAAAAGTCTGGCAGTTTCTAAAGATGTTGAGTACTCTAGTCTTGTGTTCCAGCCACTCCACAATAGACATTCACTCACAACCAATGAGAGCATATGCCACACAAAGTTTTACAAATGAGTGTTCATTGCAGGTAACAGTCCCAAGCTGGAAACATCTTAGCTTCCAGCAGGTGAGTAAACTGTGTTGTCACCATTCAGTGGAATGCTACCATGAAACAACAAAACCCTGAGCTGTTGACACGAAGCTCACATCCATGCTGCAGAATGAAGCAACACACAAAACAAATGGTGGTCTGGCTAAATGCTGCTATTTATATAAAATTCTTAAAAATGTGAACTACCTCATAGTGAGAGAAAGTGAGTATTTATTTGCTAGGAAGTGGAGAAGTCACAAAGGAATATGAGGAGGTTGGGCTCTCTCTCTCTCTCTCTCTCTCTCTCTCTCTCTCTCTCTCTCTCTCTCACACACACACACACACACACACACACACACACTACTGCAGGTGCCTACAGAGTCCAGAAGAGAGTAAATCTCCTGGGGCTGGAGGTACAGATGGTTCTGCACTGCCCAATATGGGTGTTTGGAAACTGAACTCAGATCCTTTGCAAGAGCAGTGCTCAGCTTTCAGGCACTGGACCATTCTCCATCCCTGGATGTTTCATTAGACGTCCTGATTGTGCTGGGGACACCAGGACAGGCACACATGCCAGATTTTGCTAAACTGGACATTTTAAATATGTACAAACATTATGAATACATTAAAGATGATTCTATCCTTTAAAGGAGTAACTGAGTATTATATGCAAAAAAAACCCAAAACGAAACAAAACAAAAAAAACAAAAAAAAACAAAAAGGGGAATCATATCCCCTACAGCACAAAAAGTTATAATTTTAAAATTTGGATGCCAATGATTTTTCTACTAAGTGTTTATGGCACTCTACAAATAGGCACATTTATGCCTAGGTGATATAGAAGGACCCATTCGGACACATGGCATGATCCAGATCAGGTATTTAATATGGGGAAGAGGGCGTATTTGTGTTTTTTCTACAGGATGCTAAAGGAGCATGCTGGCTGCCAGAGTAATTAAGACATGCTGATGCTGGGACAGAGAATGATGCTGACCTGTGAGCTTGCTGTGTGCCCTGAAAATGGTGACAGAAAAGCTGTATTGGACATCTGTTCCTGACTTACCTTTGCTTGCCTACATCCCAGATTAGATAAGCTGCCTTGCCTCAAGATTTTCGATCTTGTGCGACAGAGAAAATACAGACTGTAGAAATTGCTTCTGGACATTCTCAAAGACATATTTGAAAGTTAGCTGCAGTTCCCTAATGTTATGTTAGCAAGAGATAAAGCTGGAACAAGATCTGTATTGTGAACAAGTATTAGTACATGTGTTAAAGGCTCCCAATTTTTATTAATCAGTCATGTTAAAATGTTGTTTCTTCTGCAGAATTTAATGTAAGTTGTATTGATTGTACACCTTTTTCAACTATGTTGGAGTGTTGAAGTCTGACATGTCTGTTGTGGTCTATCAACTAGCTTTTGTTCTATTGCCTGTGAGTTTTACAGGACCTTGATATTCTAGAAAAGGCTTGCAAGTATTGGAAGAAGTGAGTCAGATCTAAAACAGAAGCAAGAGGATAGTGGGTTATTATTGAGAAGTTTTCCCTCTTTATGCCCCTTGTTGGACCAATAATTAGCCTTTTACTTCTAGCAAGCTTGGGCCTTTAATAGACGATTTTCTTCAAGTATTGGAAGAAGTAAGTCAGATCTAAAATAGAAGCAAGAGGATAGTGGGTTATTATTGAGAAGTTTTCCCTCCTTATGCCCCTGGTTGGACCAATAATTAGCCTTTTACTTTTAGTCGGCCTGGGACTCTTCAACTAGCAGAATATGTCAAGGCCCAATTAAGCCAAGGCCTTTTGGTCTCTGACATATCTTAATGAGGCAAATGGTTGTAACATCTGTCAATTATGTCTGAAAAAGTAGTTTCCAGTTTTCCTGAAATGTAAGGAACAGTCTGGGTTGGGACTGGCTGATGATGAGATTCTGCTTGGAGATCCTGGCAGAAGCACTGTTTGATCTGCCCTCCATGTCTAACAGACCCCTTTGAGAGCAAGGAGACAGCAAGGGTGGGAATCTCAGGAATGGCTTGGGGGAGAGCAATTAAGAAAATAATGCAGAATCCAGGTGACAGATACCAATGCAACGCAGGCCAGCAGTAAAGGGAAATTTGGAAGATGTTTTGTGTTGCCTTTTCTCTTTAATGATGTAAAGATATCAAGTAGATTCATAACTATTGGGAGAACGCCCACTATTGAGAAATCATCATAATAAGACAGAAGAAATTGATGGGCCATGACCCTGGAGCTTCCTGGGTATGTGGAAGTGCTTTACCCCATGAGATCAATTAGCCACTAGTTCTCAGCAGCAATGGATGCTCAACAGGTTAGTCATGACCATAGCATGGATCAGGAGGAGGCTGGGGACGATAACTGCTTTCTAATAAACAGAACCATACTGCTTTGTGAAAACTGGTTTTAGGTGACCCTCAAGTTTCTGCCATGTTAAAAAGCCTCTTGTAGTCCTCTGGTCTGAAGCCTCTGCTGAACAAGTAAATACTAAGTATATTTAGTATATTTCAAAATACAATTTGAACAGGCACCAGCATTTCCAAGGCTGCTCCTATTGGCATGAACTGGAGGAAGGCTGGGCCCTGACTTATTTGTGCTTCACTGGGGTTTTTCACTGTTTGGAGAAAATGCTGCCTGTTGGATCTGTGGCTTCTGCACGACACCTCTGTGCCCCAGGAACTTGGCACACTAGGGATGCCCAGACAAAAGAGCAGGCTCAGAGGCTCGGCCATCCTATGAGGTATTCTCATGTAGACATGCTCAAGCAATGATGGAGTTTAAAATGATTTAAAGTATACTGAGCTTAAAAGAACACACATACAGTCGGCTGTGTTACCCAGTAATTCTAGGCCAAGAAAGTAGAAGTATTACGTAGCTAAAATCTAAAAGGTGTTAGTGTTCAGTTAGATAGCTAGACATAGAAGACAAACACACTGCATGATTCTACTCAGACCAATGTCCAGACTAGGAAACTGCAGAGGCAGAAAGTGGATTAGTGGTAGCCTAGGGCTTGGAGGTCAGATGTCTGAAATCAGAAGTCCGCTGGTCCATGCTCACTCTGAGGCTCTGGGGCAGAGTACGTTCTTTGTCTCTCCCAGTTTCTGGTGTGTGTAAGCACTCCTTAATGAGTGACTCGCTTGTTACAGTCCTTGTGTGTGGGCTAACATTGCTTCCTCCTCTCCTGTGTGTTTTATCCTGCTTTTCCCTTCTGCCTTTCTGAGAGAAACAGTTGGACTGGCCCAACTGAAGGGTCTAAGGTGAACATCCCAAGATCAAGTGCAGGGGTTCTGGCTCCATGGAAGAGTTTGTCCGTCATGTTTCCTGGGTTTGGTTCCCAGCACTGAATAAAACAAACAGGGGTTGTAGGTTTGACAGAACCGAGAAAAAGGATGGGTCTGAGATGTCAAGTGCTCAACATCACATGTCACTGATTGTGAGTTAACTCAGAAGTGAGACACAGCACTGTACATATTGGAGTGGCTAAGGCCAGAAACCTGACAACACCACACGCTGGTGAGGATGCAGAGTAAAAAACCACCCATTCATCACTGGTGGGAAAGCAAAGCTGTAAGATCACTTTGAAAGGCAGTTTAAAAAAATTTTTTTTTTTACAAAGTTAAACATTCTCCTATCATAGTCTGGGAATCATATTAGGCATTTATCCAAGTGAGTTGGAAAATTATATATATATATATATATATATATATATATATATATATATATATATATATAATACATATACACATATACATCATATTCATATACATGTACATATGCCCTACACATGGGTATCTATAGAAGCTCTATTCACAATGGCCAAAACCTGGGAACAAACAAGATGTTCTTTAGTAGAATATACATGTATATATGTGTGTATACACACACACACACACACACACACACACACACACACACACATATTATATTGTGGTATATTCTAAGAATGGAATATTATTCAGAATAGAGACAAATGAGTGATCCAGCCCTGAAAGGCATGGAAGAACCTTAGATACATCTTGCTAAGTAAAATAAGCCAATCTGAAAGGGCTACACAATGTGGTTCTAACTATATTACATTCAGGAAAAAGCTAAACTTTGAGGACCATAGAGACATCAGTGGTTGCTGGGGTAGAGAGATGGAAATATGAGTTGGCAGACAGAATCTTTATGGCAGTGAGACCATTCTGTTTGATACTCTGATAATAAATATGTCATTGTCTACTGGTTACAACCCAAGAGATATAAACCACAGAGAGTGAAGCTTAATGTCAACTGTTAACTTTGGGTGACCAGGATGTGCCAATGTGGGGTTACTGGGTATATAAAAGGTATCACTCCTCTAGTGTGGGATGCTGTCAATAGGATCAGAGGGCATATGACTACTCTGTAATTTTTGCTCAGTTTTATTGTCAACCTAAAACTGACCTAAAAAAAATAGAGACTATTTAAAGTCAGAAGACAACCATTTCTTCATTGATGTCTCAGTTAAAGAGTCTAATCATTAACTCAACAGGGCTCACCATGAATAAAGGACTTCACTCTATTGTTGAAGGCCCTCCTTCTTAAAGGGATCTAATTAACTGCCACCGTCCATCCTGTTCCTTTGGGATAAGGCCCTAAAGGCCTGGCCATAAAAACAAAAATCCAGGAGGAGGGGACGCAGGAAGCATTTCAGGTCACTAATGGCTTCAGCAAACTAGCTGGGTTTCATTGCATGATGCTGAGATGGCCAGGGGTTTTGTAGGGTTTGGGTTGATGACAGATATTAATCCCTTTTCTTTTTCTTCCTTTTTCTATTTCTTTTTTCTTGCTTGCTTGCAATCTCTTTTTGTGTATGTAGTGTAAGCATTAGTGTGCACATGGGAGGGGGGAAACATGTGTCCACATGTGGAGGTCAGAGGTCAATATCCGGGATTTTCCTCAATTGCTCTCATCTTATTTTTAGACACAGGATTTTTTGACACTCACTAAATCTGGAGGTCACCATTTTCCCCTACACTGGAGGGCCACCTAGCCTCGAAGATCCTCCTATCTCTTCCCAGCCCCCAGTACCAGGGTTAGAGGCATGCACCACACCCAGCTTTTATGTGGGTGCCGAGGACTCTGCTCAGGTCACTGTATGTGCATCAAGCATTTTATTACTGAGATCAGGTGTGCGCTGCTTTAAGTTACTCCATATTGTGGCAAAGAGTGGCTTTTCGGGTTGCACATTGCCCTGAGAGACTCCAACAAGCAGCTTTTGGTTTCAGTTTTGAGGGTGGATGACTGTGTGTCTGGGTACACCTGCAAACAATGCCATCTGTCTGGCGCTAACCATGCACCACAGACAGATGAGTGACCATTTCCTAGGAGACAGGTGGGGGCACATGAGCATATTAAGATCCACAGAAACCTTGCCGAAGAACTTATTGGACACACAAGACTAAAAAAAGGGTATAACTCCCTTACTTGACCCCATGAATAGGTGAACATCAACTCCTATGATGGTAAGAGATACTAACCTGTCATGTGACACAAAACCATCATGTGATACCAAGGACCAACATGTAGAGTACTCCCAACACTCCTGTGGTGGTTTGAAAGAAAATGCCTCCCCTCCCAGGCCCATCAAGAATGGCATTATTAGGAGGTGTGGGCCTTGTTCAAGTAGGCGTGGTCTTGTTGGAGGAAGTGGTCACTGGGGGTGGGCTTTGAGGTCTCAGATGCTCCAGCCATGCCCAGTGTGGCAGTCACTTCCTGCTGCCCACAGATCCAGAATACCATGTCTGTCTGCATGCTATCATGCTTCCTTCCTGCCATGATGACAATGGACTAAACCTATAAACTTTCCTTTATGAGAAGAGCTGCTGTGATCATGGTGTTTCTTCACAGCAGTAAGACCTAACTAAGACCTAACTAAGACAACAGCTCAGCTTGGTTCCTGGTTGACTCAACTCCCGCTCTGCCCATCCTTCTGTTTGTATCTGGATCTGCCATCCCTCAGTCTGCCCACTCTGCCTTGGGCCAGAGTCCTGCCTTTTACCTCTTAGCGGGCCTCAACTCTGCATTCTCACTCTCTGCCCTGACTCCACAGCAGTCGAACTTATAGAGGCGGCTGTTATCCTGTAGCCAGTTTGGGGTCCTTCTCTTATTAATAGTCTCCATCTACATTTCTATCAAATTACTCTTGAAACTCTGCTGCAGCCTCTTTAACGTTTTGCATCCATTCTGTAACTCAGCTGTGTGTATGTGTGTGTATTGTGCTAAGTGATAATGAGTTAATATTAGCAATTAATATTGGGATAAAAGAACCTGTGTTCACCTTGGCTAGATTACCAAGGAAAGCAGGATGATCAGGAAATTGCTGCCCTTTAAACTACTGACACCATGGAAAGACACACATGTGTTCATCTGTGTTTCAAGTAGAGCACGCTCATGACCTTCAACCCACTGAGCCCTCTCCTCTCCCCGGCTATCAACCTATCTCGTTACTTCACTCTACCTGCAATATGAACGAAGCACAGGTGGGCAGATGTGGTTCTCAGCTCAATGGCAGCGGGGTGCACCAACTCTCTCAATGTGACCACATCCTTGCACCATAGAGGAGCATCCGACATACGCTTATTCTGGAAAGCTGGATTTCAAAGGAGCTTGGAGAGACGTTGACACACTTTCTCCTAGTGTGCCGGCCTTCTCTTTATTGCCATCCAAAAGGAAACTCCGCCTAACACATCCTCCCTTAGCAGGGCTTGACTTTTCACCATAGTGTAATAAAAATCCAAATTGTTTAGGAAACAGAAGATCCTTGGAACTGCTTTGTGACCAGTAAAGCAGCTACGGGGGTTCTGGAAGCAGAGTTACACACTCCCACCTTTGCTGGCTGCCCTAGCCAGTCCCTCACATAGAGCACTCCCAGCCCCTGGAACGGGGAAGCCAAAGCAGAGGCGGGATTGGAGGGAGAACCAAGAGGCCCTTTTCCAATGACACCTGCGCACATACATGCATCTTAACAAATCCTAACATTTTCCTTCTGGCTACACCCAGTGCCTACTGTCTCCTTTACCATGGGGGCATCACATCCAAGAGATTCACGGTTACATAACAGTGACAGGTGTCCTCACATCAAGACTTCGCCATATCATTCATCAGCTGTTGGAGACTAGAGAACGGGGAGAGTTAACCTGGAAGGGCAGCTTTTCCACCAATTTATACCCATTCTGTTTCTTGGTGTGTGTGTGTGTGTGTGTGTGTGTGTGTGTGTGTGTCACACGCATATGTATGCAGGTATGTGCATGTACCCAAAGAGGCCAGATCTCAGTGTTGACTGTCTTCCTCTATTGTTTCCCACCTTGGTTTTGGACTAGTCTCTCAGTGAACCAGAGTTCATCCATTTGGCTAGACTTGTTGGCCAGCAAGCCTCCAGAGACTGCCCTATCTCCACATCCCCAGTGCTAGGATTACAGGCATGTGGTGCTGGGCCCAACTGTTTATGTAAGTGCTAAGCATCTAAACTCAGGTCCTCATCCTTGCACAGTAAGCACTTCTGCTCAGCGAATCACCTCACTGGCTCCTCTATCCCGCTTCTTTTGGGGAGGGGGTGCGTGAGACAGGATCTCTATAGAGCCCTGGCTGTCCAGGAACTCATGTATACCAGGTCGGTCTCAAACTCACTGAGATCTGCCTACCTCTGCCTCCTGAGTTCTAGGATTAAAGGTATGATGAGAGCACCATGCTAGACTCCACTCCACTACTGCTGCTGCTGCTGTTACCTCCACTGCTGCCGCCACAGCAACCACCACCACCACTACCACTACTAAGTCGGCGTCATGCTTGCATATGCATAGGCACAAATAAACACAGGAAGAAAGAAACCAGAGATCAGAATGGGCCTCTTCTATGTGTCCTTCAATTCCCTTGATCCAGAATTGACAATGTTGCTACTGACGATGCCTGAGAATCCTGATGTCACTAGAAGCAAGCTATTGGGATTATTAAATTCATTTCCTCAGTCCTGTTTAACTCCTCCCCTGGACCCCAGTTCCACAGAGCACTAAGGAGGTGAGCACTCAGACCACACAGAATCCAACTGAGGAATCAGTCTCCTCACGACCACAGTGTGAGAGCTTCTTTATGCTCTGCTGCAGCCATGGAGTCTCTAAGTCCAGAACTTCCCAGGCCTCCTTAGCTGGTGGTCCTGTTGACTCGGGTTCGGATTTGCTCTGTTTGTTTGTATCCCTCCAGGAATACACACTGTTCTGTAGACTCTTGTTTTGCTTCAGGGAATGAAAAGCAGTTCTTGGGAGCATTCTAGAGGCCTACCATCCAAATGGTCTTCAAATGGTGAATGTCCATTCAGACTTCTGGATTTAATTTTATTAATAACAATAATTAAAAAGAAAAACCAGAGCCCTTTAACTATGGGTGTGATGGGGGTCTGTATGGGTGTGCGGGTTTGTGTGTGTGAGTCAATGGAAGAAACATGTCATTTTAAACTAAAAGAAAAAAAAAAAAACCTATTCTTGAGCTGGAAGCACCTAAGCAAGGAAACAGAGCACCAAAGAAGAAAACAGAAAGCTGGATGTTACATGCCCGAGTTCTACAAAAACACATAAGACCAAAGCACACAAATGGCAAGCGAGAAGAAAGGAAATGAACCAATGTAGTTATAGTGCCCATTTTCCCCAATGCTCCATTTGATCAAGTGCAGACCTGCTGCTGAAACGTTGAAGAAAAACACAAAAGGTACATCAATCAATAAGGCATAGATGTGGTGTATACCACAGGAAAGTCACTTCAAAGCCCTCAAGAGAAAACAGCTTACTATCAGGTACAGTTTTTTTCCAGAGGGTTCCTAGTACCTCTGTTTTACAGAAGTAGAATCTAACATGTAGACATGTCAGGCCAACAGGAGAGTTGTAGAGAGGAGCTGAGCTTGACCTTTCAAACGCTCTTGCCTTTTTAACAAGCAATCACCACCTAGCACCTGACAAACCTACTACACCTGTAGATCAGACTGAGCAAATCTGATACCCGAGAACAGAGACTGGTCCTTAAATAGTCTAAGTTCTATCTTAATGCATTAGAGTCATCTAGAGCTCAGTGGAGGCCATTAGGGCTGAAGGATGAAGATGTCTCTTCAGGTGAACAAAACTACCAAATACCTGCCACCCCTGCCCACCAAGGAATGGTTCCAATCTTTTACTCCCTCTTGGGTAGACAGCACTGGAGGTCTTCAGTCCTAGGAGTCATCCAATAGATATAAAAGTAAAACCACACAGAAGCTCACCTCTTTCAAATAAGCAAATACTCAAGCAACAACAAAACCCTGAGAACTGTAAATATGCATGAGAGAACAGTGGCTAAACAAATTATGCAACATTTAAACAAAATTACAGCTAAATGAGAAAACCAAGATGTTGCGAGAATATATTTAGCTTCTATTTGCATGTTTTAAATGGATTTACATATAAATGTGTGTAGGCACATGGGAAAATGGATGATAAATCTGATGGGATTTAGATAGAGTTCTGGGGTGGCAAAGAGACAGGCTGCACGTGGTGCATCTTGTGGGCTATTAGAGATTTCTGCACACATAATGGCTACCTGCCTTCCCCATCGAGTAGCCAAGTTTATCCTTGGTCATGATGGAGTGAGAGCAGAATAGTGACTAGCTATCATATATTTTCAAGGCTGGCTTGGCAAAGTTTTAAGTGGTTTGGAGTCGTTTCCCATGGGCTTCCTACCAATGTGGCAGCAGAGGCTTTTCTCATGAGTCTAAGTTCACTGTCCCCAAGTGTTTCTCAAAGTGCAGTTGCTCACAAAACTCCCTCCCAGATTCCACGTAACTCATGCTAATAAGCCTTTAACGTTATTCTTTAAATTGGTGAAACGTTTAATGAGACATTCACGAAACCATTCTTACATATGTGCGTAATGTGTGTGTGTGTGTAACGTATATGTGTGTGTGTGATGTATATGTGTCTGCTCATTCATGTACATGTGTGAGTTGCCCATATATAAGCTGTAGAGGCCAGAGATCCATGTCCTGTGTCTTTTTGTATCTCAGTCTTTTCAGACATAGCATCTCACTAAACCTGAAGCTTGAGGAAGCTTCCGGGATCTACCTGTCTCTACCCTCCCTGATGGGGTGATGGATACATACCCCATGCTCAGCTTTTATATGGAGGCTGGGAATCCACGCTCAGACCCTCCTACTTGCTGAGCAAGCATTTTACCTATGTAGCTATCTCCCCAGTCCTGTGTTAATTATATTTGTGAAATATGATCGATGATGTATATATTTAAATTAATAAAACAAAAATAAAATCATCTCGCAGACTAAGAAGTTAGAAATCACAATTGTATTATTACAGTTATACAGTTACCTACAACTATAGGTAGCTCATCTTTATATGACTGTGAATTAATGAAAGTAAGCCAAATTTTTGCTTTCTGAAATATGATGCTCAATAGATTTTAAAGATTTTTTTTTTTTTTTGCTATTAAAACTCATGTAAGTAGATAGGCAGCTATGTCTGGCCAGCCTTACACAAAGTAAGAAGGGGTTTCAAAAGCCAAAAACTCATACTACTTGGTATCTGAAGTTCAGAAGCCAAATGGATTTCAATGGTACCCAGGGAAACTTCTGTTTCATCACGTAGACTGAGAAAATATTTGTCTCTAAGAAGAGGGTCATAAAAATAGATTTTCACCTTTTCCCTGTCTCCTCCCAACAGAAGCACCAACATCTAAAATCCTTAACAAAATAAGAAAATAGCTCTCAAGATTAAATTATTTGCGATTTTGTAAAATGTCTCAGGTTTGCTGGGGAAAGGGGCAAGAATGAGTTGGGGAAAGTATGGCTATCATTAAATGGCTGTCTGTCTAACTGTCTTGGGACAGATCTAGCTTCCAGGGTTGTCTAGTCCTGCATTAACTCAAGACAAGAGGAAATGCAGTCCTATTTCCCTCTCTTGTCCTTTGATATATTTTTGTGGGGAGGCTCCCCTCACAGATGGAGGTGGGAGGGCTACTCAGTCTTGCTGATCCCATTAACTAAGAGCCTGACTTCAGACTACAGTCACAGACCTCCTTTTATAAAAAGGAGGGTTGTTTTTGGTTGTTGTTGTTTGTTTTGTTTTGTTTACCTTTAATGGCCTCTCCATGTTCTGAGCTGCTGAATCTGAGGCCACCTGAGAATGTCTGTCACTAGTCCACGTTCTTAGTGGAAGGCAACAAAGATTTGTGTGATGGCTACACCAAAGAAATAAGAAAGATTTATTTCTAAATTATTAGACCCTGAGGAATACAGCAAAGCCACCCATCCTGGCTCTGACTGGCATCTGCAGAGCCTCAGGGGCTTGCTTTTCTTAAGAGCAGCTAGCTGTACTGCTCTGAAAGAAGTCTTGACTGATGGCGCTGGCTCATGCAACTCCTGCTAAAACCAACAGGATTAAAACCACTTCCAACAGGGAAACACCGTGGAAGAAGACTGTGTGCTCAGAGACTTGGTAGAGCAAATTCCAGCATCTCAGGATTTCCATTTTAACAAATAAACCAAATGTCAAAGACAATAGGCAATCATCCCCCAGGCTCTTAGCGCTCCACATTCTTTGTCCAGAAAGTGGACGTTACCAGTCACATCTCCTCATGTTAAAATAGCCATACATATGTGGGGGAAGTGTCAGCCCATGATGAGGTGTTCAGTCACCAGCAGCCCATGGACAAACTGAATTAGCAGCTAGAGATGAGCGGAAATGGAGACCGAAGGGAACATATGAGGATTAAAAACTCAATATGAAGCCTAACAAGATTATGAGACCCATAATTGCAGGAAGTAAGGAAGAAAATTCACTTAAGATGACGCAGTTTGGGGAAGGTACCCTGGATGTGAGTCTGCTCGGGCAATCTAGGGGCACAGCCAAATGGACTCCTCCAGTGATTTATCCATCCTCTGCCTGATGTCATGAACTCTTACCAACACCGGGAAAAGCCAGTTCCAAGCTCATTTCCAACTACAGGTCTGCCAGCATGATATTCACAATCAGGAGTGACTGTCAACTACTCGTAGCAAAACTGCCCTAAAATCTAGACACCGGGTATGTGATTTTTCTAAGACGGTCTCACTATGTAACTCTGGCTAACTTGGAACTCACTGTGCAGTCTCAGCTGGCCTCAAATCTAGCTTCTGCCTCCTGAGTGCTAGGATTATAGGTGTATTTGTAATTTTCAACAGAATGTCTATCAAACTCTGTACACTGCCTTCCTCCCTGGGTTCTACTTCATGTCTCTTCCTGCAAAGGTAAAAAGAGACCTTCAAGTGAAAGTTAAAATCCACAGTTATCATCAGGCCCCATGCTATACCTCATAGATCAAAACTGGTTCCTGGGCTGAGATTCAGTCTCTCTCCTGAGGTCTCCCTCAACTTTGTAACCCTCTTCCATGACCTCTGAGGTTCAAGTGGAGGCTCTCATATCTCAGGGATGAGCACCTGTCAGGCAGATTACCTGAAAGACTAGTGCCCTTGACCCTGTGGCTTAATGCTGTCCCCTTGGCAACACGTTTCTGCCCGACAAGGGATTCAGAGGTACTTCCAGTGAAGCCAAAGCGGAGAATATAGCCGTACAAGGTCTCTAGCCCAGAGAACTGGCATCCAGTTCTTCAGACTTTCAGTTGAATTTCCTCAGCTATGATAAGTTCTGTAGAAGGGGTATCGGAACCCTCTGATGGGGCAAACAAAGACATCAAGTTACAGGGCCCAATCCCAAACAAAGTAACTCAGCACCTTCTGAACGAAGACAGTCCAAAAACGAAGATGATTGTGAATCTGAAAAGCAACATGTAAGCATGCTCTAGCCTACAGGATCCCTGAAAACCCAAGGTTTTCCTTTGGGCTGCCAAGATGTTTCCTGGGAAAGCCCGTCATCCCCCTCTCTCTCTTCCTGCTTCCTCCCTCTCTTTAGCTGCATGTCTATCTGATAAGGATTCTCAGAGTAGAGAAGAAAGCCCTTCTTCCATGGGGTGAGATGACTTCCCTCCTGGAGAGCCAGTCTTTAAGCAGAGAGAGACAAAATGTCTGGGATATCTCCAGCTTGCTGCCTGCTCACTGCAGGGAGCAAAGAAGGAGGCCAGGGCAGCAAGGCAAAGCCACAGGGAGAGTTAGAACGCATTGCTCACATTGCTCGCCTACTTGGCCAGTGAGTGATTAACTCTAGTTATTGAGAGGCTATTAGGGGGTCTGTTGGTCACACCATTCACATCTCCCAAACAGGGCTAGAGCCAGCCAGTAACCTCCCCACGACCCTTTTTAATGAGAGAGGTTTGACTTGAGCCTGCAAGAATCTGCCTTTGGGGCACACAGACACACTCATCCTTCTGCCATTTCTACATCCCACTTGAAGGCTGAGGTTCATGTCATGGTAACACGGAAAGGAACTGAACAGAGCCACTGCTGGATACCATGCCTTATCAGATTTGAATTACGGCACACATTTTATTTTAAAGACTGGTAACACCAACTGAAATCTCGCTATCTGACAAGGTTTGCCTGTCAGACTGCTTAAGACTTGGGAAGATTGGTTTCCCAATAAATAAGAACAGGAATCGGTGCAAGAGGATATTCACAAATTTCAAACATTCGAGAATAGCTTAAATAGTTCAAGTGTGACAAATAAACTATAAGTCAAGCCTGTACCAAACATGTCTCAGGAAGGACCCACATCTTAGCACAGCACACACCTCACCCCCCATCTTAGCACAGCACACACCTCACTCCTACCCCACATTTCTTTTGCTTTTCTTCATAGAACTTAATCCTGCTCACACTTAGACTGCACAGTAAGAGTTTTCTCTAGTATTTTTCTTGCAGCTTTTGAGACTGATCCCAGGGCCTCACGGGAGCTAGGTGGGGGCTCTCCTACCGAGCTACAAAGCCACCCCTCCCTATCTCTTTGTCTGTCTGTGTCACAGTTTCATGTGCCTCAAACTGGTCTCAAATTCTCTATGAAGCCAGCAATGTCCTTGAGCTTCTGACCTTCCTGTCTACCTTGAAGTACTGGAAACAGGCGTGTGTACCACCAGGTCTGTAATACGTCTCTGTTATTATCCTTACCCCTCCCCCACCCAGGTGAATGGTGAATGCCCTGCCGTGGACTGGTTGGTTGGTTGGTTTTGGTTTGGCTTTTTTTTTTTTTTTTTTGGTTGCCTGTTTATGTTCAAAGTCTCAAACAGTACCTGGCTCTCCTTAGGCACTTACACACTTTTGTTTGATGAACTGAATGAAATAATGATACCTCTGGGGATTCAGTGACGTTTCCCTGCACAGATATTACTGCTAACAGCACCGTGGTCTGGAGTAGAGACATCTCTTTTAATCTTCTCACTTCACAGATTTGCAAAGCTAGGTACCCACCGAGGGAAGTGACCAGCAAGGTCTCAGGGATTCTGATAGCTGAGACAAAACTGGGCTCAGGTCTGCTGCAAGTAGCTCACCACCACTTGGTACAAGAAGACAAAAGGAATTCTGTGGGAAGCACACCAGGAGCATAGCAGTCTTGAAGGCTTCCAGAGGGAGCAGCCTCCTCCTCTACCCAGTGATAGCATCCTTTAAGTGTTCTCCACGCAGTGAGCTCTTTCTTGTGTTGGGACTCTCCCCTCTAGATAGTCACATAGCTGGGTGCTTCTCACCTATCAAGGCAAGTTTAAAAAGCTTGCATAAAATGACCAATTTTCTACAGTGGGGGAAGGGGCTCTGACCATGTCCTGCACATGACTCCAAGGAGCTCCCATTGTCTGTCAGTGTCTGTATTGCCTACAAGTGGCCCCGTGAGAGCACGACAGAATCTGGTGTTTTTCTGTGCCTAATTCCCATCACAGGGTGGGACAGCACAGGGTGGGTTCTTGTTTAGTAGATGAGTAAATTTAATAAATTGAGGCTTGTCAACAGTTTGGCAGAGAGCGGATGCTTTTAAGAACACAGTAACACCTCTGGTTTAAAGATCTTACAGCACTTCGGAAATATATAGGACTACTCTAGGCTTATTATTTGTATTCAAAATGCTGGTGATGATAGATGTGTCAGATTTGAGATGTTTTGAAATTTTGCAATGTCACAGAGAGACACGGGGGGGGGGGGGAAGAAATTGATTGATCTCTTGGTGATGGGACCCAAATGTTAAATATGCATCTCCTCTACATAGACTTAAAGAAATCTTATGCAATTTTTACTTTAGGCAGGGTCTTGCAATGTAGTCCACATCGGCCTCTTAATTGTCTTTGCAGAAGTAACCTTTATTTATTTTACCCAAGGCTTAACTGAGCTCCTGCCAGGTGCCAGGTTCAAATGAGGGTAATGAGCCATCTGGCAGGATACAGATGCAGGGGTCAGTGGCATTTGTAGAGATGATGGTTCTGCTGGGCCTGGAGCAGCAGGCAAGAGATGGGGAGAGGTTAGAAGGCAGAGAACACCAACAAAGAAGCACAGAGTAAAATATACACAAATGAGGATTAAGGATCAGGAAGCGTTTGGTGGCTTGCAGGTATCATCAGTGGCTCTGTGATTTCACAAACAGAGCAGACAGATTTGGGAAAGATGAAAGGTTTTGACTTAGGTTGAAGTTCAAGTGAAAAGTACCTCAGAGGTAATTTTAAAGAGCCAGGACAATAAAATGTGTTTAAAAGTTCATACCTTGCATTTGGAATAGATCCTGTGAGGAGGATGGACTTCAAGTACAAGAGAGTATCTGGAGGAAGTCCTTGATGGGACTGGGAACGACTCAGTGGTACAAGCCTAGCCTAGCAGGCATGAAGTCCTGCATCTGATTCCCAGAAGGCAAATACTATAGTTAGGAATAAAAATGATCCTGGCCTCAACTGAAGAAGTGTTTCTAGAACTCTCTGGAATGTAACACTGCTGCTGTATAGCACAGACTAGATCTTTATTAGATGATCAAATGCATAATCCTGGTTCCTTAGAAAATTGCATGTTAGCCACTGATGTAGAAAACATCAGTAGGAGACCTGAAAACATATGGACCCAGGCTTGGAAGTTGGCTCAGAGGTAAAGGCTCTCGCTGCCAAGCCTGGCCACCTCAGTCATCCCTAGGCCCCACGTGATGGAAGAAGAGAACGGACTCCCATAAGTTGTCCTCTGACCTTCTGATGAATGACATGGTGCACACGCATGTACACATGTGCATATACGGAAAGAAAGAAATGTTTAAAAAGACATGGCGGCAGGAATACTGCAAGCTGGCTGGGTTTGTCTCGTGACTCCCACTGTTTCAGCTTCCTGTGCTCTGAGAGGTCATTCAAATCCTTTTAGATTCAAAGTCTTGCTCTGTGTGATCTACCAAATACATGAAGGAATGCGAATGAGCAAGTCATTCATCTATCTACCTATCTGGGCTGTGAGACAGCTCAGTGAGAGGCTAGAGCAGTGGATCTCAACCTTCCTAATGCTTTGACCCTTTAATACAGTTCCAGAGGTTGTGGTGATCCCAACCATAATATTATTTCATTGCTACTTCAAAACTATATTTTTGCTACTGTTATTGTAACGTAAATATCTGTGTTTTCCGATCATCTTAGGCGACCCTTAGGAAAGGGTCACTCAACCTCCAGAGGGGTCAAGACCCACAGGTTGAGAACCACTAGGTTAGTGGCATTTGCAAAGGAGTCTGATGACCTGAGTTCAATTCCCAAATTGCACAAGGTGCACAAGAGAAGCAACTCTACAACATTGTCCTTTGACCTCCACATGCTTACACACACACACACACTTATATGCACAAATGAATAAATAGAATTGCATAACTTTAATTTAACTGTGTATACACATATATCCATTTGATACTGTGCATATCCACATTAGCATAGACACATACACACACATAGAGGAGAAGGCTAAGTAAAGCTTGGGGCAGAACTTTGCCACTGCAAAATAAACAAATAGGTCGGATGGCTTATAGAGGAGTACACCGTTACTTGATGCAGTTAATCAATAGTTCAGGAGTACTTAGAGAATTTAAATTTCCATGTATTTTTAGGCAACATAGTTCTTCGGAAAACTAATATGAGCTATTAAGAGGAATGAAGCTGAGCGGGAGGCTGTTCAGACACGGCTGAGAAAGAGGTACCGGGCGGCTCCAGTTACAGCCAGAAAAGGCAGCCCTAAAAGACAGGAAAGACGAGGAACCACTGACTATTTTGTGTGGGAGGAGCTTTTGCCATTATGTTTGATTACAGTCCTGTCTAATCCTTAAGAGTCTGCAACAGTGAAACCAGAAAGCCACTCTGACACACGCAGGCAACGATCTTACCATGTCTACTTCATTTCCCCATCTAGTCTATTAACTACCAGCCTAGAGGTGAGGGGGCTCCATTATGTGTGTGCGGCTCTGCCGGAGAAAGACTGCAGATGCTTTGCTGAGCGATTATCTGCGACGCTGAGGACTATGGGCTGTGTAATGAGAACAAACCACAAAATAACTTTGGCCCCAAATGATTCTTGGCAGTGAAAACTACACCGGGTGAGGCTTAGCTATGCAGTATCATTGGCAAACATAAATAAGTTAGGATTTAGGTGAGTGGCCTCACCCAGGAGGATTCCTGTGGGAAGCTATAGACGTCTACTGCAATAGAGACCACAAGGCTTGACACAGTGGTGTACACCTAACTATAATCCTAGCATTTGGCAGGCTGAGCCAGGCAGACCCTAAGTTTAAGACCAACCTGAGTGGTATAGTGAAAACTTTTTTTTTTTTTTTTTAATGTTTTGCTGTGTTTAACCTTTAAAAGAAAAGAAAATGTTTTGTTAGAAGTCTTCAAGGTAAGTTCTGGAAAAGAGCCTTGAGCTTCTGTGAAACGGGTAGAGTCAGAGCATGCAGCTTTTTTCTGTCAAAGACATTTCTTTTAGGCTCAGTGTAGGATAATGACGGCAGGCAGGGAGGTGGGAGAGCCCTGGGCGATCTTAGTGCCCCATCTTCAGTTGTTTCACAGTAAGTATTCGGGCATACAAATCAAAGCTAAATGTGCTTACGAGTATACTAGAAAGGACATGCTCTTGTGAAATTACTAAAATAGTGCTCTGGTTATAAAGGAGACCCGATTGCCTCTTGGCTCCCGTGTTCTTTTCTACAGACATGCTATACAGCCCTTCATATCCTGTCTCATGAGACAGAAATGCTATACTACCTATTTCTAATTTGCTTATAGCCATCTGTTTCCAAAGTGGAGGTGAAGAGCTGGCACCAGACACTGTGCCATAAACAGCTCATCTTAAAGGGCCAGTGCATTCTTACAATTATTTTCGGATTTAGTGGAAGTGTGCCCAGACAGGGTTTACAAACAAAGTGTCACTGTGGATAATTAATGCATTACACCCATGGTTCTATGGCCCTTTCCCTCTCCAAAGTACAGAAAGATACTTAGGCTTGCTATGTCTGGGAGACTACAAGATTTAGAAAATGCTCTATGAGATGTGTTCAAAGATGACCCTGCTGTTTATCTCATTTGTATCAACATTTACTGTTTTAACACAATTAACCGCCGTGTAGCTGTCAGTGGTACAGTGCAGTGGCAGACACATGCTTAGCATGTTCAGTGTCTTGAATTCAATCCCCAGCATTGGTAATTAATAATAATAATAATGCATCAATTTCAGATTGTAAAGGTTGACAGATGTCCAATTACCACAAAGGCATATTTACGACACTCTAGGTTTTAATTTGGGTGCTAGTTACCCTAATTAGCTTTTCAGAAAATTTCACTCACAAAACTTCTGTTCCACTTAGCATGCACATTTTCTGAACCAGGTTCTAACGCACGCGTGGCTCTTTATATTTCAGTTTTAAAGAAAAACACTCTAAGACGTTCCTTAGTATGTTTCCCTGTCTCACATGTAAAATTTCCTAGACACAAGTCTCAGAAATGCATACGCACTCAACATTAGCATCCACAAGAGAGGCAGATGGCAAGTCAGTGCAGCCTTCAACACATCATTTTAGGTTATGACTGCTTTGTTTTGTTTTGTTTTGTTTTGTAAAACAGGCAGGCACCTGGTTTAAAGTAACTCAGATCTTGGCAGGGTTCAACCCTTTCGGTGTCAAAGCCACACCCCTCTGATTGCCCTCCAAGATAAAGAGTCAAACATATCTTGTTGCTTAGTAGACTCTTGCAGAGAGCATAAAAACCCATCTTTGACACACATTTTAAACACTTTCCTTATTACAAATCTAGATTTTAAATTTCTGAATTCAGTCTCCAGAAGGGCAAAGACCTCAAAGCACAGATAGCTAAGCCATCTCTCCAGCCCCTTGAGTTCTCTTTATTTCACAACACCTGTCTGAGAAGCCCTCACACAGTCACCAGGCATGTTATGGGGGTGGGGTGGGGAGGGGGGCATCAAGTGTTGAATTTTTATTAATTGAGGGTGCAACATTCTCCTTTGACGGGATCCTTTCTTACAGTCTAGTAAAAGAAACCCTCCGTCCTGGTTTCACTCCATTGCTATGATAAACCAGTCATTCCATCTGACAATTCCAAGTCACAGTCATCATTCAGGAAGTGAGGACAGGGACCCTAGTTAGGTGTTTGAAACAACAACAACAAAAAAATATGGCGGAATGCTATTTGCAGCCCAGGATCTGTGTGGGGAATGGTAGTGCTCACAGTGAGCTGTGCCCTCCTGTATTAATTACTAACCATGCTCACAGACATGCTCACAGACCAACCTGATGTAGGCACTTCATCAATGGAAGCTTCTAGTCTCAGATGACAACTCTAGACTGTGTCAAGCTGACGGTTAAAACTCACCAGACATCATCTCTAACATTTTACTCTCCTTTTATCTGTTACATTGTGAGGGTACAAAAGGAAGCAAGCTTACAGCTGCTTGCAACCCACTAATTCCAAGCTAGATGTTTCTGGAAGTCCTTCAGAACACCATTCTCCATCCAACAGAGTCCAACTGCTGTCATGTTTGAAAAAACACTTTCAGACTGAACAAAACCCTGCCTCTCCCATACTCTGATTTCAGTACCTGGGATGCTAGAAGAAACTCGGTGTTAAAAGGAACAAAATACGCAACATCGTTTTTCAGTTAAATCCGAACAGAGCAGAGCAAACAGTGAATGTACATGCTTACGCTCCCCTCCGCCAACCCTAGAGAGCAAGGCTTGTGATCTTACCTTTTGCTCATATCACCTTTGGACATAACAGGACCCTGGGTACCCTCACCAAACTGCTGTCCTTTGTCCTTTGTTTGTCCATGGTCTTAAGAACAGATGTTTCATAGGGACTCAGATCAGGGCTAGGGCCAGCCATCATACCCCCAAGAGTCCCTTGTATATCACTATAAATTCTTCTCCCTATCTGGGGCCCATGGGAAGACTATGAAGCCAACCCAATACAAAGATGTGTGAGTGACCCGGGGCAGGTATTTTTAAAATTTATTCTTTGCATTGTATGTATGTGTTCACATGTGCATGTATGCATGCATATGTATATGTATGTGGGCACATGTGTACAGGCTGAGGCTAGGAGGTGATGCTAAGTGTTTTCTTCGATTTTCTCTACCTTATATATTGAAGCATCTCACTTGAACCCAGAGTTTGCTGGTTTGCTAGTCTAACTAATCAGCTTACTCTAGGGATCCCCTGACTCTGCCTCTGAAAGCTGAGATTGCAGGTGGGCGGCCATGCCTGCCTTGTTCTGAGGATTCAAACTTTAGTTCTCATAGGGGAGTACCTTATCCACTGAGCCATTTCCCATAGGCTTAGGGCAATTTTTTTTTTTTTTTTAAAGAGTAGATACATGGTTGAAGCCAGAACTTAGAATTAAAGAGATCTGACTATTCTCAAAGATGCCCAATCATCAAAATGTTCATAATCATAAAACTATCAGAGAGCAAAAAGCCCTGTGGGCATCCTGCTGGACTCACACTTTATAGTCAGTCAAGCTGAGGCCTCAATACAAATACCATTTGGCTAGTTATTACTATAATTAACTACAAAGTTAAGACAGTTACCAGCTCATCCTGGCCCGGCTCCATCTCTGAGGCCTCTCATCCTGCTTTACATATGCAACACATGCCACACAAACCACACCTGTCACCAGGGTTAGAAGTCAACTCCCCTAATTCTGAAGCGTCATGAACTATCCTTTGACTCCATTTCTCAAGACTGAAGTATTGATGAATCTTCTCCAATCCCATTGCTCATTCTGACTTTTTTTTTTTTTTTCTTTTTTTGGTTTTCCGGGACATGGTTTCTCTGCATAGCCTTGGCTCTGTAGACCAGGCTGGCCTCAAACTCAGAAATTCACCTGTCTCTGCCTCCCAAGTGCTGGGATTAAAGGCGTGCGCCACCACTGCCAGGCTTCATTCTGACTTCTTAAATTGTGAACTGAGAATTGCTTTTAATTATATATAAAATCACTTATCACAAACCAGCCAATACACTGCATACTGTGATCCCTGCAAAGACAGACGGACAGACAGACAGACAGACAGACACAGATAACCCTCAACCAACAAATATGGTAGGATTTACAGAGCTTTTGTTTTTCTCAGTAGGTTCTCCTCCCTCTTTTCCTTCTTACTCCTCACTACTAGATATTGGACCCAGAGCCCAATCCACGCACGTGCTCCACCACTGAGCTACAAGTATAGTCCTCAATGTTTTCTTAATGTGCCTCGTTCCTTACAGAATGAAGAGCAAAATTAACTGAGCATTTTTAAATACACAAACTCATCAAAGTATGCTTAATATAACCACAGGAGAGAGGTAGTAGCAGGACACAGAGGCGTCAAGAGTCTAGAACCAGTTCACTCTGATTTCAAATCTCAGTTCCCTCCTTTTGGCTCCTAAAGTTTTTAGGTGTAGGAGAGTGACAGGCCTATCCTCCCTTCTGTGGTGTTTCTCAAGTCCACACCCTGCACAGCACCAATCAGGACTCCTGAGAGACAGCTCTCACTGCAGGGAGAGCTCTTCTTGTCTTGGACACTGACATATAGTCCGGTTGAGGAAGAGTCCCACTGGGCCACATAGCTTCAATATGGCTGAGCCTGACACATTCTGCAGTATTATTTATTCATGAGCAGTTAGTCAAGGCTTTGCCTTCTGTCTCATGGAGAATGGATTAAGAACACGTGAGTTGGACTTAGCCCAAGCTGTGGCTGGGGCTTTGGACATCAAGAGAGAAAGTAGAAGATCTATCTGGTGAGTTAAGGCTGACACCTGTAGCCAGCAGGGTCAGGAACACTATGTTTGCTGAGGGTTAAGACCCACAGAGAACCCAGTACCTCTAGCCACTGTGTATAGTTACAGAGGCTGGCAGAGTAAAAAGACTGGGCTAGTGTCTGGGAGTAGATATACCATGAAGATACCCCATGGAAGAGTGTTCTTACTAAAGAGTCCTCTGCTGTTTCCCAGGGGATAGAAGGCCTCTGGGGGAAGTCTGTCCTGCAAAGTGAAAGGACAGAAGAAATTGGAGGGGACAGCCATTAGGTTCAGAGGGATGGGATGGTCTAGAGGTTCCAGAAAATCTCAGAGGCTGATACGAAGTAGAACCTCTCTGCTACGACCAGACAGAGCATTTAAGCATGGAAGCTTGTCCCCCATCTCATGGGACAGCAGCACCATTGTGGGACTTAAGCACTTGCATCTCTCACTGTGGCCAAGAATACAGAAAGGTGAAGGTACCCGGAGGCTATGCTTGGCAGTAGGCCTACCTTTGGGAGAAAATGCCCAGTCCCCTACAGATCAAAGCCCCACCTCCTTGAAAGGACAAAGGGCCCATTCTTTGCCTCGGGCAGTCTTTTCCACTTGGTTGCTTTGCAAATTAGAATAAGGAAATGGGAGCTGGACCTGAGATTAGCAGGCAGCCTTCCCTCTAATTCAGAAACCACAGTCCTGAAGCTCCTCATCTTCACTGTCCGTCAGATTCCAGGGATGCTCCAGTCTTTCAACAGGGGTGTTGCAAAAAACAATCTGGGACAGTCAGCAGGTGGGGTAAGGATGAGACATCACAGGAAAAGCAGAGCACAAAGGACTGAAAGCAGCTTGTGTCCTGTGGCTACGGAACACACAGGGAATGTGTGATGGAAGTGCAGCCCTTCTAACCAAACCGTAAAGAGATTTCTGACTGACTAGTAGTCATTTGAAGTGACATGCTGAAATGGATAGGAGCCAATGGATGGAAGAGTTGGTTCGACCACAACTGCCTGTACTTAGTATCTCCTCCAGCAGGTCTCTCTCTGTGTGTCGGTTTTCTTTGTAAAATGGGGCCGTGGGAATATACAACACTTGGCATAGGGTGGGTACTTCATAAACCGCTCCTGAGGGAATCATCTCCCCTCAAACATACAGCTTTTTAAAGAAACTGTTGAAATTTTTAAACTGGTTTTTAGTTTTGTTGTTGTTGATTTTGTTTGTGTTGGTTTGGATTTTTGAGACAGATCTCCCATAGCTGGCCTTGAACTCTGATCCATTTTCCAGGCTATAGGATTATGGGAACTCACCACCAAGCTCAGCTGAGGTTTTTGGTTGGTTGGGTTTTGTTTGTCCTAAGAAAGAGTTGTTGAAATTTTTATTTGAAAAGAAAAGTGATTTTTCCCTTGCCTATTGACTAATTAAGTTTCTTCTTTTTGTTTTACAAATAGGCAGAATAGATTCTGGGGAAGAGCCAGCCCAGAGTAGTATGTTTTAAGGACGCTGAAGGGTAGATGTGCCTGCTGGGTAGATGATGGAGCTGTGGTATAAGAGAGAAACAGGACTCCTGACCTTCTGCCATGTCAGGATGTGCCTCAGTTTGGGTCTGAATATGATTTGGCAATAGTTATTTGTTTTATTGTCTTCTTTTTGAGACAGGGTCTTACTCTACAGCCCAGGCTGTCCCAAACTCATGGCAATCCTCTTGCCTCAGTCTCCTGAGCACTAGGCTTACAAAGGGGAGCCGTTGTATTCAGCTTTAGTTTTTTGTTTTTTTGTTTTTGTTTTTTTTTGGCAGAGCATCAGTAACCAGAGTGAAACGAAATGGATAGTTGTTCACACTTCAGTCTCACAGGCATATTATCTCTTTCTCTCCCTCCCTCTCCCTGCTCCCCTTCTCTTTCTCCCTCTGCCATCTCTCTGCAGGGCCCCACTGGACAGTCTAGGCTGTCCTTCAATGCAGTCTTACTGTTTCCACCTCTGAACACCAGGATTGAGATTTATACCATTGTCTTGGTTACTTTTTGTCAACTTGACACAAGCTAGGGGTGTCTGGAAAGAGGGAACCTCCACCGAGAGAATACCTCCATCCAACTGGCCTGTGGGCAAGTCTATGGGAGCCCTGTCATCATTAGTGACTGACGTGGGAGGGCCCAGTCCACCGGGGCAGTGCCATCTCTGGCAGGTAGTTCTGTGTGCAATGGGAAAGCAGGCCGAGCAAGCCACGAGGAGCAAGCCAGAGATCAGCGTTCCTCCAAAGATTCCTGCTTTGAGTCCCAGCCTGGAACCCATGAACCAAACAAACCTGGTCCTTCGCATGTTGCTTTTGGTCTTGGTTTTGTTCACAGCAGTGGAAACCAATCTAAGACAAGCATCATGCCTGGAAGTCCTAGTCAGCATGTTTTATTTCTTATCATTTGTGGATGCCACATTTTATGTAGATATATGAAGTAACACACACACACACACACACACACACACACACACACACACACACACACAACCACACCATGATGGTAGACGTGAAACTCTCTAAGGGAGTTAAAGGGACTAATGGCAGGAGGGGAGAAAGAAGAGGAAGGGAGGGAAGGAGAGGGGGAAGGAAGGACAGGGAGGGAAGGGGCATACGGCAGGGGCATGATCAAAGTGCATTACGTACTTATATGAAAATGTCCTGTGAAACACAACACTATGTACAGTGAGTGTATGCCAATAGCAAAGAAGGCTAGGAGGGGTCACTTTCAGATAATGTGATAATTACAGAGACGCAGATGCAGTTATCTACCGCATGAGTCAGTTTTAAGGCTTTTTTGTTTTTCATGGTTAACCTACACTAAACCCAATACTTTTCTCTATTATGTGTCAAGACCAAACCACTATACTGAGTCTAACAACCCCGGCAAGACATTTACTTAATATTTAACTAAGGCTAAATTACACATTCTACTTCAGAGGGACAGGGCAGAATCCTGGACGCCTAATTCTATTGCATTCCGGGCAAGTTATAGGGGGTTTCAATCTGGCCATTGTTGGCTCTGCTTAAAGACTCATTAATCTCAAGTGAGAACCAATTTAACAAGCCAGGCAACCGTTTGAAGTGACTGGTGGGAGCAGTTTAAACAGAGGATTAGGAGATAATCACATTTCCAGGCATCCTTTGGCTCTATAAAGTTGACCCCAGGCCAGGGGCTGTGCGCGCAGGCCCTCTTCCACACCTCTCTAAGCAGGTGGCAAGCTCCTTTGTGAGACAAGCAGGTGGCAGTCAAGAAGACTGATCTCTTTAGATATGTTATCAACCCTGTAGTGATGTACGGGGTCCCCTCTTCATAAAAAGACACCAAACCCTGCAGTAGTAGGACCCTAACAGGCTCGCAGGCGTGACTTAACATGGCCTTGAGAGCTGCTCTGCCACACTCTCACCAGTCAGCCGGACGGCGTAAGTCATCTGCAGAGGAAGGAGAGCCATAATTTAACCTCAGCTTTCCATCTTAAGCTCCTTTGTTGAGAAAGCTCAGGATCCCAAGGGCTCACTGGAAGAACATAGTGCTTTTCTGGTTTTCCTTATTGCCGGGCTGTGGCATCTTCGAGGGGAAAGAAAAGGGTGCGGGCATTTGCCAAGTCATTAAGCCTTGGCTACACTGCCCCTTCAATTGTACTGCACACAGCAGCAGGCAAACTACAAATAATTTAACACTAGGCTTGGCCGGCATCATTTCTAGAGAGAACCATTTGATAATGAGGGCATTCACAGTGCTGACAGAAATCAGTGAGGACACCACGGCATATCACAAAAACTCCCATGTCATTCCAAGCAACTTTTGCCCGTTTTCTCCTTCCTGCATACACAGAGGGGCCTCTTAAGTGTCACATACAGAGCGCATACACAGCACTTCCGGGGATCTCTAGTTGTGTCCTTTCAGCTTAAATCAGTGGGGTCTGCAGGCTAGAATCACTACACATTTCCTACAGGTTTTGTATTTCATCAGACCAGTCGGTCCCTCTTGGTCCAGAGCCCGGTCCACAGCACTGGTTCCCCAGTCAGTCATCTCTCCCCACCCTTGCCCATAGCTGTTTGCACCAAGAACAGGCAGCCTAAGGGACTGGCCAGCGATGGATGGATCTGTGGGACCGAAATTGACAATGAGCTGCATCCGACCATCTTGAAAATTGGAATTAAGACAGAAACCTTCCCACTGACAGACAGCAGGAGGTAGAAGAAACAGTCACAGCTGTGCTGCACCTGACAACCACACCAGTCCCTACTGTCAGCCCTCTGAGGGTGTGGTTCCTGGGTCCCTGCCAGCTTAGAACATACCCCACTTCTCTGAGGGAGTTTGAGCAGCCCGGTGTTCCTGGGAATAAAGACTCGCTACCTAGGCCATGTCAGCCAGGTGCTTCTCTTAGGACCGTGAGCCTCTGCCCCAACCACCAAGCTGTGATGGAGGTGGGAGCAAACCTTCCTCTCCTTTCATCAGGACCATGCATTGCTTCTGATCAGGAAGATAGTCAAAAGCCATCAATTATTAGGGGAAAAGTTGGTTCTGCTTAGAAACTGTCAGAATCAACAAAGGGCTTATAACATCATCAGAAAAAATGAAATGGTTTAGGTATAATTACACACACACACTTTAAAATAGTGTAGATATGTTAGATAAGTGGGAATATATTTTTGAAAGCACGTTCTTTAAAATTGACTAGGGGCTCGGGCAAGGAAAACCACAAAGGCAAACTATAGCTGAACCAGAATTCAAATAGCAAGGACCAGGTTTCCCAAAAGCTAGTCCCTGCTGAGGAAGCTATTTAGGGACAAGAAAACTGCAGGCCAGAAACATTAAGTGCCAGGAGACAGGCATCTCGAACCCAAATGGCATAAAAGAAGCCAAGAGGTCACAAAGGGTAAGACCAGGGGGTGGGGTGTGTGTGTGTGTGTGTGTGTGTGTGTGTGTGACATTTGTGCCTGAACTACTGAGAAAGGAGTCAGCAAGATGACTCAGCAGGTAAAGGCACCTGGCAAAAATGCTGATGTTCAATCCCCTGGAGCCACATGGTGGAAGAAGAGTATGGACTCCCTTGGCTTGCCCTCTGACCTCTACACACCTGCCGTAGCACGTCCATCACATACAAACATGAACAAAAAATAAATACATAAAATTTAAAGTAAATAAATAGTGCAATGGGACCATCCAGAAAAAGGCATGCAAATGCTTTGTTTTTATTTAATACTTGGGTGCAACCCCAGGGTCTTGTTTATGCCAGGCAAGCACTTGTGCCACTGAGCAGTCAGGTGTGGTGGTGCACTCCTTTAATCCCGGCACTAGGAAGGCAGAGGACTTCATATCCCTCTATGAATTCAACGCCAACCTGGCCTACACACAGTGAGTTTCAGGCCAGCCAAGGCCACATCATGAGATATCTCAAAAAAAAAAAAAAAAAAAAAAGGACAAAAAACTTTCTACCTTCAAGATACATGTCTAACTCCAGTAAAGGCCAAGTTCAAAGACCAACCCGTGATTCACCTTTGAGTTAGCATGCTCTATTAAGGCTAGCCTGGGTTCTCATCTTTTGTTATATCTACATCCCACCAAGTTTGATTCTATAGATGTACCCATCTTTTACTCTTATATCTTATCAACAAATGCCATGAAATACCTTGTGTGTATGTGTGTGGGGAGGAGTCATTGCATCCAAATGTAAGCCGAGAGCTCAGACTGTCACATTTCAGATACTGGCTCAGCTTCCAGAGCATGACTGCCTCTCCCTGTAGGAATTCTAATCAGATGGCACAATCATGAACTCTCTTGTCCCTTCATCTAAGATGCTTTTGAGCCCAGGAAGTTTAAAAACACATGGAACAGAAAAAGAAAACAATGATTTGGTATTGTTCAGCTCACTTAACAAAATATTGTCTAAATCTTCCGGGATAAAATTCCGTTTTGTCAAGAAAAGTAGAACAAAAGATGTGTAAGCCAAGTTGGGAAGGTGGGGAAGGAAGCCCATTTAATACAGAGGCAAAGGCCCTGGGTATAATCCACAATACTGAACGAATAAAGCCAAGACTGGTGGTGTAGTCCTCTAAGCCCAGCACTCGAAAGGTAAAGGCAGGAAGACCAGACATTCAAGCCTTAGGAACATAGTGAGTTTGAGGCTAGCTCAGGAGACAAAGCACCTTGTCTCAAGAAAAATATGTAAGATAGTATTACAGTGAAAGGCATGTACATAGCTGTACGCATGCACACACATGTCTACACTCCACATGCTTGAGTGTTCACACGCAGGACATTGCACACAGAGAGAGAGAGAGAGAGAGAGAGAGAGA
The DNA here is from genome assembly GCA_028551405.1 of Uromys caudimaculatus. Lineage (NCBI taxonomy): Eukaryota > Metazoa > Chordata > Mammalia > Rodentia > Muridae > Uromys > Uromys caudimaculatus. The sequence continues at coordinate 68,947,602 of CM052709.1, read as the reverse complement.
GAGAGGGAGGGAGAGAGGGAGAGAGGGAGAAAGGGAGAGAGGGAGAGAGAGAGAGAAAAGTAGAGTGACTGAGGGGGACAATCTCTGTCTTCCGCACACATGCACCCACACATGTGAGCATAAGAAGACACGTATGCGTACACACACACACACACACACACACACACACACACACACAGAGAGAGAGAGAGAGGGAGAGAGAGAGGGAAAGAGAGAGAGAGAGAGAAAAGTAGAGTGACTGGGGGGGACATTTCTCTGTCTTCCACACACATGCACCCACACATGTGAGCATGAGAAGACATGTACACGTACACACACACACACACACACACACACACACACACACACACACACGCACACACACATGCCTATGCAAAAGCAAAAGCAAAAACAACAATAACAAAACACCCAGGACTTTCTCTCAAGCAAGGCTAAGGGATTAGCGTACTGAGGAAACAGCAGGAAGGACTCCTACTGTACACATGGACTTGTCACATATGTCACTCCTACAGCAGTGCCTCTCAACCTTCCCAATGCTGCAGTCCCGGAATTCAGTTCCTCAGGATGTGGTGACCCCAACCATCAAATTATTTTTATTGCCACTTCATAACTATAATTTCGCTACTGTTATGGATCACAATGTAAATAAATACCTAATACACAGGATATCAGATATGTGACCCCTGTGAAAGGGTTGTTTGACCCCTCCGCACCCCCAAAGGGGTCACGACCCACAGGTTGAGGCACTCTGCCTCAGACATTTTGATTTTTTGATCATATGAAGAATTATTGCTTCCCACTGCTTGGAATTTCTAGACTACATCTTCCAGTTAGATTTGATCAAATTTTACTAAAATAGCCTCTTGGAAGGTTTTACCCCACATCCCCACAGGGTTTATACAAAGCTCTCTTGCCCCCTGTTCATCGTCTTACCTCTCTTCTCTAGTCTTGTTAGCTTATAGGACGGGAATCATCAAGAACAAGCAGCCACAGGTTGATCTGAGTTTTGTAAATAAGATGCGCTTATATTCTATGTACTACCTAAAATAGACCAGCCCGCAAATTCTCCTATAAGTGCTTTGAAAAAAGAAAGAGCACCTGTGCAAGATACTTGAATACCAAGGCAGGTATTCAAGGCCTTAGATGTTTCTGCAATCAATAAATAGTAATAATGACAAAGTACTTACAACCCATATCACGACCAATCTTCTGGACAAATAAGGGTCGATATTCCAGTGGGTGAAGGGGAGAAACGTGATGTAGAACACTTCCTGACCCAAAGCGGCTGAGAACCGGAACAGGTAGTAGTAGAAATAATTCTTCACGACATGCATCTCTCCAGAAGCCTGAAAGATAAAGGCCAGGAGTTCGTGAGTTCATTCAACATGTCTGGGAAAACCCTGCCTAAAACTCACCACCAGGGTGCTGCCTCCTCCTGTCTCATTAAGATCAGCCTGTATCATTGCTGGACATCTATCAGCCCCACTTGTACCAGAAGCATAGGAGACATTAGTGGTTTTTAGCTGTTGTTGTTTGGGGTTTTGTTTGTCTGTTTTTGTAAGATTAAATACAAAACATCAAAGGCAGAACTACCAGAAGCTCCTCTCTCCCTCCGTATATCAACACACACAAAACAAACCCAAGCCTCTATCTTGGATGTACAGAAGGCTAGAGACCTGGAGGAGGTCCAGAGTGAGCCAGTACCATATGGGTTCCTGAATTCGGATGGGAAAATGGGGCTTTTCTCAAAGATGTCCACTCATCCCATCCAAATACCAACTAGACCTAACCCTGCTTAGCTTCTGAGGACAGGTGAGAACAGACAGTCAGGATGGTATAGTATAGACTCCACCCTACAGTCGCTAGAACACGTGGCTATATCTGCTTACAGAGCAAAGGTGGCTTTGCAAATACAATGACAATGAAGTCGGGGTAGAGATGCTTTCCTGGATCTTCCACATGGGCTCTGTAGTAACAGGGTTCCTTGAAAAGATGCAGTGAAGATGTGGCCCCAAGTTTATTACCTGTCTTCCAAGCTCAGAAGCCCACTTCCACCGTTGGGCAAGCCTTTCCTTTTCTTAATAAACTTTCTCCATTTCTATTATTTAAGATAAAAAGGATGAAGGGGTCAGAAATGTCAGAATCAAAGACCAGGGTGGAGAGAGTGCACACCTAGCTTTGATGATGCAGGAAGGGGCCACAAGCCAAGGGTGCACGGTGTTTGTTCTCTGAAAGCTTAAAGTAAGGAAACAGACTTCTCTTTTGAGTCTCCAGAAGGAATTTGGTGACCTTGGTGACAAGCTGATTTCAGTCAATAAAGGTCCATTTTAGACTTCTAACTACCAGAGGTTTAAGAGAATAAGTTTCCATTGTCTTAAGCTACTAAGTTAGTAGTAAGTTGTTTTAATAGCAGTAGGTAACTAACCTAGGGACAGTAAAAAAAAGGACTTGCCTCTACATTTTAGTTCACTTTTAAAATAGGACTAATAAAGTCACACCACAGGGATGGTGTAAAAAGTACATAATACATGTAGGGAATGTTAAAATGTTCTCAATATTTATCATCCCCTGTCCTTACCTTATCCTTGAATGAGTAGAAGGGGGAAGTGCCAGGATCAAGCAGACAATGCACTTAATATAATATAACTATTTGCTTTGTCAACTTGACACAATTTAGACTATCTGGAAAGAGAGTGTCAACCAGAAATATTCTACATTGGGTTGGCCTGTAGGCATGTCTGTAGAGATTGTCTTAATTACGTTAATTGATGTGGGAAAACAAGCCCACTGTGGGCAGCACTATTCCTTAGGCAGAGAGTCCTGACCTGTTTAGGAGTGGAGAGATAGAACCGAGCACAAACAACTATGTTTCCATTAATTCTCTCTGCTTGTGGCTTTGTCTTCCCTTCTCCACATCAATGGACTATGACCTAGATTTGTAAGCCGAAAGAAACCTTTACCACATATTTGATTTTTGTCATACTATCTTGTCACAGCGACAGAAATGAAAGTAGAATATCATGGCAAACACTTTTATATTATGGCATAGTAATGACAAATTTAACAATAAAACATTTTACTTTTTAAGTGAACCAAAAAACCAAACCAAACCAAAACAAAAAAACCCTCTTATTTCTTTGTCTCTTTCTTTCCTCCCTCTCTGAAGACAGGGTTTCACTATGTATGTAACTTTGGCTCTCTGTATCACAAGTTGCTTCAATCCTGACAGTGATCCACCTTGGCTTCCCATGTGCTGGGACTACAGGTGTGTGTGGCAGGCATAGTATCAGGCTGCTATAGCAGAATTTTAGTGCTGCTGAAAGTCATACATATTCTGACAAGAAAACTGAGGAGAGAGGGGACAGCAACAGACAGGTAGGCTTCCTAAAGACTTACGGAACTGCAATTTTGTTTTGTTTTATGCCAAGTCAGAGGTCTTTGAATCCCCAGGGGGATACAGGGGGAAAACATATGTGTTTATTCTGGCAACATTCATCCTCTGCCTGTATACAAGGCTCAGTAGCTACACTGTGACCTGGGGATATTCCTCCAGAGAGCAGTGTGGGAGGAGCTCTCACCTGCTGAGGAGCACTGTGGAGGACAATTTGTAGGAAATAGATTTTTAAAGGGCCAATATTTTGGAGCCTTTGAAAATAGCCAACAATACTTTTATATTTTAGGTATTAAAATGAAGACAACCTTGAAACTGCACAAATATAGCTACACTCAATACAACTGGCTCTCTTCCAGGTATGCATCTCTCTCCTTTTTCTTTCTGAGAGGTTCTGGGTTTTATTCCAGTGTCTCAGCCTCCCCCACAGCACCTTGGAACACAGAGTGAAAGTTCAATGCCTTTTGCATTGGATTGACTAGAACCAGTCATTTTCAGTTTGAGAATTCAGACTCAAGTCAAGAGGCACAAGGGTTGCCCTGAGTATGGCTCCGGGTACCAGTGTCGAATCCTGTATGTTAAAAGGAGAGGAGTCCTCGCGCACAGGGATGAAATTTACTTCTAAATGAATTTAGAGAGAACAGCAGTAGAGCGACCCTAAGCAAGAAGACAATGATGCACAAAAGGAATTTTTCAGGTAAGTAACGTCACCACTAAAGCCTTGGTTACAGGTATCCGAGTAAAGTAAAATGGTAGATGCTTATCTTTTTACAAAAAGACTAGTTTCTGAGCTGGGGATACGGTTCAGCAGGTAAAGCATTTACTGTGCAAATATAAAGACATGAGTTGAGAAATCTCTAGAATCCATATAGAGCCAACGCTTCATGAGTATACTGGCTTGTTTTGTGTTAACTTGCCACAAGTTACAGTCATCAGACAGGAAGAAGTCTCAGTTGAGGAAAGGCCTCCATGAGATCCAGCTGTAAAGCATTTTCTCAATTAGTGATCAATGGGGAAGGACCCAGCCCATTGTGGGTGGTGCCATCCCTGGGTTGGTGGTTCTGAGCTCTATGAGAAAGCAGGATGAGTGAGCCATGTGAGCAAGCCAGTAAGCAGCACCTCTCCATGGCCTTGGCATCAGCTCCTGCCTCCAGGTTCTTATCCTGTCTTAGTTCCTGTCCCAACGTCCTTTGGCGATGAGATACAGAAGTATAAGTCAAATAAACCCTTTCCTCCCCACCTTGCTTTTTGGTTACTGTGTTTAGATGCAGCAACAGAAACCCTAAGACAATGAGCATCTGTAATCCCAGCACCCCTATGACAAGATAGAGACAGGAGACTCTTCAGAAACTCATGGGCCAGGGAACCTACAGTATACATCCGTGAACAACAAAGAAATGTCTCAAGTAAGGTGGAAGGTAAAAACAGACACTCAAGGCTGTTCTCTGACCTCCACACCACCACACCATGGCACAGGGACATGCTCATTCACACGTACACATTGTTTTTTTTAGGCGTTTCCCTTGAAGGAGATCTCAGTGTATAGGGCTTCACTATAGCATAGGAAAGAACCAGAGTTCCAGTTCTTTGGTATATGTTGGTCTCCTCAGGAACCACTGGAGAGACAAGAACAAGGGTTAGAAATAGAGATGGAGAGTGACGAGCAATGAGAGGAGGGGAACAAGGAGGAGAAAGGCGTTCTCACCCCAATCTCTACTTCCCTGTTCCCAGCTTGCCACATGTAAGGGGCCTGATGACCCACGTGCTGGTGCCATGTTCTGGGGTCTTTGTTTAGGAGACACAGAGATGAGCCTGTCACATTACAGAAGAGTAAGATGGTGCTGAACAGAGACATGCAGGGTGACAGAGAACAGCTCTTAAAATATTGCATGTGACTTCTCTTTGTCCTTGGCATATGGCTTCTGTACTGTGATCTTTTGGCCCCTTCCAGTTTTATACATGTTATGACGTTTTCTGTTATTAAAACAAGAGACAAATGCTTTTCGGTTGCTTATCACCTGCCATACAGCCAAATAGGAATGTCTGGCAAACAAACAAGGGTAATAAAGTGGGAATTGCCCCACAGGTGTTACTCCAGGCTATGTAACGTCATCGGGTTTTCAACATTAGTAGATTTTACAGATTGTGTTTTCCTGGGGCATTGTGTTTTCCTGTGATCTCAGTTTTCTTATCACACCTTTCCTGTTTGGCTATGAATTCTCCAAATGTGCATTCTCCTATATCAGAGTTCCCATCATGTCTCTGGAGAGAAGCTGCTGCTGTTTGCAGGTAGTCCATCTTCTGCAGGGCTGCTGTCAGTGCTTGAATAATAAGAAAGCAGAGGAATCAGGTTGGCTGCCTGAGGAGACAGCCAGTGCCCAGTATGGCCGGCTTCTTGACTCAGCTGTGTTCAGAATATCTGAGCAGCATCTTGTTTTCTAAACACAAACCCAGGAGTCCTAAATGCCAAGAATATTCACCCAGGTCAGCATGGCTGAGTTTTAAGAAGGGCTGATCCAGACGGCAGAGAGGCCCATGCCCAGCAGACCTGGCAGCCGGCCCGGGCTTTCAGAGGAGGAACGAAAAAAATGGCTTTTAGTCAAAACAAAGTGTGACCTTGGGGAAGTCCGTTTGCCTCTCTGACCTAGGCTGGCCTTGATTGTGAAGGACGTAAAGGACATTGCAGAAGGCTCAGTTGCTTTATTTTACCTCTGAGATGTGTCCCTTACCATCAGTCTCAGACCAAGTACTGCTGATTTCAAACTGGTAATCCTCTTGCCTCACTTGACCTGGGGGATTATTGGGTGAGGACCACATCTGACCTTTGTTGCTTTTTATTGTATGGTTTAAATGACTGGAGACTGGAGGAAGAAACAATGCATTAAATAGTATGTTGTCCTACAGCTGTTGCATAATAAAACTGAATGTCTGCTCTAATAGGGTGAAAGTGAGGAAGGTTCTGGGAACCTGTCTTGGGCCACATTTCTCTTACTCATTCAAAGTCCTCAACGGCATCTGTCAGGACAGTGTAGCAATAGGTTTGCGAAACACTGAACTTAGTCTTTTCTTGGCCCAGATATCTACTTCCTGTTATTAACCTTTGGCCCAAAACCACGTCGGCTGTAGGTATTCCAACCCAACTTTGAGGTCTCCAAGGCATCTGGTGAACTCTAAGAACCTTGCAGCAAGGCCAAGTTACCTGTGTATTCTCTTTTCTTTATCCAAAGGTCAAGTTCAAGACATCAATAGGACAGCCTGCACATCTAAGCAGGCCACCTTCATCAGGGACAAAGGAGCTCATTGTCAGTGAAACCTACTACAAACTTATTTTTAAATGACTTTAACACCTAAAGGTCTTTTACAGAACACACCAATGGCACCTATGGCAATGGGAGGCAATTTCTCAGTGAAAGCTAGAAGCTAGATGTCACCATGGATGATGATGACGATGACAACGAAGATGGCGATGATGATGGTTGTGGTGGTTAGAGCATGCTGGTAAGGCTGATCAAGAAGGTGGTGGTGGTGGCTGTAGTGAAAGCAGTAAAACCTTCTGCAAAGTGCTTCTCAATTCTAACGGACAATCAAACCACCATCTGTTAAAATGCAAACTGACCTGGGAAGGACTGAGAAGTCTAAGCAGCTCCCAAGGGATGACGATACACACTGGTGGGCCTGGGCCACACCCTCAGTAATAAGGATCAAGTGTGAAGGATTTCAAAGTACAAAAACAAGACTCAGATTTAATCTTCTGCCATAAAGGATGCAACAAGTGGCGGCAAGAGTACAAGGTATTGTAACTAAAGCAACAGATTAAAACATTGAGCAAAACGAAGCCACTGGGGTGTCCTGTCATTGGCTAAGTGCAAGAATGGAGAAGAGTCCAGCACCTCCCTAACAAAGTCACAAAGGAAGAGCTCATGAAATACACACTTCAACGAAATAGCAAACTGACCAGAGGACCATTAGCAGAATAAAATAAGCAGGCTCGGAGCTCCTGTCCTTGATTTGGGGCAAGTTTACATGATTTCTGGATAATAAACCTAAAATTAGTAAAGAGGTGGGGTCACATGTTTGAAGGCCAATCTTGCCCTCTCAGAACAGCATAACACAGAAAAGAAGCCTCATTTGTTGCCCTACCAAGGACATTTGTACCACCTTAATCTTGGCCTAAAAGGCAAGCCTCCCATATGGGAGGAGCACCTGTCATTAGGGTCTCTATGACACTATTTACTTTTATACTTAACTAAAAAAGAAACCTTATTTTTTTTTTCCCCAAGGTGAAAAAACTCTCAGAGAAGAGTGTAACATTAAGATCAACCCTGGAAATTCTAAATTTTGTCTTTTCTAACCCAAGCTGACTGAGTAGGGAATCTCCTGCCATTTCTAGCTATGTCTCCAGGAATGGATGATACACCTGAATCTGTCTAGGCCTCTGACTCATTATCATCAGTGGCCAGTGATTGTTCCACTGCTCCAAGCTCACCCAAGGTCATTATCAAGGTAGGTAACTCTTGAAGTTATGGGAGGAGGTAGATGTCAGCATATGGGATACAGATACTACTCACTGGACCAGGAAGTCACTAGAAAAATGCTTTTCTGTGGGGAGTGGTGCCCCCGAAAACAAGAGACCAAGGGTTAAAATCTTCTTGTTGGTTTTGCTGACTCATGCTCTGTTTTCAACCAGAATTTCTACTCAAAGCACAGGCTTGGGGAAGACTAATGTGAGGAACATGGCGTCTCACAAAGTCTTGGCCCTCCTACCTCTTACCGGAGAGGCTGGGTGTAACCATACTCTTGGGCTACTGTATTGGGTTCTGATAGCCACCACCTTTCTCAACCCCAATCCCTTCCAACCCCACAACACTAGGTAGGTGAGAAAGAAGGTTAGAGGGGAAAGAGGGCATAGACCTTTTAAAACTACTTCCTGCTGATTAGGGTCATTGAGTTCCTTTAACCAACCAGCAAACAGCAAACCAGAAATTCAGAGAAAAAACAAACAAACAAAAAACCCCAGCAAATACAACAGCAGGAACCAACAGCAGCAGGGACCAGTGACAGTGGGGGCAGCAGCGGAGAGAGCAGCAGCCACCCTGGGCCCTCTCAGGGTTCTCCCATTTATACCCTCTCAAGAGTTCAGAATTCCAAATGTAAATTATCTGCAGCTGGCAAAAACCACGCCCCTCCTAGAGCACGAGACAGATCATAGTTAGAGGCTGTGGACAATCTGAAGCAGCCCCGTACCCCATATCAGGGACTAAAAACAAAAACATAATCACTTAACATAACTGGGTTTTTAAAGAAATCAAAATTCTCGCTGAGCTGGCTCCATGATGTGTTCTTATATCACACAGAGAGGAATGGTAGTGAGACAGACCTTCTCCCCAGCTGTTGTAAGGTACCAACTTAATATGTAAATATGTCAGGTACAGACTAATAGTGTCCAACACAGACTAAAATAAGGAAAAGGGCAAGCCCTTACAAGCCAAAGCCATGTCTCCAGACCATCCATTACTGCAACCGCTTTAGAGATGGGAGGCAGACAAGAAGCAGGACTGTCTTAGCCTAGCATCACAGACAGCGAGTGCTTACAGGAGAGCTGACACTCCTGTGTCAAGGGACTGTCTTCAAGCAGTAGCCTGAGAGCTGAACTCTGGATGAAGGGCAGGCACTGGTTCTGCTGGGGACTGCAGGCCAGAGACAGGCAGTTAGTAAAAGTCTCCCTAAACAGAAAGTGGCTCTGTGTGCTAGGTGAGGGGTATGACTGACTGGGGTGAAGTTAGATGCAGATGCTATATCTAGTTGAAGTTTGTGACTGACACCTGAGGAACAATAGCATGTTGATGGAGCATTTGTTGTGGTTGTTTCCAGAGAGAGGTCCACGCTACCCTGGAATTCACCATGTAGTCCAGGCTAGCCTCAAACTCCTTAGCGTCTTAAATGCTTTGTTTATAGGTGCATGTAACCCACCCTAGTTATTGGAACATTTTTAGAGAGGCTAAGAGAGTTATACTTAATCTATGGTGGGATGACCTACTTTTATATTTTCCTCTTATTTCTTAAATTTCATAGAGATTACTTGGGGTGCAGGTCAGTGATCGGATAGCATGCATAGAGTAAGCCTGATCTCAAGCTCAAGAACCAAAAGGTAAATAAATAAAAAACAAATTTAATAAGAAAATATCATCAGCAATGATGATCTCAAAAGCCACAGAAGAGTCCCATCGACTTTGCCATGAGGCAGCCATGTCTTATCCTGACACAAGTCTATCAGCTAGCATGTTTATACTGCTTTTAAAGCTATTTTTTTTTTTTTTTTACCATTAGGCAATGAAGGCTTTCTAGCCCGTATGGAAAGCAATGGTGATTACCAAGAAAGTTGGCAAAGAAAGGAAGGAAGGGGCAAAGCAGAAGGAATGAGAGCACGCAAAGGTCTCCTTTCATCTCTGGGTCCAGCTCAGACTACAGGGTGGGCCATCTACCTGCCGTCTTAACATGGAAGGACAACTTCTAAGCTGGAAAGGAAACCGCACTCTGATCATTCTCTTCTGCTTTGCTGGCCTCTCTCCAGGTTCCTCTGTCTAAATCCAAGACTGCCAGGGGGGGTGACAGGGTCTGGGTACTGTGCAGCTTTTAAAAATGGTAGTTATATACTTCATACACTCCAACTGTGGCTTTCTCCTGGCTGGTCCTTCAGATCTCAGCGCATCCTCTGAACAGCTGGCGTCTTCTCTGTCTTTTTCTCAAGGAAAAGTGACGGTGTTGGGTATCATCAGGAACGGTAAAGCCTGGGCTACCAACTGGGAAACATCTCAACAGTAGGACGTCCATGACCTTGGACCTGAGTCTAGGAATGGGCCTTGCTACAGAATCTTGTTTCCTTATGACTTTTAATCCCCCCCAACCCGGCTTAAATTCCAGAGTTGTGGGTTTGCTTAGGAACGGAATCAAGGGATGGGTTAAGGCGAGGGGAACATCAGAGGACCTGAGTCTCTGCAAGGGCACTCCCTCCACAGAGCAGAAGAGCAGTGGCGGGGCTAGGGGGTGACACAGAGAACAGAAATAACCACTGCCATTTCTAAAAGGAGAGCCAGCCAGCTGTCCTTCAGACTTCCAAAACGTCTTAGGACTAGTTTTCAAAACATTCTGGATTCGCTAAAACCCAAAACACTTGTGCCAAACATTTTTCCATTTAATGTTAAGCTCTTGTGTGTTGGGGGTGGGTGCTGCAGATGTTTCTGATTTGTTTATATTAACTTATCAAAATGACATTTGGAAGGTCGAGGTGATGTTCAGGAAGGAGCCGCATGAACTTGGGTTCATTAGTTCTAATCTGGAGAATTCCACTCCCCTCAACATGCTCAAGTGCATGAACACGCATAGGCACGCGCGTGCGCACACACACACACACACACACACACACACACACGCAGGCACATACACTCCACACACATACTCACGTACACACACACACTTGCACACACAGGCACACACACTCCACACACACTCACGTACATACACAGTCCACACACACACACATGCACACACGCACACTCGAGCACGCGCGTGCGCGCGCGCGCACACACACACACACACACACAATACACACACACGTACACACACACTACACACACACACACACACACACACACACACACACACACACGCACACGGGGCTGGGGGTGTTGCAGAATGAAGAACACAGACACAGCAGGGTTGGCTGTCTCATTTAATTTTGCTTTTTGTTCCTATCTGATCTGAATTCCCTCTAAAGAATTTTTTTTCCAGTACAACTGACTAAAGGCAGCTTTGCATGGTAGGTAATGTTGTACCACTGAGCACCCCCAACCCTCTCTCCCTCCATTCTTCCCTCCATCCTTCCTTCCTTGACTCTGCCATTCTTTCCTTCCTTGGTTTGGCTTGCCTTCAGTTTTTTATAGTTTTGATAAAGCCCCATCTGGCCACAAACCCTCCTCCTCTCTCAGCTCCCCGAGAGAGGATTACAGGTATGTGCTATGGCACTCATCGCACTGCAGTCTTCAAAAACATTTTCTAAAGCTTTTTAAGAAGTCACCAAAGCATAAGACAGCTACTCAGACATGTGGGAGATTTTCTCCTTAATAATCTTTTTACCTTGGTTGGAGTTAAAAGCAAACATTAAAATGAATAGTAACAAACCCAAAACCCTATTAACTCAATGCCAAGTCAAGGTTTTATCTGATGACTTCCTTCTTCCTTCTTTCTTGGGTACAGAGCTTCTAACTGGCTATTTTCTCTCTCCAAGGCTCTCACGGGAGAAATGTGTGTGCCACAGAGAAGGATGTAGCACAAAGGTAGTTGCTCCACAGGACACCTCTCCCCCACATCTTAAATCTCCTCTCCACTTCCTACAAGTCTAAAGGAACCCAGGACTTGGGAAATAGTTTCCCTCTTTGGTCCATCCCATCTCCCAGAGGTGACTTGTCATTCTTTGGCAACAGACATCATTGTGGAGCCGGGATGGACCAGACTGGGAAAGGACATGCAGGAAATGGGGAGGGCATTCTGTCCAGAGGGTCTAGCCTTACCCATATCCCTCCTAAGTCTTTTCTACATTGAAACGTGTAAGGTATCCCTTCAACCTCCTCCACAGTTTCAAATTGTCGCTCCCCACTGGAAGGGTGGGTCTAATGGAGCTTAAAATCACCAGTCACAAAAATAAACTCAGGAAGAACTTTGAAATCATGTGCACACACATAAAAGAAACACTAAAGAAACAGCACGCAGTGAGGAAACCACCCCACCCAGCCTGTTGCTGACCCTCTGATTTCCTTGTGCCCCGTGACTTTTTTTTTTTTTTTTACTTTATTTTTGAGATGAAAGTCTAGGCTTTTTATATTTCGTTTTCTTCCCTGGCATCTGATTATCACTTGCTCTTTTCTGATGAACATTTCACTTGGAAGCATCTAAACATTCAAAAGCGAAAGCCAAGTTACCCATCGTCTTACTCCCCAGCCTCAGCCTCAGCCTCAACCTCAGCCTCAGCCTCAGCCTCAGCCTCTTTGGACATTTCCACTGTCCCCTCCCACTGCAAAGCCGTGAGCAGGGATAGGTGTTTCACTCAACCACGACTGTGTCTTAAACGGTGTAGCATTACTTAACATGCCCTGAGCATTTCACTAGGTCTGAGGATTTTGTTTTTTCAAGACAGGGTTTCTCTGTGTAGCCCTGGCTGTCCTGGAACTTACTCTGTAGACCAGGCTGGCCTTGAACTCAGAGGTCTGCTTGCCTCTACCTCTGAAGTACTAGAACGTATTCTACACCCTGGTTTTGACTCCATTTTTGCTGCATCGCGCTCTCTCCTTCACCCTTGGGTTGGAGGAGGCAAAGGCTGGCAGGGGCACCCGAGAAGTCCCCTGAGCACCCGTGGTTACGTGAGCATGACTCTTCTTCACCGAAGACACTTCCTGCTAGAGTTCCTTGCCCCCATCTGCAAGGACACATGGAAGCATCATGTTTTCTAGTCTCTCTCTCTACTTCAAGCTCTCTCACACGTCCACACTGACAGTGTGCCCTGCTTGAATCTTCCCAAGGCCTTAAAGTCTCCATCTTTGTTTTCTGACTCCTCACTCTCACAATGTGCAGTGCTGTGCCACCATGCCTGACTCTTTCATCCTGTGCAAAAGCTTTGGGGGTATACTTTAAGGTCATGTAAGGGCCACAGCTCAGGCATGCTGCTGAAGACTGACTTGAGAATAGGCATGGGCCATAACATGAGCCACGACAGAAGAACCATTCTGTATCCATCTTACAGCAGGCGAGGCCAAGCCCTCTGTGGGTTGGAAGTCCATAAGCTACTCAACTTGCTGCAACCTTTGGCTGAGTTAAAAGGAGAAGAGACCCTCAGAGAGTCAGGGCGTTCTCACACCCTGGACCCAATGGCAGATCTGCTGGACACATCTGAGCTGCCATGTTCTGCTGTGAGCCTGCAAAAGCAGCTTCCCTTATCAAGGTATTGGGAAGACCAAATGAACAGACATGGCAAACACAGTGTGGTGAATCAGACATGAGGTACATGCTTAATCAATGGGAGGAGCACTTGCATTGCTTCTACTGACAGAATAAAGAGAAAGGATTTCAAAAGACTGTCTGCTCTTGTCGAGATATACAGCAAAGGAAGCAAACAAATTAAAGAAAAGAGAGAGGAAATCAGGATGGAAGAGAAAGAGGCAAGGAAATTATCCTGAAAGAGTAATTCAGATTTTGCCAGAGAGGAAGGGGGAAGGATGCTTTGCCTGTCAGTGACCTCTGCATGCTCCCATTTTCTATCTGAAATTAAAACCGAGAACTCAGCGAGCCTCAAGGTCCAAAGAAGATGAGTAATGCCTGTGTCTGTGTCAGGCCTAGGCTTTGCCATGTGGGATTTGATGATAGTTATTTAGTAAGAAACCACAGGAACCAAAACAATTTGATGAAACCCAGAGAAAGTGAGTCTTTCTTTCACGGATGGCAACTGAATGCCACAGGCTGAGCGCCGACCCACCCTGAATTCACCCGCAGGCTCTGGGCTTCAACCAGGATCCAGCACCACCAGCGCAGGACACTTGGGATTCCTGCTCAGTAAACAGGGCCTGCGGTTTCTACACCTACAGAAACAGACCTCAGGGATGGCCAAGTGTGCTGAATGTGGTTCTCGTTTCTTTCCACAGGAAGATGCTTTCCAGAAAGTACTGGCTGACCTTAGCTGATGACCCTGATGTGTCAGAAATGGCCCAAGAACTATGACTTCTCAGTAAGGAGGGAAACTAGACCTTGATGATTTGTCTCCGTTATCTCTGCACATACAAGAAACAATAAATCAGAATGGCTGTGGGTTCAGAGACTTGGATGGGAGAAAAAGAACATTTGAAGTCTTGTAACTTCATGTCAGAATGGCTGATGGAGTCAGGGGTAGTGGCACATGCCTTTAATCCCAGCACCCAGGAGGCAGAGGATCCTTTAGGGTTTAAGGACATTCAGGACTACATATCAAGTTCCAGGTCAGCCAGGGCTACATAGTGAGACCCTTCTCAAAAACCAAACAAACATAAAGAGGATGGCTGATGGAGGTCCAAGTACACAGAACCTCACCCATACCCCCATCAGAGAGAACCTGCCATATTAAAGCAGTTATACATTTCAACAGACTGCCACGCATGGGAACTTCTCTAGTTAAAAAAGGATGACTTCAGTAACATCTAAGTCCTTGTCCATTGATGTGTGGCTTCCAGACAGCAGCATGGGTGTCACTTACAAATTCAGAATCCTAGCCCCACTTGGATCTTGAGTGCCCTGGAATTGTGACGAGGATCTCTCATGCTTCTATCTCACATTAAAGTGTGAAAGGACTAATGTGTGAGCAGAACAGTGCGAGCTGTCTCCACCGAGAATCCCTTACAACTGTGTCCACCGAGAATCCATTCTACTCCAGAACACACTGAGATCCTGTTACAGCCATGCACATGAACTGCCTACAGATGTTGCTTTGTTTATTTTTTTCTTCATTTTTTTGAAGTTCTGGGGCTCCAAGTTTCCACTCCTACTAGGAAAGTTCTCCACGGGATACACCCCCAGTCCTAGGACTGGGCTATAGAACTGTTGCCAGGGTACGGCTTTTGCTGTAGGTCATCAGAGCAACTGCAATTACCTGTCAGTCAGAAATGGCTCTCTTTGCATTCAGAAATGATTCTCAGAATCTATGTTTAAAAAGCCAGGCTTTGTGGCCTGTACTCATAATCCCAGATTTGGAGAGGCGATAGCCTGCCAACAGAGCCTGACTGGGGAGCTCCAAGCCAATGGGAGATCCTGGCAAAAAAACCAAGGTTAGACAGCTACTTAGGAATGACATCGAGTGACCTCTGACATGTGGGTCACAAGATGACATATAAGAGACCCATCTCTTCTAAAGATTTATAAGCAGTTCACAACTGCAAGGAGTAGAGCTCTTGAGCAGTGTGGCCACCCATAAGTTGCGTACACTCTTGTAGCAAATCCCTTATCCATTATCCTGTAAGTAATTTCAATTCAATTCATTGGCCTATCAAGCTAGACCTGAGTGGAATTTCATTGTTGGTCACTCTTGATGCCTCACCTAGACATTTATTTATATATTCCCAGGAAAAATCAGGGAGAGACTTTAAAAGTACGGAGGCAAAAGGAGAGACTGGCTCTCATGACATTTTCCTATATGTACATAATGTCATACATGTACATAATATACATTACATAATGTCATACATATATTTGTTTATCTATTTTATGTATGTGAGTACACTGTAGCTGTCTTCAGACACACTAGAAAAGGGCATCAGATCCCATTACAGATGGTTGTGAGCCACCATGTGGTTGCGGGGAATTGAACTCAGGACCTCTGGAAGAGTAGTCAGTGCACTTAACCACTAAGCCAACTCTCCAGCCCCTATATAATGTATTTGGTCTTACTCACCATGCCCTCCATGCTTTCTCTTGTTCCCCCTATGGCTGATCCCTTCCTCCTCCCAACTAGTCCCCTTCCACTTTCTTGCTGGTTTTTTTTTCCAGAAGTAGATCTTAGGGGGGAACTCCAATCAGTGTTGTCCCACTCTGGGTTTACAGGAATGGCAGGAAACACAGTTCATTCCCACAGGCAGGTACTGAAAGACAGCCAGTGCTCCTGGGAGAAAAAGACACAGCCACTCCAGGTTCTATCTCAGGATCTACAACCTGGAGTCTGTAGTTTAGAAGTCCCACATTGACCCTGCTCTCAGATCAAGTCCCTCTGTGGAATTCTTTACAGAGCAAGGCCCATCTTCTAGATCTTTCTCCAAGTCTCTGGAATCCTAGCATTCCCTGCTCAAATGCCCAAGCCCATACGCCACATCTGCTCATGTCACAGGTCAGGCCCAAGATGAACAACAGCTTTGCCTCAGTGGGCACTGAGCTAGACCCGAAACCTAAGCTGCTCTTAGGATCATGGACTGCCTGAAGAGTGTACCGGAGAGTTTCATGTCCCATCCTAAATGTGATCCTTACTTCCTCCTGAGCCAGCAACATCCCCTCACAGAATTCTAGAGTCCAAGGGTTATAAATTACAATCTAGCTCTCTAGGTCTCACAGGTTATGGTAGGAAGGCAATAATACAGCCATCAGTCAGCCATTTAATAGATGTTTTGAGTCACGGATTCTACATGGGTGTGCTTGTCTGACATCCTGTATGCCCCAAGTTTGGAAAACATAGTAGTTTAAAAAGAAACAGGAAGCAGAGAACAATAGAAGATACACTGAATAGTTTACAGCATTAATAAAGTATATGGCTCTGCCTGAACTACTTCTAGGCTTCTAAAGGGTGGAAAGAGTGAATCCTTTGGGGAAGAAAAAGGAAGGGGGGGGAGGGAGGGAGGGAGGAAAGAAAAGAAAAGAAAACAAAACAAAAAGAAATGCAGGTCCCGGGAGGCTTTTTTTTAAATCACTGCAGCTTAAGAAGAACTGCAGGAGCGAGGAGGGTTTAACCACCAGAGTTGAAAGACCCTTTCACGGCTCTTTGATTCTTCTTAACTAATAATTTGGTGACAGGACCCAGAAGGGACAATTTTGTTCTTGTCGTCACATGTAACCCACAACTTAGGGAGGAAAAATAACCTCTCCGCCTGTGTTCCCTCCGAATAGTCTACTTTTGGACTTGTTTACTTGCGTGCAGTGACGCCCTGGTCAAGCTTGTGTCATCTCTGTGCCCTCATGAGCAGAGGTGTCACTCGTGCGGGGCACGACTCCTGCACTTGCGGATCCTCAGGGCCAGGCCATCCCAATCCCCCATGCCTTCTGTCATCTGGATTCCTTGTGAGAACATGCCGTGTTTTCTTCGTAGGATTAAACTTAAATGCAGTAATTTGTATAGCGCATGCCTCAAAATTCCATCTGGACTTGAAACTGGCCTGGGAGAGGTGGCGGGAGGAGGGGGCACAGATAAGGCTGGGTTTGCAAGCTGCTGAAAGCCGTGCCGTCCAATGTGGTACCCATGTGTGACTGTTGACATTTACTTCAATGAGAAAAAGTCCAGTTCCTCTGTTATGCTGGTCACATGTCGTCAGAGCTTCAACAGGCACATGTGGACTTCGGCTACCAATTTGGACAGAGGGATAGAGAACACAGTCAGGATGTGCTGCATGTGAGACCATTGATGCTTTGTGGTTCCACCAAAGCCACCTTCGGTCACTGTGTCACTGTGATTTCTCAGGGTGACACTTTTTTTTTTTTTTTTTTTGCAAGTAAAAATCATTCATCCTTTCTTCTTAAAAAAACATATTTACTTATTGTATGTGTGTGTGTGTGTGTGTGTGTGTGTTTGTGTGCGCGCGCACACACACACACACACGAGTGCACTTGCACGGGTTTGTGATTTGGCATGTATGTAGGGGTCAGGGGACTAATTGATTCTCTCCTTCTACCATATGGACCCTGGGGACTGAAGCTAGTCAGTCTTGGAGCCTTTATGTACTGGGCCATCCTGCTGCCTTACTGTTCTCTGGTTTTTATGGATTTACTTACCCTGTCATACATACGTAACGATGTTCACGATGCACTCTGGTTACTCAGCCCCCACTGTCTCTCATCTCCCTATCACTCCTGTCCTCTCCCTTCCACCCCTGCAGGTTCCTTTCCCATGTTCACGTCTTCTTGTTTTGTTTTGTGACCCGCTGAGTATTACCCAGGGCTGAGTGACCACAGGTTTGGAACTGTACAATGGAGTCCGCTGGCATCACAGGTGGGTACACATTTGAAGATACTGATGACCTTCCAAATCCACCAGCTGCTGGCAGTTCAGCAGGGAGAAGCAGGGTCCCATAATCCTCTCTGTCATATGTGACTGGTTAACAGAGCCAGTTCCACACACAGGCTCAAAGCGGGCGGCCTCACCTGCTGTGAACTCATGGTTGCAATGGCTGCCATGCTCAGAGACAGCATTTCAATGACTCCCTGCTCCCCCGACTCTTATGGCCTTCCTAACCCTTCTTCTGTGATATTCCTCAGGCCTTAGAGGGGATGGTGCAAATGTCCTGCTTAGAGCTGAACACTTAACTCTTCCTCCCTAGCCTGTTATTTTAGACAAGTTTACAGCCTGCGCTTTAGGTAGCCCAGGCTACCCTTGAACTTGTAATCCTCCTGCTTTCAGCCTCTTAATTGCTAATCCGGTCATGTCACCCTACCCAGCCCGTTTATTCTTAAATGCTAAAAGTAGATATGGTCAATAATATCCAGTTAACACATTTTCAAAAGCCAATTTTTATGGCAGACGAATGCCTCGTTATTTTTTTTTTAAGACTAATTAGACTGGAGAGATGGCTCAGGCGGTGAAGTATTTTTTGCACAAGCATAAAGACTTGGACTCAAGCCCTGGAATCCATATTAGAAGCTGGCTGTGGCTGGGCATACCTGTGAGCTCAGTGCTGGGAGGCAAAGACAGGTGGATCTCTGGGCTCACTGCTGGCTAACCTCATCTAATGAGAAACCTTGTCTAAAGAAGTCAGTCAGTCAGTCAGTCAGACAGACGGACGGATGGATGGACAATCTTAGCCTTCCAATGTCTCCTAATTGTCCCCAGAATAAAGTCCAGATGAAGAATGTGGGCCAAGAGCCTGAGCTCTGACCTCCATTCATCTCTTCTACCCCTCCTCCACTTAATGCAGCATCCTCCCTGCCTCCTGTCAAGCCTTGATTTCAGAGTGCTGAGCACTTTCCAGCCCCATGCCTGTGCTGGGCGTGTCCTCTGCCTGGTGCTACCTGCTCATCTCAGAGTTCATCCCTCCCACAGGCACCTCCTCCGGACACCTCCTCCGTGGCTCCTGCTCCAGACCCCGTTTGACCTCCCACATTACATGCCAGTCACCGGTGCTTCCCTCCTTATTCTCGCGCCTGTGAGCTTCAGTTAGCCAGTGAGCTCTTGGGAGGCAGACTTTTCAACCACACGTTCCTACAGGATCCCCAGAGCTGAGTACAGCAGCCATAGTTGCATTCAGTAAACATCTGTTCGAGAACAGAGAGTGGAGAGGTGAGCCCACCATCAGGACCTCTGGTTGGAGGGTGGTCATAAAGGATTACCCTGGGTTCTTTGGAATATACACACCATCTTGATTCCTTCCCCAGGAACTTAATTACTACTAAACTGAGGTCCAACCTGGCCTATTTGTACAGTGTACACGGGTTAGTCAATTGCCTAAGCAAGTGAGTTAATCTCCCTGGGCCTTGACTACAAAAAACAATGTAACTATCTCATGGAATAATCTATCTCTTAGTTGTGAAAATGAAGTGTATTGCTGCATACAAAGCATGTAGGCAGTGTCTGACGTTCAGGACATGCCAAGGAACTTTAAGTGGATGATAGTGATGATTCTCCACAAGTCCTCAGGAGACAGCAGCTGTTGCAAAGGGGCTTCCCCGTGGCTTCATCAATCCTGGGAGTGGACATGGCAGCAGGTTCTTAAACATGCACGCCCTCATTTCTCGCTCTCTGTCCTTTGTTTCCGTTGATCGGAAACCGTGTAGGAAAGGTGCTAAGAGGCTGTGGTTAACAGGAAAGTAAGTAAGAGATTCTGAACCTCGGATGTGAGGCGGGTCCTTGGGTCTGCACAGAATGGTACAGCCTGGCACACTGGCCTTTGGATATGACCCCACGGTGTCAGGCCAGCTGCATAGACTTGAATACGCAAGCTTTGGGCTCCCGTGTACATCAAGATTATTCTTAGCCCCCTTGCTGCTAGGAAATGAGGCAGCTAGGAATTGAGTCTCCTGTGTGGTCACTAAGTAATCAGTGAGACTTTCAAAGTGTTAACTGATGATCTAGACAGTAACTTGCACTTTTTTGAGGTCACACGAAGAAGAAGATTCCTTCATTGGCACCATTTTACAAGTCCTCTGAAAAGTTTGCTTCTGTGGGAAGCCTTTCCTTTAAATTTCCCCAATTCCAGTAACCCCCACATACACTCCTCTCTTTAGCATGGTTTTTATTTATTTGTTCATTTTTTTAAAATTAAAATGAAGTAACAGAAGGGGTAGGGATGGAATTCCAACTAAGAGAACAAGAACACACTGTGCATTTGGCCCAAATACACTTTCTAAGTTGTGAAAGAAATACATACAGTGGTCGAGAGTACTCAACCAACATGAAGCCACCTTAAAGTGGGAGGGGGAAAGAGAGGGAAGAAGGGAGGGAGGGAGGAGAGGGGGGATACTTTCATTTGGGGTCTGAGTTCTAGGACAAATAGAAACATCAGAAAGCATACTGGGGTTCTTCTGTGTCTTTTGTCTCAAATCCATGAAGGCCTAGACCCCCCATCTCCCTCCACACAATTTTTTATTACGAGAATGCACCATTAGTAAGCAACTAGACTTCTATCATGGGCTCCGCTAGGAACTCTTTCTACCTCTGTGGTAGGAAAGCTGTCCACTTGCCTGTGGGAGGCAACTGTTTTACTCTCACCTATGCCTCCAGTTCATTTCAGACTAGTGGTATTTTTAGAGTGGTTAGCTCTAACTAAATGAGGATGGAAGAGATAATAAGTGGGAGGTGTCTTGTGGGGAAGTTTCCACAGAAGCATAGACTACCATGAAAGAGTTTCAGGGATTTAGATAACCAAGAGACCCAGGAAGATAGATTCTTATAACCTGTCACAAACAAGATAACGCACGCTATCGAGGCCGTGGATGACGTCATCTCCTACTGCCAGGTAGGCACAGCTTGCTGGTAAGTAACTCAGGCTGTAGGGCAGAAGTGAACACAGGAAGTAGAATGCCTCCTCAATGCAAGAGACAACCCTGGAACACTTTATACACTCATTGCTCTTAAGAGGGTGTATGGGTATTTTTAGATTGAAGCAGATAAAAATTGACAGTATCTGATTATTTTAATCAGTGAACAGCAACTGCTATGGCCCAGCCCACAGATACAGAGTCCTCCTTAAAGGGGGGGATTCTGCAGCTTCAAGGTGTGCTTCAATTAAGCCATCAGCTCATCCTCCTCTTGCTGATGGCCCCAGCCTGCCAACATCATCACCTCACGCAGCAGAGGTCAAAAGTGGATGCTCGGCACACAGAATTACAGCCGCACGTCCACGCACACTCTGGCACGTAAACCTGGTTCTTAAAGCATTAACTGATTCAACAACTTAGAAGCTCCCCTAAACTGTGTTGCTCTTGAAAGCTGCACTCTGGTAATAGCATACACTCACAAGAATTGTGGCAAGAACTGACTGTTGCAGGTAAGGGCTATATTCTTTTATTTTATTTAGTTGGGGTTGTTTCTGTGTGTGTGTGTGTGTGTGTGTGTGTGTGTGTGTGTGTGTGTGCAGAAGTGTGCAAGTACACGTGTGTGTGAAAGTATATATGTATGTATATGCAGGTGTACATGTACCCATGCATGTATGTATGTACACGAGTGGGGGAGGAGATGTCATGTGTGTGTGCACACATACATGTAGAGGCCTGAGAATAACTTCAGGCACTTCCTACTTTTTTTTTTTTTTGGAAACAGGATCTCTCCCTGTCTCACTGGAACTTGTGCAGTAAGTCTGGCTGGACTAAGGCTGTGGAGTAAGGAGTCTGCCTGTGTCCACCTTGCAAGCTCTGAAATTCAAAGCTCACATAACCATGGCCGACATTTTTTATGGGAGTCCTGGGGATTAAAGCCAGGTCCCCATGCTTGTAAGGCAAGCACGTTGGTAACTGAGCTGTCTCCCCAGGCCTTTCTAGGTTTTTTTGAGACAAGACTTTCTACATAGTAAGGCTGACTTTAAAGTTTTGATTCTCCTGCCCCACTCTCCTGTGTGCTGGGATATAGACCTATGCCACCAGTCTAGGTACAAGGCTATGCTTTTAGAAGGGACGAAGTGTGGGTAAGGGTGTAGCTTCGTGGTACAGCACCAGCTCAGTACACACGGGACCCTAGATTTAACCCCCAGCAATGGAAAGAAAACCACAAATGCAACCCACATTAATCAAAGCCAAACTTGAGCCCTTTTATTTTTCATCTTGTAGGAAGACTTTTCAATGTTAGGTGTCAGCTAATTTAACTTCTGTTTGTCTGCCGTCATGTAAAATATGAAAACCCATGATCAGAATGCCCCAAAGTGGACAATGTTCTGACAAGGTCAATGCTTATGGTTTTCCTTTTTTCTGCACACCAACCTCCCTGTCTCCAGTCCGTTAGGGATGGTTCGATTGGACCATCTGGGCTGAAAGGGAGAGAGAGAAGACAGAGCACAGTTGGAAGACAGCCTCTTGGTAATGTCACAGACAAGAACATGTTTTCACAGTCTCCGCCAACGGGAATTCTCCAGCCTCTCTCTGTAATCCAGTCCTAATGTTGAGCAACCTTCAGCATCAGGGAACCCTGCCATAAATAACCCAATCCTTCACGCAGCTTAAACCCATTTCCTCCTGCTCTCGGCTCACTGGAGATGGGGAACAGCTGGTCACCAAGCTCTTTGTCACTGAATGATTGGCTCCTGGCTCTGGACCACTGTCATAATGAGGAGTCTGACTGGTTCCATATTCTGCTGTCTGCACAAGCATGTAAACCGGGGAGATAAAACATGCTGCATGCTGAGCTTCAGAGAGACGCCATCAGAGGAGCCTCTGCCTGCATCATGTCACCAGGCTGTTCACAGTCTATAAAATTTCGAGTGTGAGACTTCTGCACAGAAAACATCATGTTTCTCGGAGACTCGTTCTATGCTGTGAACCTAACATCAGATAGTGTAGGCTCCCCTAACGCTAGCAACAGAGTGAGTACTTAATAAGCACTTTCTGGGTGCCTGTCATCTGCCTTTTCCCCCACACTCTCCACAATAACATACTAGGGATAAGGACTAATGCCACTTTGCAGGCGTGGGAGTTTGCTCTTTGGGGTTAACCTGGCCATGTTTATATACCAAGTAAGACAGGAAATATCTCAAGCCAACCTGTCAGACCACAGATCTATGTTCTCTTTACCATCCCTCATGCTGGTAAATGTCACAAGGCTTGCAACATGATAGAAATGCAGTCATTTGCATCATCGGCCTGAACTGATGAGTAGAAACCAAGAAGTCATGGGAGAGGGAGGTCAAATGTGGTGTTTCTCACACTGAGCAAACATAAAATTCAAAAGAGCTGTGTTGGATTCTTTTCATATAGACTCCAGAAAGAGTACCCAGTCTCACAGAGATGCAGACACTAAATGATTCCCAAATTCTCAGCTCTGGGAGGAATTCCCAAGCATGTGCTTCACAGGCTTGAATCAAAAGTTAGGTGTGGCCAGACACTAACTGGTCATTTTGGATGACACTGCTTCAGTGTCTTGGCAGCTGAGTCATAGTGACAGTAGCTGCCTCACGGTGCTGGAGGCATACTCTTTCTCTAGCCTTTTCCAGCTGTACATTTCCTTACTACACTTATTTCTACCTGGCATTAAACTAGAATGAATCTTTAACAACAGGGAACTGTTCCGAGAAACACATCAGTAGGCAAGTTTCTCACCATGCAGGCAGGCATCACATAGAGTGTGACCTGGAAGGTACAGGGTAACCACTGGACATGAGCTTCAGAAGTCATCAAGAGAATTAATACACAGGGGTCTGGAGAGATGGCACAGTGGGTACTCCGGTACAAAACCAACCAACCAACAACAACAACTTGGCATGGCTGCGTATGCCTATAACCCAAACACTATCACTTGCATGCAGGGTGGAGAGAGACAGGAGGCTGCTAGGGCTTGCTGCTCACTGACCTAGCTACTGGCAAAGTAATAAGTTGGTAATTAATAGGATGGGACACCTGATATCTTCCTGTGACCCCCAACATGTGCACACACACACACACATACACACACACACACACACACACACACACACACACACACACACACACACACAGGTGTATGGCTCATACCACACACACATATTATACTCCATACTCAATGAATTTGGTAACCCTAAGATGTACGCAAGTGTTCTTAATCCAACACCACATACTGTACTTCACTCAGCTTTGTTGTTGTTTGTTGTTATTGTTTGAGACAGGGTTTTGTTATGTAGACATGGCCAGCCTGGAACTCACTATTTAGATCCAGGCTGGCCTTGAACTCACAGAGATCCACGTATGTTTGCTTCTGACTCTGCCCTAGAGTGCTGGGATTAAAGGCGAGGGCCACCACATCTGGCAAAGATTTTCTTTTATTTTTAATTATGCGTGAATCTGTGTATGAGAGAGTGCATGTGAACACAGATGCCCACAGAGGCCAGAAGAGGGGGTCAGATTCCTTGGATCTGAAGTTACAGGCAGTTGTGAGCCACCTGACACGGGAACGAAACTCTGATCTTCTGCAAGAGTATTATATATTCGGTACTGTCCAGCTCACACAGTCAACTTTTTTTTTTTTAATAAGAAGGAATAAAAATTAATCAAGCATGGTGGTGCAATCCTGTAATACTAACAGTGAGAAGACTGAGCAAGAGGATCACGAGTTTGAGGCCAGCCTCAACTACATAAGCAAGACTCCTGACTCAAAATAGATCATAGTAAACGCATTATCAATAACAAGTCATTTAACCCGTTTCTCAAGCATGATGTCCTTGTAGTCTTATATGAGCAGTAGGGTTGTTCGCGGCACTATTACAAACACAAGGGAGGTGCTGCACCAGCTTGTAAGACACAAAACACATTCACTAGTCTATAAGAACAACAAAGGAGGTTTGCTTGTTATATTCACTCCTTTATGCTCTATGCCCAGCTCAGTGCCTGACATAGGATAAGCACTCAATCAACATCTGTAGAATGACTAAACTCTCAAAGGACCCATGTACAGCACAGTAAAGAAAAGTGTTCCCTAGTCCTCATGGAGTTTTCTCCTTTCAGCCTGAGCAGCCTGTTTCTTTACTTGGTCTTGTGTATCTTATTTATCAAGCTGAGTTCCTTTAGAGTTATGCCATGGTGACTTCCATCCCCTTCCCTAGATATCCAGGTTCTAGTTGAGGACAGTCATACTTCATGAGCGTCCCAGAAGCTCAGTTATCAAAGTAGAGCACAGAGACACCGTTAAATCAAGGCTTACTGGATACAATCCACTGACTTGCTAGCATAACGCACCCTGAAACCAGACCCCAGGGAAAGAGCCGAGTCAATCATAGATAATCTACCTCTACATTCCCATATTCCTTGTCAGGAAGGGACCCAGTGACCCTGTGGCCCAGCCCTGTCAATAAGAAGCAGAAAGGGGGGGGGGATCAGTTGGCTATGCCTTAGTTTCATTACAAAAAGAATACAGACACCAGGTATGGTGGTGACCTTCTAGAATCTCAGCAAAGAAGAGGCTGTGATGGGAGCATCGTGAGTTTAAGGCCAGCCAGGGTTCTAGAGCAGGAGCTTGGTACCAAAATGACTAACAACAAAGCTGAGAGATGGAGAGAGACTTTGCCATCTCTTACTACCTTCTAAGCAACAAGACTCGTCTTAATATCACAAGACAACCCAACTTTGGCCAAAGAAGCTGAAGAGGCAAACGGTATGAGTCTTTGGCAACTTTGTGGAAGAATGAGACAAACTTCAGCCCTCACCAATCTCCAAGACTTCTTGTCACTGAATAAGAAAATTCAAGCAACTTTTAACATGGTTTACTTCACCTAGAGCCAAATTTCTTAGCTGATCTACTGAGTTTACAATCTTCCTTCACAACCACAATTCTGCCTTTCCTGCCCGCATCCTCATTTCTATCAACAGCATCACCACCATGTCCCAAACACTTAGGCTCCACATAATGGAGTGATTAAAATTTCAATATGAAGAATATCTAAGACCTCCATCTCTAAGTCTTGTCATCTAGTGTTTAGTAAAAGAAAGAGCAGGCTTTAATTGAATGGCAACATAAAGTGTGGTGAATAATGGATTAGAAATGGGACTTCAGTCCATGGTGGCTTGGCCCGGGCACCAGGGCAGAAAACGATGACAGCAGTAACTGGAAGGAGACAGCTGTGTGCATGACAGCAGATAAGAAGCGAGATACAGAATGCTGGTGCTCAGTGGGTTTTCATCTTCTCCCCTTGTGTTGTCTCGGTTCCCAAGCCCACAGGCTGGCACCTCCCATATGTTAGGTGGGGGTCTCCCCAGCTCCGTTAGTCTTCTCCAGAAACATACTTACAGACACACAGAGAGTGGTGCACCATCAGTTTCCTAAGCGATTCTAAGCCCAGCCATAAAAATGAATCACCACAGTCATGACAGATTAAAAATGAAATAAATTTGTGAAATAAAGGCCAACATATGCTCATTAGAAAATGAGCCGGAAGCTGGGTATGGTGGTACATGCCAGTGATCCCAGCATTGGGAAGTAGAGGCAAAAGAAGATGAAGGAGAAAGGGACGTGGAGAAAGAGGAAGAGGAAAGGAGGAGGAAGAGGATGAGGAGAACAAGGAGGAGGATGGGGAGGAAGAGGATGAGGCTCAGGACAAGGAAGAGGAGGAGAATGAGGAGGTGAACTAGGAGGAGGAGGAAGAGGAAGAGAAAGAAGAGGAGGAAGAGGAGGAGGAGGAAGAAGTCAGAAAATCAACAAAGTCCCACTTCAAATCCACCAGACATTGGCTTGTGGCCTCTGTTCTGTGTCTCAAGGAGGGCCACCTCATATGAGTTAGGGTCTTCACAGCACTCTCCCTATATACAATCCCTATGTTCCAAGTAGGACTATCCAGGGTGGCCTCTTTCTCCTCAGTAGTCAGGAATCTGGAGGATCCTCTTCACTGGTCATTAAACAGTTAATTCTTTTTTTTTTTTTTGAGTGAAAGTTTTGGCCAGAATCAACAGGAGCAGGGTGCCCATATGCTTGAAGCTTTATGTGATTATTCATGCTCACAATTCCTTTTCCCACTTTAAAATTCTCTTAACTTACCATATTCGAGTCCTAAGCATGAAATGTATATGTCACATACTGTAATAAAAACTCTCCAAGGACTTTTCCTCCTACAAAGTCCACATTATTGTTTTCTTCCCTGTGTCCATGCTCTCAGCTGTACCTAATTCTATGTTTGGTAAGCTTTAAACCCTCTAAACATTTCCATCAGGAGTCTTTGCATCAGCTTCTTCCAAAATGTTGGTTTAGTGTTTTTCCTGTGGGAGTTAAGGAATCTAAGCGAGGAAGAGCCGGTTCGGTTGTACTCTGGTGATCTTTGAGGAATAATTTGTCCTGCACATATCTGCCTCTTAGTTAGCCATCCTCAGGGGCCCAGGTTCTAATCCAGGGTCTGGCACATTATGGGCACCTCACAAATTTTAGTTGAATATTTATTCTCAGGCTGAGACAGCTGAAACAGTGTTTCTCAACCTGAGGGCCACAACCCTTTGGGGGTCGAATGACCCTTTCACAGGGGTTACATATCAGATATCCTGCATATTAGATATTTCTATTATGATTCATAGCAGTAGCTAAATTACAGTTATGGAAGTAGCAAGGAAAATAATTTTATGGTTGGGGGTCACCACAGCATGAGAAACTGTGTTAAAGGGTCATAACATTAGGATGGTTG
Organism: Uromys caudimaculatus; assembly: GCA_028551405.1. Taxonomy (NCBI): domain Eukaryota; kingdom Metazoa; phylum Chordata; class Mammalia; order Rodentia; family Muridae; genus Uromys; species Uromys caudimaculatus. Next base: position 68,919,672 of record CM052709.1, on the reverse strand, counting down.
AGAACTGCTGCTCTAAAATATACTTTCTATAATACAGTGAATTCAGATGAGGAAAGCCGGACCTGGGAAGATGTTTTTATGAAAAATATTGAATGATACAGACCACCTGGAGAAAGCCTGGAAAATTTCTGTCATAGGAACCCTAGAAATCAATATGGCAGGGTGCTTCAACAGGCTGCAGTGGTGTATTTTAAAACACGTGGCTGGTGCACAGGTCAGGGTCCACTATTAAGAGATGGTATAAGAAAGCAGATGTGTCATACTCTCTTACATTGGGGGAAGCGCAGGCGTGGGTGAGTCCCCGGGCTCCGGTGTTAGGTCCGAGCCCTAGGCTTCAAGGCTCACTGCAGCAGCCCTCCTTGTCACTACGTAGTGTCCGTGGGGCCTGACGCCGCGGGGTGTGTGTGTGTGTGTGTGTGAGACGCCTGTGTCGAGCAGCCCCAGGCTGAGCAGCCCCGGGCCAAGCACGCTGCCGAGATGTGGGGAGGGGGCACGGATAGAGATCAGCCGTGGGCACTCGCCAGCTCGTTGTGCTCAGAGCATTCACCACCCTGCGCCCCCACCGTTAAACCCAAGAGTCACAGCTCCCTTAGACAAAAGTTCTCCAATGCCAAAATAGTTTTTATCTTTATTCGTTCTGGATGGCGGGCAGCGCTCCTGGGGCAGGCGGGTAGAGAAGGAGGGGAGAGAGAGAGCTACTTGGGTCAATGTGCTCTATTTATAGTTCTGAGAGGAGGAGACGGGGCTTGGTAGTTGATACTTTCCATTGGCCAGCTTGGGAGCCCTATTTAGTGCCTCATTTGTTTTGCCCATGACACAAGTTTCACACGCCAGGCCTCTCTCTATACAGGGGTCATGATAGCTATGGAGAATCTCCCGGGAACATTGGCCAGAAGCATGAATTCTGGTCCCTGGTGTCCACTGTTCGTGGAATTTTTCACCAGGTCTCCCAGGGCTTCTAGCCTATGCTCAACCGGGCGTTAGACTGCCTGACATAGATCACTGCCCCACACAGATGTGTGCTACGTGTCTATACGCTTTCATTTCCCTCCGCCCACTCACCACACGACATGAAATGCATCCCGGAAAAGACCCTGCCTCAGAAGACTTGTTGGCAAATGTCCTAAGAAACAACACCTGAAGTTAATCTCTGGACACACACACACACCACCCAGTCATATACACATACATACACACACTTGCACATATACACATATTTACACACATACACACACCCACACACATACACACACATTCACACATATACACACACATATATATACATATACACATTCACAAATACACACACATACACACAAATACACTCATATACATACTCACACATACATACATACAAACACACATTCCACCTACATACACAAACACACACACATACTTATACCTACAAATCTGTTGTTTTTCTTCTGTACATACGAAATATGTAATTTAAAAAATGGTAGGGAAAAGGAAGAAATATTTAAAATATAGCATTATTTTAAAACTATATTAGATAGCATACTAATATCTCCTATAAGCATTAATTATAATTATTCACTATGTAATGAGAAAACAGAATGGATTCCAGATGTGGAAGCTTGATTCAAGAGTAAAAGGTCTCTTTTAATTATTATTTCTACAGATTAAGGGAGAACAGAAGTACAATTTGCTAGATAAAACAATCCAATCACAACTCATGGCAGTATATCATACTAAGCAAGCCCCCCCCCCCCCCCCGCACAAAGAAAAAACTAATACTAAAAATATCAAGCACAAATCTTTATGGTAAAATGTTAAAGTTGCTTCTTAAAGTCAAGACCAGGTCAGTCATGCTCACTATGGTTAGTAGTACTCAGTCATGCTCACTATGGCTAGTAGTACTCTGTCGTGCTCACTATCGCTAGTACTCAGTCATGCTCACTATGGCTAGTACTCAGTCATGCTCACTACGGCTAGCACTCAGTCGTGCTCACTATGACTAGTACTCAGTCATGCTCACTATGGCTAGTAGTACTCAGTCATGCTCACTATGGCTAGTACTCAGTCATGCTATGGCTAGTAGTACTCAGTCATGCTCACTATGGCTAGTACTCAATGCTGTTCTGTGCAGTAACATGGAAAAGGGACATGGTGAAGAAGAAGAAAGGAGGTAAGGGGGTAGGAAAGGAAGAAAGAGGAGATGCGAGCAGAGGAGGGGAAGAAAGGGAGAGTCTGAAAGGCATCAGCACTGGAAAGAAAGAATAAAGAGGTTTCTGTACTCGTTTCTAGCAAGCTCATAGAATAAGATCATAGACATAAGAGGTGGTTTTTTGGGTTAAACAAGGTTGCAAAGTGAAGCTGGAGGTTCAGCAGTGGCCTTGCTACACGCCAGCAGAAACAGCAAACACAGTGTCAAAGACATTGTTTCAATAGTAACAGAAAATAAGGTACCTGGGGGGGGGGTTGGAAATCTAGCAAGAATGTATAGAAAAATACTAAAATTCTACTGGTGGGTATTAAAGAGTCTACCATGTTAGTGAATAAGAAGAGTCCTCATCATGAAGAGTTCAACTGTCCTTAAATTAACCCACAGTGTTAATGCAATCCCAATGGACATTACATTAGAATTAATACTACCTAGAAATTACTTTAGATTTAAGAAAATGAAAACAATATATTTGTATTACTGAATTGGCTCAAATTGAATTTTCAGTTTTTAGGAGAAAGAAAATGGCCATTCGAGTTTCTTTAAATGGTAATATTTTATTTTAAAATAAAAGCTTAAGAAATTCCTACCATCTAATGAAGAACATTTGACAATGGCAGCGTGATGTGATGCTCCCAAACTGAGTCCTTTGCCAACCCTTCTTCACTGTCACCAGATGAAGAGAGACAAAGATCAAATACAAAACATGTGTCAGACATGGCTGGGGGGTGACCGAATAGCTAAACTAGGTCCTACAACAATAAAAAAGAGACCCTAAAGCAACTTTTAAAGAAATAGTAACGACAACAAGAACACATGCCAAAAATTGACTGGAGGGCAGAAGGAGTGACATCAACATCTGCCTTTGTAAAGTTACTTCTGAGCTCTCTAAGAATATGGTCTCTTGGCTAAAAGAGATCCTGTCTGACACCAGAATCTTTCGATGCATTAAGAAAGTCCCATTAGTGCAGCAGAACATTATGTTTTCTAAGCTGCTGGCATTTCCCGTGGCAATTAGAAAGAGCTAGGAGACAGACTATTACATAATGTTTCCTGGGTCAGTCTTTATGTGAAGACCAGGGATGGCGTTTCCTTTCATTAAGGAAGTCTACAGGAGGACTTCGCAGGGACTAATGGATACTCCCTCAAGGTCAGGGTCATGACCAATACTGTTGATATTTGCAACACTGTGGCAAAGATGTTACATTAGTCACTTTTCTGTTGCTGTGATAAAACACCGTGACCGTGCAACTTATAAAGAGCTTATTTTGGCTTACGGTTTCAAAGGGATAAGAGTCTATCATGTTGTAAAGACATAGGAGCAAGAGACAGGCATGGGCTAGGAACACGAAGCCGAGAGCTCACATTTTCAAATACAAGCATGACAGAGAGTGAAATGGAAATGACAGGGGCTTTGAGCTCTCCACCAGTGATGCACTTCCTCCAGCAAGACCACAGCTTCTACATGGCAAACAGCATCACCGACTAGAGACCAGGTGACCAGGTGCTCAAATGATTGAGGCCATGGGAAGGAGACATTTGCCATTCAAACCACAACAGATGTCAACAGTAATTTAAAAAAAAAAAAAAAGAATCTAACAATGGATCAATGTTAGTGTCTTAGTCTGCTTTCTGTTGCTGTGAGAAAACTCCATGACCAAAAGCAACTTGGGGAGGAAAGGGTTTGCTTGGCTTACATTTTACATTCGGTCATCAGGGAATACCAAGGCAAGAATTTTTTTATTTTTTAATTTTTTTTTGGTTTTTTCGAGACAGGGTTTCTCTGTGTAGCCCTGGCTGTCCTGGAACTCACTTTGTAGACCAGGCTGGCCTCAAACTCAAAAATCCTGCCTCTGCCTCCCAAGTGCTGGGATTAAAGGCATGCGCCACCACTGCCCAGCCCAAGGCAAGAATTTATTCAAGGGGGGCAGGAACCTGGCAGAAGGAACTGAGTAGAGGCCATGGAGGGGTGTTTACTTACTGCCTTGTTCCCCACAGCTTGCTCAGTCTGCTTTCCTATAGCACTCTGGACTACCTTCCCAGGGGTGACACTGAATCCCAGTGGGCTGCACCTTTCCACAGTAATCATTAACCAAGAACATCCCCACAGACTTGCCCACAGGCAATCAGATGGAGGCATTTTCTAAATTGGAGTTCTCCTTTCAAAATAACTCTTGCTGTGTCAAGTTGACAAAAACCTAACCTGGATGGTAACTGCCTAATCTTTTTCAAAACCATAGAACATTCATAGGAGAGTTTAAATAGAATGAGAATAGTTTAAAATATTCCTGAACACAAGAAGCACTGAACTTGTAAGAGTTGAGAGGGTAAGCTGTTTATCATGCAAGCATAAGGACAGCATGAGTCAGGATCTCCAAAATGTGTGTGTGTATAATTTCCACGCTCTTAGGTCGAGATGGAAGAAGGAGACAGGCTACTCCCTGAAGTTTGAAGGCCAACAAATGGGCCTTTGCAGGGGGAGACAGCAAGAAATCCTGTCTCACCGGGCAGTGGTGGTGCACGCCTTTAATCCCAGCACTTGGGAGGCAGAGACAGGCAGATTTCAGAGTTCGAGGCCAGTCTGGTCTACAGAGTGAGTTCCAGAACAGTCAGGGCTACACAGAGAAACCCTGTCTAAAAACAAACAAACAAACAAACAAACAAACAAGCAAAAACAAAAAGAAGAGGAAAGAAAGAAATCCTGTCTCAAACAAGGTGGAAGGTGAGGACCAGCTTCTGAAGTTGTCTTCTGACCTTCACGTATCCACACGTACTCACACAGACATGTACATGCATCATCTACACAAACACACATCACATGTGCAAATGCAAATAAAACAAAATAAAAATGTAAGACATATAAAAAATTTATAAAAGGAAATAACAGCTTTGTAACCTGTACTCAAAGAATGCCCCTGGTGATGCTCAGTTCAATATTTCAGACCCCTTCAAATTATATAAAAATACACATTTATGTAGGTTTGCTATTTGGATATTATAAACTTCTTCCCATTGCTCTGTCTTCTCCTTCTTCCCCCTTTAAGCCCCTTTCTCCCAACTCATATCCTTTAGTCTACTCTTGAGTCATATATATGTATTTATATATGATATATGATATATCTATATATATATATATAATTTAAATCTGGAATCTGCAAATGCTGGAGAGTAAGCCATGTTTGTGTTTCTGAGTCTGGTTTATTTTGCATATCATGATGATCTCCAGTTCCCCCCATTTTCCTGAAAATGACATCATGGCTCTGTGTGTGTGTCTCTCTCTCTGAGTTCACACTTTCTTCATCCATTCACCTGCTGACGGACCTCTTGGTTGGTTTCATATCTTGGCTATTATGACTGGTACTTCAGTATTTAGTATTCATGTAAATTACCTTTCTGGTACACTGTGGTACTGGGATTTGGGCTGCACACTGGATTATAAGGTAGGTTCTACTTTTGGTTTTCAGGTGTCTCCACACTGATTTCCACAGTGGCCCAATCAGGCTACATCCCCACTGGCCGTGTACATGGCTCCTGTCTTCCTTCAGATCCTTGATAGAGTCTATTGGTGCTTTTGTCTGGATGACTGTTATTTTGCCTGGAGTAAGTTTACATGTCCCTGAAGGCTTAGGATACTGAACTATTTTTTCAAATATTTACTGGCTTTTTCTATTTTCTATTTTAAGAACTGACTGTTTCTTACAGCAGTTCCATTTGCCTGTTTAGTGACTGGATGATTTCGGTGTGTTTTTAAATTTCATACAATCCCAATTGTCAACACCTAGGGTTATTTTCTGAGCCCGTGGAGCTCTTCCACAACGTTCTTGCGTACGCCAATATCTTGAAGTGTTTTGCTTATGTTTCCCTCTAGCAGTCTCAAATTCGGCTCTTATATTAAGGTCATTGATTTGAATTTGATCTTAGGCGAGGTGAGAGATGGATCTAGCTGTGGTCTTCCACACGGGAACATCCAGTTTCACCAAGCGCCATTTATCAGAGACCATCTTCTCCGATGTATTTTTGACACCTTTGTTAAAAAATAAATGACTGTAGTACCTGTGTGAGTGTGTTTCTGGGCCCTGTTTTCTATTCCATCATTCTACATGCCTGCTTTTGTGTTGATAGCATACTTATAAACTTCATTTTTAATTTCCTCTTTTTGTGCCTAGAAATGCCTGGAATTTTAAATTTTTTTCACGACCCTTTTGCCATGTTTTCCCTTCATAGAACAGAGCTAAAGAAAATGTTTCCTCTGGTAGTTATTTGATAACACTTTCGATGATAAAAGCTACCTGTGGGAGAACAGAAATCTAAGGATTAAAGGAACGGAAGGTTCCTTCACCTGGAGACTGCTCTGTTGACCTTAGGATCCCAGCAAGCCTCCACTGAGGTCACCTTCCCTGCCCTAGTCCCAGCCCTCACCATTGTAAGCTCAGTTTAAATAAAGCAGAATTAACTTTCACTGTTTATGAGTATCAGACAATGATATTTGTAATTTAAATGAGTGATTTTCAATGAAATTACACACAGGCAGGGCACACTCTAAAAAAAAAAAACATATCTAAATCCTTTTGCCTTGTTTTTATCTTATTTTAGTTCAAACTAAAATAGCAAATTTCATGAGCAGGAGCCACACCCAGGTGCAAACAGAAGAAAGCTGAGAGCTCTGGCAACTCTTTCAAGAGGTTTCATGGCGGCAGGTGAGCACTGAGCACGGTAGATTTCAGGGTATCGTGCTACAGGTAGATATTCTGGAATGGGCAGAGAGGACTGAAGGTGGGTCTTGAAGAGATGGGTGGAGGGAGGGAAAAAAAAAGATGGTGGCTCTCCAGGCACCAAGTTCAAAGCACTGAAGGGATTTGGGGAAAGTAGAAACAAAAGCCGGGCCTGCTGCAGCAGACCTTCAGTCCCAGCAGTTAAGGAGGCAGAGGTAGGCTGGTCACAGGTTCAAAGACAGCCTCAGACACAAAAATGCATAGTGAGTGAGTTCAAGCCACCCTGTTCAACTTGGTGAGATTCTGTCTAAAATTTAAAATTTAAAAAGAGGATGTTGACAGGGCCCCACAGCTAATCAGCGCCGGGACAAAGATCCCTCGCCGGAGATTGCAGGACTCAGCAGAGGGCCAAGGACGCGCCCCACAGCTCACCAGGCCACAGAGACTGACCGCCAGCAGCTTCCGGCGACGGCCGGAAACCTCAGCTTG
>CM052709.1:68892731-68911789 GCA_028551405.1 Uromys caudimaculatus | reverse complement strand
AATGGGTGGGCGGGTAGGTGGGAGGAGGAATTCCCTCACAGAGGCGGGGAGGGGGAGGGGACACGGGGTTTCTAAAGAAAAGGGGAATCATCGGAAATGTAAATAAAATATCAAAAAATAAATAAATAAAAATAAAAAAATAAAATAAAAAAAATAAATAAAAAGAGGATGTTGGAGGCAGTGGGGCTGGAGAGCTGACTCGGCAATTAAGAACACTGGCTGCTCTTCCAGAGGCCTGGGTTTGATTCCCAGCAACCAGCTTTATCTCGTAACTATCTGCAATTCCAGTTGAGGGTCTCTGGTGCCCTCTTCAGGACTTTATAGGCATCAGCTATAAATATAGGCCAAATATCCATACATATAAAGCAAAAGGAAAAAGGCAGGGGCTAATATCTCAGTGGCAAAGTGTTTGACCAGCATGCAAAAGGCCTTGGCCAAGGCCTTAAATTCCTCTCTCTCTCTCTCTCTCTCTCTCTCTCTCTCTTTCTCTCTCGCACACGCACACACACTTGCACAAACTTCAGCATGCACACTTCATTTAGAACACAAGGCCTCGTGCATGCCAGACAAGCATTTCACCATTGAGCTACAGCCCAGCTCAACACTAACTTTTAAAGCACTAAACAAGTTTCTCTTTTCAAAAGTAATGCTTTTCCATTATTATTTATGACTCTGGTGAGTCCACCAGGTCTGCGGTTGGCTGAGGGAGAAGAATAAAAGAATTGATTACGAAATGTTTTCCTAAAATGTGGACCTTCTCGTAACTCATTTCAGGCCTGTTATCTATGCCTGCCTACACTAGGAGCACTCGAAATGAGGGTGAAAACTGGCAGTTCTCATTCCACGATGGCACTCGGGCAGTGAGCAGGAAATCAAGACCATTCATAACCCATTCCTCCTTGTGGAACCAAAATTTCAGATACTATTAAGGGAACAGAACAGGGTATCAGAGGTACACAGACAGAGGAAAGATAAGGGTCAGTGGGTATTCGTGTCTTCTCTGTCCAGACATAATGATTATTCAGAAATAGACAAGTCCAGCACAGGGGGCCCATGACTCCATTCTGTCTGAGAACATGTATGATGTAAGCGTAGGACTGAAGCAGCTCTGGCAAAGGGAAAGCTGCACCCACAGACACCCAGGAGGGACTTGTCCCTGCTTGATACCCTCTTTGTCACCCAGATTAAAGAAAAGAATAAAAATGTATTATTGGGAAGATTTGCTAGGTGATGTACAGTGAACAATTTTGATACACACACACACACACACACACACACACACACAAGACTGAGGTCAGGTGTGGTGGTGCACACCTTTAATTCCAGCACTCAGAAGGCAAAGGAAGGCAGATCTCCGTGAGTTCAAAGCCATCCTATTCTACATGGCAAGTTATAGACAACCAAAGCTATATAGTGAGACTCTGTCTTTTTTTTAAAAAGTAGGATGCTAATAAGAAAAATATTGAAAAAAAACCCACCCATACACACAGTAGAAAAGTGTGAATATAGGAAATTCCTAGGACATTATCATAAAGACTAATAAAAGTTTCTGCTAAAGATAGTCCACCTTTCAGCAAACAGACTACTTTTTTTTTTTTTTTGGTTTTCGAGACAGGGTTTCTCTGTGTAACCCTGGCTGTCCTGGAACTCACTCTGTAGACCAGGCTGGCCTCGAACTCAGAAATCCGCCTGCCTCTGCCTCCCAAGTGCTGGGATTAAAGGTGTGCACCACCACTGACTCAGAGTTAAGTGGGACCTAAAATTCCACTCTGTATCCACTGGTAATAGCTACTTCGGTTCCACACCAACAGAATACAGTAGACTAACGGTATGAAAACACTAGTGGGCCTTGGTTAAAGAAAAAGACCTGGACATCCACATACACCTAAAAGCTGATGGACCACTAAATTGTATTCAGGGGTATTTTGTGAAAACTGCCTGTCCAATTCATGTTGTAAACTAAACATTAAAAAATATTCTGACCTAGCTGGGCAGTGGTGGTGCACGCCTTTAATCCCAGCACTTGGGAGGCAGAGGCACGTGGATCTTTGTGAGTTCAAGACCAGCCTGGTCTACAGAGTTGAGTTCCAAGACAACCAGAACTACACAGAGAAATCCTGTCTTGAAGAGAAAAAATAAAAAAATTAAAACCTAAGTAGAAATCTAGGATCTATCTAGTTGTCTCTGACCAATTGATACATCCGTGTTATAAGTACTAAAATTCTTTTCAGGTTATGGTCAGGCATCTTATGAAATACTATTAGCAAGGAAAACAAGAACATGCTATCCTTAGTTTATGATGCCCACTTAGCAATCTCAAAAACATAAAGGCAGTCTAATACAATACCAGCTTGACAGTGAGTACACACTGCCTAGATGTGTTAGTAGCGTACTTTAAAAAAATATCCTGTTATCCAACTATTAGGTATTCATGATTTATTTTTTAAGAGAGGTGCCACCACTGTAACCTTTTGGATTTGTAAAGAGAAAGAAGTGCACCTTTATCCAACATTTCAAATAGATTTTAAATGGAAGATGTTAACTTTAAAGACATGCTATGATAATGTACTTGTTAGCACTACACACTTTGTACAAAGAAAAACAAGCAAGAAACATAGGGAAAGAAGAAGCTTCTTTTGTGTGCTTTTACACTGAGTTGGGTTCTGAAAGATGGAGATAATTTCTGCATATTTATAAGACCACTGCACTATGTAAATAAAAATGCTGGTGTGAAATGGCATATTAAAAAAAAAAAAAAGATAGTCCACCTTGCTAAAAATAGAAATAAGAAAATAAAGTCACAGAATATTTCATTTTGCTATCAAATTGCCTGTTACTTTCCTTTTAAAAAAAATAACATTTCACTAATGGATTCCCAAATTATTTGGTAGAAATATGCAGAGAGAAAAGATATTTTTTATGCTCAGCATACCTAGCTACCAGATGATAACTGCAAAGAAAAGGGGGAAAAGTAACCTGGAAGGCCATTAGTCATTTGTAGGATGCTGTTTGACATCCCTGGCAAGAGACTAAATTAATATTTTATGTGCTTCCTGATATGATGTCATGAACAAGAGCACATGTCCCAAACAGTGGCAGAAAAGCATTGGGCAAACCCACACTGAGGGATTCTATGGACTCTGAGAGTATCAGAGTCAGAGAAGACAAGGAAGGATTGGAGAGTTGATCCACACTGGAGAGAGACGTGTCACCGCAGCAGGCTTTATCATCCTGGATTAGAGCCCAGAGAAGCAATACAGTATGGGTAAAATCTGAAGAAGGCCCAGAGGTCACTTACTACTTCCCTGTTTGGATAATTGCAGCATGTTTTAAGAATTACATTTGTTTATTTATATGTATGTAGGTGGGTGGGTGGGTGTGCATGTCTCAGTGTGCATGGAGTCAGATGACAACATACGGAGTTGGTTTTCTTCTTCTACCTACATAAAGACTTTGAGGTCAATCTGGACCACGCTTATCTCAAACAAAAGGTAATGATGCTGACCTTTAGACACTGAAACCCAAATGACTCCACACAATGACAAACGAATTATCGTGTATTTATGCGGTGGCTACTACACAGCATGAAAAATGAAGAAACTACTGCTGTATGTCCATGTAATTCCCTTCAAGATAAGGTTAGATGGATTCATAAAGATAGAATGATAAGAGGCTGGAGAGATGGCTCCGCGGTTAAGAGCACTGACTGCTCTTCCAGAGGTCCTGAGTTCAAATCCCAGCAACCACGTGGTGGCTCACAACCAACTGTAATGGGATGAGACACCCTCTTCTGGTGTGTCTGAAGACAGCAACAGTCTACTCACATAAAGTAAATAAATAAATCTTTAAAGAAAAGAAAAGATAGAATGATAAGCTGCAGTTACTAGATGATGAAAACGGCAGTGACTAATGGGAGCCTCAGAGGGACTTCTGGAACTCCTAGAAGCCCAGCAGGTTTATCAAGTTGTTCATCTACCTTCTTTATGACTGCTGTATGAAAGCTACAATATAGTTTAACTAATAACGTCAACAAGAAAAGATAATTTTTAAGAGCTGACAGGAAGCCAGTAGGCCTGAGTATCATCTAGGAACTATGGTTGACATTTTCTAGCTGCAGGTAAGCCCAGAGCTGTAGGATAAGTGTGGCTATTTAGACGGATGCAGAGACCCAGAGATGCACATTGAGATGATCCAAAATCATATATCTTGAAACCATTATAAAGTGAAACATGATTACACAACTATTAAAATAATGCAATTAAGTAATATTCAAGGACATAAGATACAGGTAGATGACGTTAATTCCAAATGTACACAGTTGCTCATTACTTACATGTTCTGTGTGTTACAACAGCAGTCTAGAAAATGTCCTTGACACTCTCCTCTAAGAATTGTCACGCCATTGTGACAAGACTTTAAATATTTTAGTGTCTTCCACTTTATCTGACATAAACATGCATTATCTTAGTGGTTGGAAATAATAAAAAAATCAACCTTCTGGCTACAGATGTGATCAGCATGCGGAAAGCCCCAAGTTCAATCCCCAGGACCCCATAAATCTTACCCAGGGGTGGAGGTGCTTGCCTGTAATCCCAGAACCGTAAAGGTAGAGTCAGGAAGATCAGGAATTCAAAGATATCATGGACTTCTTATCGAGTTGGAGGCTAACCTGGGCTACACAAGTTTATCTTAAAAGACAACAACAAAAATTTTTAAAAAGGTATCTTCTTAGAAGATCATCAAAAGATCACATTCTAAACAGAGGAGGCAAGCCAAACATTAAGAGAGCACTCATTCACTTTTCACACTTAAAAAGAAAATCTCTGATGTCCTATTTCAGTGACCTTTGACATCATTTTTCAAGAGATCCGGGCCCTGAGAATTAAGCTCCAGGCTTGCAGCTCCCAACATTCTGCCACATAGCCTTTTTTCTTCTTCCTACATTCCTCTTCCTTAGACACCCCAGCCCCATCCCCTCAGCAATCTCTGACTTACTTAACTCTTTCCCATAAAATTCTCTGGAAACAAGATATCAAAACACACCCAGAGAATGAACAGAACTTTTTTGTTGTAACAGCTCCATTACTACATAACCAGCACTAACCAGAGCAACCGGGAAACTGCAGCTAAACTCCAAGGACACCGGCTATAATGTTCAAAATGGCTACAAGACACTATTTCTCTATCCCCAGACTCCTGAGCCCACCCACAAGAACTTAGGTGGTCAGCCTCTGCTCTTTCTGCCCAGTGCAGCCGAAGCCGGGGGGAATTTTCCTCTCTAACACACTTTGTCCATCAGTTTATCCCAAATTGAAGCAAGAAGAAACTTCAGAAACATGAATTACGGACCTGCCTGGAATTTGTTTCAGTTTTTTATTTTCCTAAAGTGTGGAATGCATTTCGCCTGGCAAGTAGCATCATGAAGACCAGTGGGTGCTCCAAATGTCTGCTTTTTCATAGGTCTCTGACACAGACAGGAATACTCTCAATGGGTTGCCTTGAAACCAGGAAGGTGTTTTCTCCAAAAGAAATAGTGCGCTACATCAAATGCAAGAATGCCTTGGCTTAAGATCAGCTTTCTTATCAGGGCAACAGGAGATAGGTTTAATCATTAACAAAAATGTACAGCAACAGAAAATGAAATTGCTTCTTAAACGTGGAAATCTTGACACCTTAATTACAAATGAAGGAAATCCGGCATTAGCCCCGGCTTGTTGTCAACGGGCTTCCTATAACACAGTCACTGGGTCTCCTTTCTATGTGATAGGGGTCTCACTACAACCACAGTCTCAGCAATGTGCACACTTCCCCATCATGCTGTCCAGTAGAAGAAATGAAAACAACTAAGAGTCATTCATTAATCAGACCCCTTCATTGGTTCCTGGCTGAAGAGGCAGGAATGCAGACTGGAAACCACTGGAAAGCTAAAAGAAGATGCAGCCTGGTGAGTGTTAGTCCCACTCTCCATTGTGAAAGGAGAAGGCAGATGTTTATGTTGATGCCAAGCAGGGAAAGGCGAGCTTCCAGTCCATCATGTCTGCATTCATTACTTAGCATTGAACTCGTGACAGAGCTCCTAGCATGCAGGATGCCTGAGTTTCAGTCTCTAGAACCACGGAGGGGAGGCAGGAGAGGTATTGAATTTTCTGTATTTCTGGTCCATGTCAGGCCTGAGGATACTTGGGTGAGCCGAGGGAGTTAGCATTAGAGGGATAATAGACTCCCATTTAGTTTTCTCCATTCCACCCATTCTCATCCCAACAAACATGGTAGAAACAATAATAGCAGGGCTGGGGACACCAAGGATGAGGAGCAGAGTTTAATCCATAGAACCCATACTTTAAATAAACAAAAAGGCAGAGGGAAGCAGGGACCATGGGTCCCTGGGGCTTGCTGGAGCTAGTCTAGTCTCCAGTCAGTCTAGCCGACTTATCTAGCTAGAGGCCAGTGAGAGATTCTGCCTCACAAACATAAGTGGAGGGCTCCTGAGGAATAACCCTTGAGTTATCCCATGGCCTCCCCATACATGTATGTACATGTAAACTCAAGCTACATGAGCACCCAAATACAGCGTACACACACACACACACACACACACACACACACACACACACACACACACACAGAAAAGAAGAAATAATGATTCCATAGCAGTTACACACAACACTATAAAGTGGGGCTGGAGAGATGGCTCAGTGGTTAAGAGCACTTACAGAGGACTGGGGCTCAGTTCCCAGCAGCCACATGGTGACACACAACCACCTGTAACTTTAATAAAGTCTTCTGACCTCTAGGAGTCACATACATACATACATACACGTATATGCACATATATATGCACACATTTTAGATAAATATTTTTTATGCTACTAAAGTTTATTTTATAAAATCATTAGATTACAAAAATCACATGGCCAAGGAAAGAGAAGAGAATTTAGGAAGAATCATATCTGCTGCTGTTATGACCTGGAGCCAAAATTCAAAACGGAAAGAAGCCAATGGTGAGGCTAGGTTGTCCTCTTACATACAAGTGGCTACAACCAAGTTTTTGACACAGATACAACATAAGATTCCACTTATTTGCAAAGACTTTTTGTTTTATTTTTTGAGACAGGTTTTTTTTTCTGCGTTGACCAGGCTGGCCTTGAACTCATAAAGGCCCACTTGCTTCTGCCTTCTGAGTGCTGGATTAAAGGTGTATGCCACCATGCCTGGCTTTACAAAAACTTTTCCATGAAATTCCTTACGGGTGGGAAATGTTATTACATCTTATATACTATTTAACAGATCCTTTCTATATATCTTCTCAACTGCACTCTACTGAAAGTTTAGTAAGCCCAGATCCACAATGACTTCATGGCACTCTGTTATAAGCCAGCCTTTATTTTCTTAATATACTTACTCTTATTGGTTTTTTCCCTTTTATTGAAAAACAGATTTTTTTCCCCTCATATAATATATTCTGATTATTGTTCCCTCTCCCTCTACTCCTCCCGGTTCCTCCCTCTCCCCGCATCCAGATTCACACCGTGTCTCTCATTAGAAAACAAGCAGGCCTTCTAAGGGATAGTAATGAAATAAAACGTCCACTTCTGGAGCGTGTGAAGGGGCCGTTGCTGCAGGTGGAAAGCTCCAGGAGCTTATGACACAGGACAACAACAGGGTCTCTGAGAGGAGTCCTGGTGAGGATCCAGTAGTGATGGTGCAGCAGAAGCCAGAGCCTCCAACCTGACCAGTGACTCACTGCAGTGAACATGTGCAAGCAAGGAAGAGTAGACAAAAGGGTGCACTGTGGGACACACTGACACACTGCAGCTTCCACAGCAAGAATGGTTTTCCTTTGTTGGTGGGGAGGATGCAAGGTAGAGGGCAGGTGCAAGGGGAGGGAGAGATGAGCGGGACTCGGGTACATGACGTGAAAATCACGAAGAACCAATAAAAAGGTAAAAAATATAATAATAATAATAATATAATAAAACCAAAGAAAAACTAACTTATCAGAATTAGACAAAACAAACAAGAGAAGGAAAAGAATCCAAGAAAAAGCACAGGAATCAGAGACCCACTTGTTCACACACTCAGGAATCCCATAAAACCAGTAAATTAGAAGGCATAATATATACACAGAGGACCTGGTGCAGATCCATGTGGGTCCTGTGCATGCTGCCTCAGTCTCTGTAAGTTCATATGAGCATCTATCATGTTGATTTAGAGGGCCTTGTTTTCTTGGTGTCCTCCATCCCCTCTGGCTCTTACACTCTTCCTGTCCCCTCTTCTACAGGGCTCCCTGAACCCTGAGGGAGGGGATATATATATACACAGAGATTTAAAAATAAATAATCTTAAAAATAAATAAATAAATCTATACAAGTGGCAGGGACCAACATGTCCTGGTTGCACAGGGAGACCCAAAGCAGAAATTTCTGGTTGTGTCCCATGGTGTAGGCTCCCGTGGTGTTTTGCTGAGGCAAGACCCATGATAGGACACGTGATGTTTGGAGAGTATAAATAGGACTCAACAGACAGTGCCAGGGCGCTTGCATAGTTAGCTGTGCAATTCTTCGTTGGTCTCGCATCTTTGCCGATCTTCATTTCATTGAGAGTAAGAGGCATAGCAAAGAACTTCTCCTGGCAAACTTGGTTGCTCCTGGTGGAGGCCTGGCAGTTTTGGCTGGACCTTGTCGCTGCTGCTGATTCACAACTGGTATCCTGACAACAGAGATTGGAATTGCCCCACAGGACCATTTCTAACCAGGCCCACATCCCCTTGTCCTATTTGGCATCGTTTCTCCCTACCTTTGGATGGTTGAGAACTCTTATTAAAATAGGTTTTGAAAAATCTAAGCTGACGAAGACCTTCACTGCAGAGAACAACATACAAAAGGAAGAATTCCAAATGGCAGTTCCCTTTCCATAGTCGCCCACACTCAGAAGCTCTGACGGCTTTCACAGACCTCCCATCTCCACTCAGAGCTACTCCTTTCCTTCCGCTCTTCCCATCGCTACCTGCAGGGCTCTCTTCTCTACCTCAGCACCTGCTTTCCTGTTGCCCTTTCAGCCTTAAGCTTTCTGTTGAACGGTATCTCCTCTCTTTCCCAAAGTTCATCATCAAACTCTCTTTAAGTCCTTGTGTCTGCCCCTTGGGTTCTCCCTTGGGTGAGCAGAGGGATTTAACCTAAAGCCCATTAGAAGTCTGATGGATTTTATTAGTTAGTAACCAACAGGCAGGTCCCAGGTGGATGAAGCTTGTGCCAGGCTGTTTCAAAAGATGCTATCCAGACCAATGACTTGGTCTTTATCCAATTAGCACCTAGCCATAGTCTGCAACACAATGGCCTACATTTTAAAAAAGCTGTTTGTAAGAGAAAGACAACATACCACAAAGAACCCCAAATAGACATTAAGGTCTGGTTTCAGGTTAGTTCTGTCTGCACTGCTGTTTGAACCTCCCAACTCTGTTTAAAAGGCTTTTGCATCAACTCTCATAATTCCCAAGTGAGCATTACTGTAAATCACATACCCTTTCTCACAGAGACACGCCGAAATCCCTTCTTAAATCGCTGTTCTATGTTACTGATTTTATTTTGGCCTGAGGAATGAAACTGATTCACCATCCTCATGTCCTTAGGGGGACGTCCAAATTCTGCTACAGTAAGGCTCCAGCCCAAAGCTCCACCTTTAGCCCAGCATGTCAGTCAGAATGGCCACACCAAGCGTCTTATGCACCAATGCTAACGACTTTTCATTCACTCTTTCAAATCTGCCCTCCACTTTTCCCCAGAGAAACTCAGCTAGGTACCCAATATCCCTGGATATTCTGATGGAATCTGGCAAAGAGGTGCAATGGCAGGCTATGAAAAGTGGGGTAAATGGGGTATGAACTCAACATGCATTTCCCCCAGGCTTTGTCTTGCTGTGTGTGATTACCTCCCTCTCCAAAGCCTGTGTGTGTGTGTGTGTGTGTGTGTGTGTGTGTGTGTCTTCTTGGGAATCAGATTCAACACTTGCATGCTAAACCAGGGACGGAATTATCACCCACCTCAGGCCACCGTTTTCTGCTCAGGGCCTCAGCTGCTCTCAGGGACCTGCCTTTTGGCTTGGCTGCCATTGGATCTTCTGTTTCTAAAATCTTTTTATCTCCCCTTTCACACTGAGGCTGGATTTTTAAAAATGATTTCTTTTTCTTTTAGGTACATTGGTGTCTTGCCTGCATGTATATCTGTGTGAGGGTTTTAAATAACTTGGAGCTGGATTATAGACAGTTGTGATCTCCTGTGTGGGTGCTGGAAATTGAACTCAGGTTCTATGGAAGAGCAGCCAGTGCTCTTAATAACTGAGTATCTCTCTAGCCCAAGGCTGATGTTTTAAGATGCTTCATTTTCTCGTGTTGGTTTTTTTTCCTCGTCCCTGCCTACACATTCACAAATGAATTCTCATTTGAACTCGTTTCAACTCCCCTCCCATGTATTTAATCTTAAATAGATTTTATTTTCAGAGAAATTTTAAATTTACAAAAAAAAAAAAAAAATAAGAAAATAGTATGACCACATCTCTCCATACAGTCTCCTGCTAACCCACTCATACTGACCTCTATATTAGTATGGTACATTTGTTTCAGAATGCTACATTATAATAGTCCATCCTCTATGCAAACTCTCTTAGTTTCACCTAAGGTCTATTTTTCTGTCCCATGATCCTGCCCAGGGCTTGTTATTCCAGTCATCGGTTTCCTTAGACTCCTCTTGCCTATGACTGTTCTTCAGTTTCTCTGTTTGCGATGACCTCGACAGTTTTGAAGAATACCAGTCAGGACTTGCAGACTGGCAGTCACTATGTGTTCCGACATATCGTTTGGATATCCACCAAGAGTATACACTGTCAATGACTTTCACTGTTGGCGCTGCCATTTCTACACTGTAAAGTTACTGTCCCCTCCCTGCCTCCCATAGTATATCATCTGCAAGCCCCTATGTGCAGCCCACACTTAAAAAACAGGAGGGTATGGGTTGGAGGCCACAGTTTAACTCCTGAAATGCTCACCTGGCAAACACCAGGTTCCGAATGTTTGGTCCCTTGAAACCATGTGAAAACACTGGACATGATGGTGCCTGCTTGCAATCCAATCCCAACAATGGATACAGTGGGCATATGAGGACCACAGACAGATTCTCGGAGCTCACTAGCCTGTCGGCCTAGCCTATTTGCTGAGTTCCAGGCCAGGGAGAGACTCTGCCTTAAAAAACAAAACAAAACAAAACAAAACAGGATGTAGGATGCCTCAGGAATAACGTCTATGACTGACCTCTGGGTTCCACCCCACATACATTCACCAGTGTGCACACACACATGACCATGTACATACATGAACACACTGGCTGGGGATGTAGCCCATCAGGTGGGTGCTTGCTTAGTATACTTGACACCCTGAATTCAAACTTCAGCATGGCAAAAACAACTTAAAAATGGAAAACACACGCAGCTGTGTTTTATGTCCCTAAATGGGGAGTAGAGCATTTGTGTTTTCTTAATTGAGATAAAATATTCATACAACTTGTCGTTTTAACTATTTTTAGGTGTTTCAAGTACCCCATTCAAGGAAGACGTCTTTTCCCAAGAGTACTCTGATCTCATGTTAATCTTGTTATTATTCACCCAAAGTGACACATGTCAAGTTTTAGCACACGAAGAACTACAAATAAATGAGTTTTTCTTATTTTTTACCTATTTTATCTATTTGCTTTAAGCCTTAACAGGAGACATCAAGGTCTCTGCTAGGGAGCCAAGTTCCACAGACCTTTGTCTCCTGCAGGCGTTTTTTGTTGTTGTTGTTTTTTAATGTTTTGTTTTATGTGTGTGGGTGGTTCACTTGCATGTATGTCTGTGCACCAAGTACACATGCCTGGTGGCTATGGAGGCCAGAAGAAGGTCTTGGCTACCCTAGAACTGAACCTACGGGCATCTGTGAGCTGCCATTTGAGTGCTAAGAACTGAACCCAGGTCCTCTGGGAAAGCAGCCAGTGCTCTTAACAGCTAAGCCATCTTTCCAGCTCCTGAATTCATCCTTCTGTTCTTTTTTTTCATGTTGCCATTTTTATTTGAGCTCTCCTAGGGGCAGAACCTAAATTTCATTTATCTTTGTGTCTTAGAGATAGACGACTGTCCCAGAAACATGGCAGCTAATCAATAAATGGTTATAAACGAGAGAAGCAAAGAGGAGATACATGTACAAGTGGCCTATTTATTCCAATGAGGAGAGAAGTCATGAAGGGGTCACCTGGGCAAGGAGAGGGCAGTGTATGTTCACACTTGTTCACCTGGTCATACCCTGCCTCTGGGATCATTTGGTAAAATCAATGAAAGACCAGAACATACATCTCTGATCTTTCATAGATACATTCAAATTAGGAGACTACCAATGGCATGTGGAAATATAGTTATATAAAGATGCTGTTATTTTTAATATGAAAACTGAAAATAATCTAAATAAAGGCCCAGCAATAGACCAACAAAATTTCCATGTGCTGGAGTGACAAGAAGCCACTAAATAGT
Organism: Uromys caudimaculatus; assembly: GCA_028551405.1. NCBI lineage: Eukaryota > Metazoa > Chordata > Mammalia > Rodentia > Muridae > Uromys > Uromys caudimaculatus. Next base: position 68,899,240 of record CM052709.1, on the reverse strand, counting down.
GAACTCTGCTTGAGCAGTTGTTATTGGGCAACACAGGGGCATGGGTGAAGTTTTCCTTCATGTTTTCTCAAACTTTGTCCTCTGAATAATGATAACATCTGTAACTAGAAGGGATAAAAAGGCATGTAAATCTATATTTTCAAATTGGTGCATTTACCCTTTCAAGCCTGAATACCCCACAAAGGATAATCAAAACTTGAAGTTTGACTGGCTGGCCAGGTTAGCTTTGATGAAGTCAAAACGTCGCAGTTTTCATGACCACTTCTGCCCCTATACTGAACACCCTAAGGGTGTGAGCCGGAAAGGGGAATTCAGAGTTTCCCAGTCACTCAGAGGCAGTTCTGCTGGGCTCTACTCTGGACATTTGCTTATTTGACTCACTTTTAAAGTTCTCCTTTAAGTGACTACAATGTACAGCCATTTAGCAAAATACAATTTTGTTCCACTCTGCTCTTGTGCAAATGGGACAAGAGAGGCCCAAATTAGTCCAGATGACACAGCAAGGGCCAGGTCCCAGTCTCCTGACCCCCGGGAAGTTAGCAAACCCATAATCGAATGAAGGCATTAGTAGACTTACAGCAGGCATAGAGGGCTGCGAAAATGTGAATAGAGAAAACAGAATTGCAAAGACTTCTAAACAACCTATTTTCCCCCACGCATTTTTATAACAGAAGCTTTACTCTTTTACATTTTACAAAATTCATTCATTCAAAATACTACAATATATCCACAATGCAACCAGACTGAAAATAAAACAAGAACGCGAGTATTATTTAAATGAGAGCTGCCCGACTTAGACTCCAGAATTTGAAAATTTAGTTCCTAGTTGATGCTTGGGGAGGTTTAGAGGGAGTGGTATCCCTGGAGGAAGTACGTCACTGGGGGCAGGAGGAAGTATGTCACTGGGGGCGGGCTTTGAGGAATTAAAGCCTTGCATCAGCTTTGCTCGATGATGTGAGTCCTCAGCCTCCCGGCTCCTGCTCCTGCAGAGCCTACAGCTTACCACCATGTTTCCCTTCCATGATGGACTCTTTCCCTTTAGAACCATACCCCCAAATTAACGCTTTCTTCCGTAGTTGCTACGGTCCTGGTGCTTTATCAAAGCAACTTAAAGATAACCAGTAGACCAATTAGACCAAAACAAACTCAAACTAGTCTTTCTGAAACTCCCTTATGTGGATCTGAGCTTCGCTCCAGGACATGTTTCCTCTTTGTTAGTGAAACTTTACTTTTAAAAACGAAGAGGTGTGAGTTTTTTTATCTTCTTATTTATTTTGCTTCCAGGACTTCTTGCTGATCAGAAATGACAATGGTGGTGGCCTTTCACTGCATTGCTCCTTTGACCCTTTTTAATGGTCATTTAATTTTAATTTTTTAAAAAAGTCCTAGCCCATTTTCAGGTTTTAAAAACCCACCAGTCCCTGAGCTTGCTCCAGGATCAGGCCACCCTGTAAAACTCCATCCCCACAAAACCCCGCGTAAGCCTGCCTCCCACTCAGTTTCCTTCTGCGGCTCTCGATCATTCCTGTCTTTCACAATAAATCACATAAGAGATTTGGTGTGTGGGGTGACTTTGGGTTAATCTTTGGCTTCTGACTACCAGGATACATTATCCCTCAGAGCTGCAACATTTACATAAAAGTTTATATTAATAGTCTCCCCTACATTATTTTTATTTTTATTTTGCATGCTTTTTAAAATTACCATATGTGTCAAATATCATTATGATGTCTTAGAACAAAGTTTTTTGTTATTTTTGTTTGGGTTTTTGGTTTGGTTGATTTTGTTTTTTTGGTTTTCTGAGACAAGGTTTCTCAGTGAAGCCTTGGCTGTCCTAGAACTAACTCTCTGTAGACTACACTAGCCTGGAGCTCAGAGATCCACCTGCCTCTGCCTTCCAAGTGCTAGGATTTAAGGCATGTGCCATTTCCCAGCTCAGAACAAAGTATTTCTCAACACAACCTATTTTTTATTTTTCCCCAACCAAGTTTTAGAACTATGTGTGAGCAGTTGTCAAAAGTATTTATTGAGCAGAATGAGGTTTGGAAAATCCATGCCCAATCCACTGTAATGATGAAAAAGATTATACAAAGCCTAACACAACTGTGTTGGGCAAGCAAGGTGTCAGCAATCAAAACACCATTGCATGGAAAGTTTCAGAACAAATAAGTACAGTTCTATTCTGGCCTCTGCGTCCATACCCAGTCCTAGGATCCCTTCTGGGAACAGGACACTACTTCCCAAGGCTACTCAAGAATGGCCTCCAATGGTTAATTTGGCAAACCTGTCACTCGGTAAAGGGTAGCTATCTCTATCTTAGACAGAGTGGTATTGTATCTCTATCTTATTCCCACCCTGTCCTGCCAGCTCTGATACCTCGTACTTCTTGATAAGGTGCATACATTAATGCCCTGGAATTTCTGCCCGAGAAGCTTCACGTTTAGACTTCGGAATCAGAGATCTGGCTTCCCGAAACTATGCGGCTATCTGGGTTGTTCTCAACCCTGGGGCCTCAGACCTACTGGGCAATGTCTAAGGCCCCGTCCATTTTTTTCAATGATGACTTTATGCAAGCTGAGCCACACCCTAGCTTGTAAAAGATGTAGTTAATCTTTACTCTAAAAGTGTGTGAAATTACTTGAGTTTGTAGGGAAGGCCTTTTCCATTTCCTTACTGGTCCAGTGTCAAGGATTAAACTACAAGCAGAAAATGCAGAAGATGAATTGGATTCCTTGAGATCTAAAGTAACTCCAATGAAGGAATTAACTTCTCAACTGCTTGAAGGATTCTAAATCAATGTCCCAGGGCTGTCTTCTAGGCTATGTAGGGGGGAAAAATCATTTGATATTTTAATTTGACCTTCAGGAGTCTCTGTTTAAAACCTTAAAAGCTATTGATTTTTTCCTACTGTAATCTATGCTTAGATAGCCACAAAATTCACAGAACTTCAAGTGGTTGAAAGTCCAACAGACGATGCTGGAGATTTCATCTACAGGAGGAAGCCAGCATCATCAGATTCCCCACACAAAGGCACAGTTACACAATGTAGGCCATTCTGCTGCCAACAAACCTCAAGAAGCAGGGAGAATCCCAGAACCAGCCAGAGCCCCAGGACAGCAAAGGGCATGTTGAGGAGCTTGCCTTTGAAAGTGGAAGGGTGTGTAATTTGATAGTACACACCTAAAACCCCGCCCCCTGGGAGGCTCAGGCAGGAGTTTTACCAGTTCAAGGCTAGCCTGGACTAAAGATTGAAATTGTCTTTAAAAAAAAATACTGAAAGGGCTGTTCAGACACCACCTGGTTTGTAAAAGCCAAGGGAGAAAGAAAACAGGGCTGTGGGGCAGAGTTGTCCCAATGGTCCCCTTAAAACTCTGAGTTATCTGGGACAAGGATGCAATTACTTCTCTGGGGGAGCTTTCTTTTCTTTTCTTTTCTTTTTTTTCTTTTCGAGAAAGGGTTTCTCTGTGTAGCCCTGGCTGTCCTGGAACTCACTCAGTAGACCAGGCTGGCCTCGAACTCAGAAATCCACCTGCCTCTGCCTCCCCAATGCTGGGATTAAAGGCATGCGCCACCACTGCCTGGCTCTGGGGGAACTTTCCATGTGTTTGTTAAGGATTAACCTTCCCACCTCTTTTAAAACAAACCTTTTAAAAACACTCACAAACTCGAACCTTTCCCTTATCAAAAGGTCTTGTGTTAATTTTTTTCCTGTTATGGCTACTACAGGGATTTATTATCCAGAACTTTCAGTTTTCTTTTACTTATTTCATGGGTTTTAGTAATCCAAGTGTGGGGTGTGCGCTGGGAATGAGAACCCCACTCCTTGATTCCCCAGACAATCTGGGACTACAAGAAATAAGAAGCCTTCCCCAGAATGTGCAGTCAAGTTATCAAGAGGATTGTATAAAAACAATTTAAGAAACACTAATGAAAAAATGTAGTCCTCAGTTTCCTGAATTAGTAAGAGTAGGTACAGGGGAGACAAGTAGGATAGAGGGCAGCCCAGCGCTGGTCCTGAGTGTTGGTATAGCCCTGTGCAGGAAATGCTTCCAGTGGGGGTGGGGCATTGGGCTTATGCGCTAGCACCTTTTGAGACAAGGCGCTAGCAAAGAAAGAGGTCTTGAATCAATCTAAAAGCTATCAGCATGCCATATAACACAGTGAAGGAACTATAAAGTGAAAATATTACAAAGAAGAATTTCTCTAGCTGAGAACACATAACCAGCCTACTGCCACCTTTCACGTGAATTCTGTAATTCAATGCCTCTAGTATTCTGTTCTACACAAGCGCCAAGTTCTTAACTAGTTATCTATATATAAGGATGTGTCACCTTCCAGTCACCAGAATCTTTCAGAAAGACAAAACATTGGGGTGGGGGGGAGTAGAATTGCTTCTGTCCTGGTTTGTTATTTTCTACTTAGCTGAGGGAAAGAGCAGCTGCTGGTGGTGCCCAAGGGAGACAAGCTTTCCTAGCTGCCATCTGCCGCCTGCCTGGTCCTTCCAGCCTGGAGGAGCCCCTGTGCACCGCATAAAGCAAAGCTGCAGTAGGGTTGTATAACCTTGCTCCGGATGCAAAGCATCTACCGAAAAGGCCACGAGAGCCAATCATAAAAGAGCAACCAGGGCCTCCAAAACTAGGGGGACGTCCGGAGGGAGACCGTGCTGGACCCCCATCTCTGAGATTAGCTGGGGGGCGGGGCTGTGAATTCCCAGAGGAGTCCAGAGCCCGCGGTTCAGCAAAGCAAAGCTCGAGACTCCCGAGTCTGCAAGGAGCAGGAAGGAGGATGCGGCAGCAACCTAAGGACTTTGGGGGAGTTCTCAGGCTGTGTCCCAGGGAAGTGCCAAGGACGTCACCGCTCTTCTTTTCAGTTACGTAACTCTCACACTTTGAGTGGGATCTAACGAACTTACTCATTAAAGTAATTAAAGTAGAAAGTCTTCCCACGGATGCATGCAAAAGCTCTGGGTGGTGTCTGAAAAGACGTAGATGACTGCCACCTGCAGCGAGAGAGGGTGGCAGCGGGTGACTGTTCCCTGCCGTATCCTCCCTAGGGTGGAAGCAGGGTGGCGGCAGATGGAGCCCTCCAGTCCCCATCCAGGAGTCACTCCGAGCCGGAGCCGCAGGTAAGCAGGAGGCTGTCGCCCTCCTCCCCACGGCAGACACCTAACCCGGGTTACCTGCGGGTTGGCGGAGAGAGGAGCGACCTCGGGGACCCAGGTCGCCTACTCCGAAAGGCCCGCGCCCTTCTCCCGAGGACTGACCTCCCGCGCTGGGAAGAGCCCGCAGCGCCGCTGGAAGCGCGCCACGAGCTGTGAATCCCGCAGGCTCCGCAGCAGCTCGGCCATGGTGAGCCGTGACTCCGGTCCTCCGACCCGCTGCCACGCGCGTCCCTGTCCTCGGCGTGCGCCCTGGCCTCGCGTTCCGCAGCCAGATGCTCCCAGCGCAGGGCAGGCGGGGCGCGGCGCTAGCCAACAGGTGCGCCGCCCGGGTCCTAGCGCCCGCCCTGCACACAGGCAAGCCCAGGTATCCGCCACCACTTTGCCCAAGTCACCGCCCTTCCTAGCCAATGGGGCGGCCCCAGTCCCCTACCTGCCTTCCGCAGGGTGTGCTTGCAACTGCGTGGACGAGTCCACGTGCATGACCTACGGGCTGACCCCACTCCCTCCGGCTACTGAAGACCAGTCACTGAGGAGGAGGAGGAGGAGGAGGAGGAGTACGTGTGTACCTGTCCTGTGCTTCCTTCCAAACGCCGCCGGAAGCCTGGAAGCTTTGCGATCCTCCTTTCAAATCTGGAGTTCAAGGTGAAGCTGGTCGCCACTACACACATGCGTCCCCCACATCCCAGCTCCCTGCCCCAACCTTTGCCTGGTTTCTGCAAGGCTTAATTCCCAGGGAGTCTGCTTCCCTTAGGGAGAATTCCCAGTGCTTTCCAAACTTCAGAGGCCAGTCATCTTCTTCAAACTTGTGCAAGAATAGCAGAAATGCAGAAGAGTGATGATATAGAAAAATAGAAATCTCTCTTTCTCTCACCCGCCGTGTGTGTGTGTGTGTGTGTGTGTGTGTGTGTGTGTGTGCGTGTGTGTGTGTGTTGTGTGATGTCTTTCTCTCCCTCTCTCTCTCCTCCCACATCCCCCCTCCCTTTTGGCCTTGGGAAGACTTTACACCCAGAGGGAACAAGGTGGTGAGCTACAAGGCTACAGACACTGCTTTAGAACAGCAAAGGAACCAGCATCATTTGTTGAAAATGCTGTCTTTTTTCCACTGGATGGTTTTGGCTCCTTTGTCGAAAATCAAGTGACCGTAGGTGTGTGGGTTCATGTCCTGGACTTTCCTAAAGCTCTCTTCCGGGTCTCTGAGATCCTAAGATGACCTCTGTACCTCATTGCAGGGAGCGAGAAGCAACAGTTAAAAGAGGGCCAGGTGATTGGCCTGCAGCAAAACTATAATCCAACCCTTAGTTGGGAGCAGAAGGCTGCTGGCCAGCGGGGGGGGGGGGGGGGGGGGGGG
>CM052709.1:68823283-68890783 GCA_028551405.1 Uromys caudimaculatus | reverse complement strand
CTTCCCTTGTCATCTGTGGCATCCCTTCTCTCAAATTGTCACTGTGTGGGCTAGGCACTTCTTGAAATGTAAGTCAAGTCATTTTCTACTGATGTCAGCCTTGTCTTTCCCTAGGGGTATCAGGCAGGAAGGAAATTAACATAGAAAGAAAACCATTAACAGTGTTTTTGTGCTAAGCCATTAACAAATGGATGTGTAGATTCCTTTCCACAATATGGAGTGCAAGTGTGTCTTTATAATACAGAATACAAAATATCCTTATCCAAGCCCACTGTCCCATCAATAGGAGAACTCATATAGCACTTGAGGCAAACAAAGAAGAAAGCCTGGAGTTACCCTATCCTTAGAGGCAATGTCCCAATACTTTTGTTATATTCTGTTTCTTGGAAGCAAACTAATTAGGTGTAGCCCATACTTAAAAGAAATGAGGATGATACAAGACCATGATTACCAGTTAAAAAATTGTGGGTAGGCTCTTTGGAAGTTGCTTATTTTAAGATATATATATAGGAGATCACCAGCCAGATACAGGGGAAGAAGCCGCCGGAACTGAAGGAGAGGTAACTAAGGAGCCATGTGGTAGAACTTAGATTAGGATAAACAGGTAATTGAGTTATGAGCTAGTTGGGAACAATCCTAGTTATAAGACCTAATCATTCATAAATAAATATAAGTCTTCATGTCATTTTTGGGGAGCTGGTGAACCCAAAGAAAGTCCTGTTATATCTGTCAAAATTATGTATACCCTTTTTAAAAAGCATATGCTGTTAGCTAGAAAACAGAAAAACAAAGTAATTTATTGAAAAAAAATCCAAAAAATGGGCAAGCTATTGGTCAACCTAATGAAACAAAGAACAAAAGGAAATAAATATGAACACAAAATTAAAAATTATGAAAAAATAATAGTTAAAAGCAAAAAGAACTGATGAGATGGCTCAGTGGATAAAGGGGCTTGCCGCCAACCCCAGGGACCTGAGTTTGCTCCCCAGGACCCATAGAGTAGGAGAGAACAAGCTTCTGCAAGTTGTCCTTTTGACTCCCACACTTGCAACTGTGGCACATGTGTGCTAAATAATGGAGTAAAATGTAAATTTTTTTAAAGCATAGGAAATTTGCTATGGGCTTAGTTCAGTGGTAGAGCATTTACCCACCACACACAAAGTCTTGGTTTTATCTCTAGCATTGAAAAACCTAACGACAATAGTAACCACAGAAAAGCTGGAGACAGGGATTAGCATGTTCTTGCATAAAAGATAGCCCGGTGGTGGAGTGGTTGCCTAGCACGTGCCTAAGCCTGGGTTGACCCTGCAGAACCAAAATAGCAAGACATTATACAGCTCTTTTCAGAGGAGCACTCTACTGGACTTTTAAAGAATGGTCTTTCTCAGGGACCATGCCTGAGATGACCCTCTGCCCAGCACCATAATACATGAGTGGGATATAGCACTCCTGAGGCCATTCCTGAGGTGACCCCAGACACTCAGAGATCCCAGGTGCTACTAAGAGGAGCAAGTAAGTGGTGGAGAGATGGAAGAGAAAAAGACACAGAAGGATGTGGGCACAAGGAAGAGAGGCAGAACTGGGGAGGTGAAGGTAGTAAAAAACAGCCTGATGTGAGTAGCTAGTGATGCCACCTGGGACGAGAGTGGTACAGAACTGACCCTACCCTTCACCTGGGCATCATGGGAGAACTGGCCCTGGGGGCATGAGAGGAGGAGAGCTGACCCAGACCCTAGCCAGCTGCTGTACTCTGGAGAGCAGGCTTTGCCCATTGCTCAGCAGACTCATCAGGTAAAGGTACCTGCCACACACACACACAAACACACACACACAAACACACACACACACACACACACACACACACACACACAAAAAAAAGATGAAAGGACTAGCTTTAAAATAATTTTGATTATATGAGAATAATGAATTCTAAGAGTCTGTTGCATGTTACATGCATGTAACATGGATTTTAAGTGTTTTCATCCCCCCACAAGAAACAACAACTAAGTATATGAAACAGTGTATATATTAATTAGCTCAGTTCAGCCACTCCACACACATGCATATTTTGAAACATACTGTATACCACATATATGTATATAATTTGCCAATGAAATACTTGAGATGATTTTGTGTATGAGCGTCCATATCCAGTAGACACTAAAAGGTCGACAGCACTGGGTCAACATTCATCATGAACTACCCCTGGAGCCAAGCACCCGTTATATTCCATGACACATCTCTGAACACCCGTTGTATTCCATGATGCATCTCTGAGCACCTGTTGTATTCCATGATGCATCTCTGAGCACCTGTTGTATTCCATGATACTTTTCTTCAGGCTTTTCTGAAGTCTTCAATACTCTTTTAGCTCACAACCTTCATTACTTTTTGGTCCCAGAAACATTTTACAAAGAGTAATTCTAATGCATAGAAGATCAACTCGCTATGCTGTCCATCTGGAATGCTTAATGATCAGCCCAAAACTAAATCACAAGTTATCACCTTTAGGAATCCAGAAGACCCTGGTGGAGAGAGAACACGGATTTATACCATTTGGTGTAGCCATGTGTGGACCCCAATGTTCTTGCTTTTCCTAGCGTGATGTTGGTTAATAAGTGATCTTGTATTTGAATTTCCTTAAAGGTGTTTAAATCTACTTATCTTGATATTTGCAGCACCTATGAGCATATTTATTGAGGTATATTGTCTGACCTAAATAGATAACCAATATTTACCTTCCAGAATGAATAAGGAACAGAATTCCATATTCTAATTTTGTACTTTGCAGTTCTCATTACCTATAATAACGTTCTTTATCGAAAAACAATGCCTCTCTATGACTAACGATAGTGAGAGTTGGAAGCTCTGACACTGTAGGCTGGAGTCAGGCATGCTCAAAAGAAGATCTCGTGTGTGGACCCTGGGCAATTCTCTGTACTTCCCTGTGCCTGTGTATTCACCAACAAGGTTGAGTTAAATGCACAGCCTATTCTTTGAGGTCCATTTCACTGAGTTCATTAGATGCTTTTTTCTTATCCTTCCATTTTCTTCTGCGGGGCTGGGAATGAACCCAAGGCCCTGTGCATGCTGCTCAAGTGCTGCACCACTGGGCTACATCCTCAGCTGCGTCCTGGCTTTAACTGTGACATCTTTTTCCAGTCTGCTCCAGCATAGACACAGTTTAGCCCACATCATTAGCTAGATAGTCAAAGCTACTCTGTTAGATAAAAGGCTTCAGCTGAATGCCACAAAATTTGTGGTCAGCATATGGGGCAGGGCAAAACAACGTCATGATAATCAACAGAGCGATATCGAGAGGCTAGAAGGACAATCAAATGTACTTCCATTTCTGAACTGCATATGAACCTCCACATTTTAGGTTTTTTTTGTTCGCTTAGAAATAGCTATATCAGTCAGGCTGGCTTCAAACCCATGGAGATCTGCCTGCTTCAGCCTCCAGAGTGCAGGGGTAAAAGCCATGCACCATCATGTCCATTAATGTTTGTGGTTTTTATGGGTATTTTTGTGTTAACAATATGTCCATTTAAAATACCACTGTATTAATTCATTACTAAACACTATGGAGCTGAGTAGAGCTACACTATAGTCATGAGCTGAGTTTACTAGCCACTGTAAATATCATCTGCATCCACGTAGGAACCGTATCCGGATTTGTTAACCCCTAGACTGAATGCTGGAGAGGTCTAGTTATCTCTCAGATCACATTCAGAGCTCACAAAAACCAGAAGCTTGTCCTACTTTTCACTGATTGTAAAAATCTCCCTCACATGACTAAAGTGCCGTCCTTTTCTCTGCATAGTTAACTCTCTGGTGGTTAGTGTTAACGGAAACAACAGAAAGCAAATCTGTTCAAAGGTCACTGATTTATAAAAAGGAAATGTGACCTGTAGTACAAAGGCCTTAGAAGCAAGAAACTGATGGATTCTCACCGACAGTCTTGTAACTTTAAGTTTTTCAATCCTTATTTTTAATGATGGTTCTTAAACACTTTAACCTCCCTTCTAGCCCACCACCCACCAGAGTTAGTGGAAAAGAAAGGATATGGGGGAAGTGGACCTGTTTAGACGTGCTTCTTTGGAGCAACTCCCATCTGCGTTGTGGGGAAATCAGCAGTTCAGGCCACAGGTCAGCAGCGTCAGCTCAATGCACTCGCAAACACTTCACAGATACACCCTCAGTTCGGTATGGTAGGTTGGGGTAGCAAACACGAATCAGCAGTGGTAGCACTGCTTAGCAGAGGAGAGGCAGCCAGGCCTTAGCCTTGACACAGGTCAGCAGGAGGGACCAGAAGGAACGCCAGAAGTGTCTCAGCTGGGCCTCTCTCAGTGAAGTGAAGACAAGCTAGCTCTATAAGTAAGCCTCAAGCATCCTCCACTGTCCGTTCAGTCCTATTTATACCCCCTCCAAACATCACGTGTCCTCCACGGGTCTTACCTTACTTAGCCCGTGAGTCTGTCTCAGCTGACATCACGCTGCCAATCAGCCTGAGCCCGCACAAGTGGCAAGAAACTGCAGCACATCACCAGAAATTTCTTGGTGCATTTCTTTCTACGGAGTCCTGACAAATGGAGCTCAACTATGCAATGTAAGGTGGACCAATACATGTGTGTCATAAGTGAGGAATCCTTCATCACGTGTTCTTTCACAGACTTGCTTAGCAGAACATCCTCTCGCCTGTTTCTGCTTCAGTGAAATGTTCCTTCACGGGTCTGCCTTAGCCTTTCACCTGTGTCCACTTCAGGAAAACACTGCCTCATGCACTTGCCCCAGCAAAACACCATCAACACAACTGACTTTCCAAAGAACCTTTAAGTAACCATTTTACATTCTATCATGGATTGGACCTGAAATGTGTTCCTGGACTTATGTTGGTTAGTGGCATTGACTGGGGGAGAGTGTAGAACCTTTAAAAGATGGGACCTGTGCTGGTTAGTTTTTGTCAGCTTGGCACTAACTAGGGTCACCTGTGAAGAGGGAACCTCAGTTCCTGCTTTAGTTTATGCTCTGGCTTCCCTCACTGTTGGACTATAACCTGGAAGCTGAAATTAACCCTTTCATCTCCAAGTTATTCTTGGTCATGGTGTTTATCCCAGCAAAGAAAACACGCTACAGCAGAGTTGAATCACACTGGGTGAGCATTTGAAATTGTAGCTAGTTTTGGTGGTGTCTGATTGCCAGTCCCCCATGATGTGAATAGCTGCTACTTGATGCTCCCACAAAAGAGCAGCTTTGCCATGAATTCCCTACTCTGCAGATTGAAATCCCTTGAAACCATGAGTAAAGGAGTCTACTTTACATTACATGGCTATGGCTCCCAATGACACAAGTATATGCTTTGAGAAATGCTGAAGGTATATTCAAATATACTCACTACAAAAACAATAAATATATGAGACGCTGGCCAGTGGTGGTACACACCTTTAATCCCAGCACTAGGGAGGCAGAGGCAGGTGGATCTCTGTGAGTTTGAGGCAAAGCTGGTCTACAGAGTGAGTTCTAGGACAGCCAGGGCTATACAGGAAAACCCTGTCTCAAAAAAAATATATATAATATATATATATATATAATATATATATATATATATATTATATATATATATGACAACACATTTTTTTTGTAACCAAAACTTTAATCCCAAGGATTCTCACAAACATATTACAAATGACAGCATGAAAAAAAAATCTTGCACAGTAACTGAAAGGTTCAGCTCTACAATGTACCCTTAAACTGATAGGACATTGGCGTGTTAACATTACAACAGCTCTGCATCGGCTTAGAGCAACCAGGAAGGAAGCACTTCACAAACCTCCAGAGTGTGGTTCCTACCCTTTATCTGTTGGCTTGTGTTCACAGCAGCTCTTAACCACTGCTTACCATTCCCCCCAGTGTCCCGCTGTGTCTCAGTACTTACTAGAGGGGCTACAGTTTTATTCAATTCCCCCAGTTGCTTTATATCATTAGTACATCACACTGAAAACTGGGCAGGATCTAGGTTTATTTCAGTCTATGGAAAACTAAAAGTCAAAGAAAATTCCATCTTGCTTAAGGGAACACTGTAAAGTAACAATTCTTGATACCACAGGCCTCATAGGATCCATTTGAAACCATAGAGAATTACATTGTTTTGTGTGTCACTGTTCCAAGAGACAAAACAAATTTGAACAGCTAAAACATCTTAAAAATGCACCAAGCTTATGAAGTCTCAAACAAAACTTTAATTTCCTGTACATACTCCTGTCAGATGAAGTTATTTCCTGTACACCACTTTTGCAAACTGGTCTTCTACTTCCTTTCATTTGACCTAGATCGACTACGAGACCTAGAGAAGGATCAAGACGGCTTGTGATTTCTCTCATGAGACAGAGACCTTTCTCTTCTCCTGTCTCTAGAAAGTGACTTGCTCCGGCTTCGGGAAAAGCTGCTCCTTCTTGGGGATCTACGCCGAGGTGGAGGACTCCTTCTGCGGTAATCATCTCGAGGACGACGACCCCAAGAAGGAGGTGGACCACAATTCCGACTTCTCTGTTCACCATTCGACAGTTCCACTCTTACACGGCAACCACATAGTGTTCTTCCATCTAGCCCTCGGACAGCAGCAGCAGCAGCTAGGGGATCCTCAAATTCGACAAAAGCAAAGCCAGGAGGGTTTCGAGCAACCCACACACTTCGGAGTGGTCCATAATAGCCAAAGGCTCGTTCTAATTCAGTCTTGTTCCCATTATATCCAAGATTACCTACATAAACCATATAATCCAAGGGACAGGAATCACGATGCATTTCGAGATCCTGGGTTCAAAAGGCCCAAGCTCAAATCCTAACGCTCCAACAGGCCCACCCGCAGCCCGCTAGCTCTGCTCCCACAGATGCACTCGGTCCCGCGGCATCCACGAAATGCGACAACACATTTTAATTAGCTTGATTTAGCTATTCCATATCATATATATTTCAAAACATGTATATATTTGAAATATGTAATTTATTTATATATAATTTATTTTTATATAATATATAATTGTTATATTTATATAGAGAATAAAATGTATAAAATGTTATATAATTAAATATATAAAATGCATTTAATCACAAGCTGGGGCTGGAGAGGTGGTTCAATGGTTAAGACCACTTGCTGTCTTGCAGAAGACCTGAATTTGTTTCCCAGCACCCACATCAGGTAGCTCACAATTGCCTTAAATTCCACTTCCAAGGGATCCAACATTCTCTTCTGGCCTCTACAGCTAACCTGCACACCTATGGTGCATATAGACATACTCCCACCTCTATACATAAAATTAAATAAAATAATAAAATAAATCTTTAAAAATAAACAAACACACGAGATGAATTTATATAAAACAAAGAGCTGTTTGCTTGCATTGGCTGCAAGGTCTAACCCAGTCAAATACACGAGATAAATTTATATAAAACAAAGAGCTGTATGCTTGCATTGGCTGCAAGGTCTAGCCCAGTGGTTCTCAATCTTCCTGATGTTGTGGCCTTTTAATACAGTTTTCCATGTTGTGATGATGCCCAACCATAAAATTATTTTCATTGCTACTTCATAACTGTAATTTTGCTACTGTTGCAAATCGCAATATAAATATCTGTTTTCCAATAGTCTTTGGTGATCCTGTGAAAGGGTCGTTGACCCTCAAAGGGGTTGTGACCCATAGGTTGAGAACCACTGGTCTAGTACTGATCATGAACAACTTGCTGTTCTTTTCAGACAGGGAGCACTGACACTGCTGGGCTCCTGGATTCATATAGACACATCACAGACAATAGGTCTCCATTCTACCTGCCAGTATTTTCGCAGCTGAAATCATGTGTGTCCAGTGATGAAGAACACTGTTAAACTGTCCCTCGTGGGGTTTCCCTCATCATTTCTTGTTTATGGTCCTTTAAAACTTGCCCTTTTTATTACACAGAGTGGAGGCCTATAAGCTCTGTTACCCAAATCTTCTAGTTTAGATTTCCCCCGTGAGAAATGCTGTTTTGATGTTAGAATTTAAGAGAAAACAAGACAGGGCTGGAGTGATGGCTCAGCGGTTAAGAGCACTGGCTGCTCCTCCAGAGGACCTGGGTTCAATTGCTGGCACCCACATGGCAGCTTACAACTGTCTATAACTCCAGCTTCAGGAGATCCAACACCCTCACACATAAATGCAGGAAAAATACTAATTCACATAAAAGAATAAATAAATCATTTAAAAAGAAAGAGGAAACAAGGCACTGCTTGCTTCTGCTGCACAGCCAGCTGTGTGTTTGACTTCTGCAGAGACAGGCACATGAGGCTTGGCCAGCAGCTTCTTGGCATCTTTTGTAACTCTCTCACTTACTTCCCTGTGACTCACCAAGCCGATCCTGTTTCCTTTCTTTCTGATGGTGCAGCTATTAGGGGTGGATTCCATAATTGATGTTCTCTGCACTCTCTTAATGTATAATGAGTGCCTAATCCCCGTGTCGAACTTCTATCTCAACTACCCAGAGTGGCCTATTAGTCAAGAGAAACAGCCCACCGAGAAGCAACTTGTATTTAGAAGGAGGTTTGTGGTAAGAAATTGGTACTAACCATTTCGGAGGAAGACTGCCAAGTCCCATCACCTGCAAGGTGAATTGGTGAACCAGAGACTCGGGGGCACTGAAGGCATAGTGCTAGACCACACTCCAAAAGCCTGGAGCTCAGAGAGCTGGGACCCGCAGTTCAGTGTGAGGGATAGCAGGTGTGGGACCCAGGAAAGCCTGTGACTCAGCAAGGGGAAAAAGCAGATGCACCGGTTTAAAGGTGGTCAGGCAGAGAGGCAGTTTCTTTGTTTCATTCAGTTGCTTAACTGAGTGGGTGAGCCCCACCCACAGGAGGAAGGATAATCCCTTAATTCAGTCTATTAATTCAAAAGCCAATCCCATTCATAGAACATCTACACAGAGTAGTTTGACTAAATATGACCCTGCAGTTCAGTCAAGTTGGCACATAAGATTAACTCTCACCAGTAGATTCTGATGTGGGCCTGTCGGCAGTTGGTGCTTTTCTCGTGGACCCACAGATAAGCTGCCCTCCTACCTAGAATCAACTGTTTCCTTTACCATGAATGCTCACATTTGATTTCTGAAGACTTTTAAATAAACAAACAAACAATTGACTTTATATAGAAGTAAAGGATGAAGGCAAGAAGGGATGTGTAAACACGAATGAACAGTGCAGCTCCTCCTCCTGCTCCCCTCCCCCTCCCCCTCCCCTCCCCCTCCCCCTTCTCCTCCTGCTCCTTCTTTTGGGGTTTCCCAAGTAGGGTCTCACTATGTAGCTCTGGCTGTCCTGGAACTCCCCATGTCAACCAGGCTGGCCTCGAACTCACAGAAATCCACCTGTCTCTGCCTCCCAAGTGCTGGGATTAAAGGCTTGCGCCACCACTGCCCGGCCAGTTTTTCTTCTAAAGGGCCACAAAACCATGCAAGCCATTAAAACCCATTACACATATTTACCTTTTCGCTTCCTCACCATCCTCCTCAAGTCAGTGAGAGGCGTACGCCTCTGTGGTCCATGTAGCATCCCTTGTAAGCTAAGGATATATCTACCACACCTGTCCTCAGGTAAAACCTGAAATTAGGAATGGGATAGCCACATTCTAAACATCCTTCTCTTCTGTTGCCTGTGTTCTTGGGACATCTCTTTGTAGAAAGCCAAAGAAAAAAAGCTCTTTAAGGACTAAACAGGACTGGAATCATTGGATTCATGTACAACAGTGACAGAGTGACACTTGAATTACATGTTTTTATTATGCTATCTCTCCCAATTCCCACCTTGTATTCTTGGACATTTCAAAAGGGAGTCCCTTACAGAGTCTTTGTGGTCTCAACTGTAGGGAGTTTGCGGCTACCACCCTATCCCCAGAGTCAAGAGGAGTTTGTATCTAGGAGGCGGGGTCTGAGACTCAGGGTAGACCTTAATGATTATAAACCAGGCATGGTCTTCACATTATTTTAAAGAATGTCTTTATTTCTAATTTTCTTTCTCTCCTTCTCCCCTCTGTGTGTGTGTGTGTGTGTCTGTGTGTGTGTGTGTCTGTGTGTGGTGTGTGTTTTTATTTTTAATTCTCTTTCTCTCCTTCTCCTTCTCTCTCTGTATGTGCATGTATGTGCCTGTGTGTGGTGTGTGCACATGAGCTAACGAAGTTTGCAGATTCCCTGGAGCTGGAGTTGTAGTCAATTGTGAGCTGCCATTGTGGGTGCTGGGAATTGAACTCTGGTCCTCTACAAGAGCAATAAGTGCTCTTAACCACAGAGCCAGCTCTCTAGTCCCAGGCAATGATCTTTTCGGAACTTATTACAATCTGACAAATTATATATGAAATTTCTAAGATTCTAAGAGGCCGGCATGCTGATCCATCCCTGGTCAACCATTGATAGTTTTAGGCCTCAGGAAGACGATGATGCATGTGTGAATATGTGTCCGTGCACATGTGTGCGTGCTAGTGTGCACGCGTGTGCGAATGTTGTACCTTGCAATGAGGAAGATGGTCTCTCACTCTCACTCTCCTGTAGATCTACTTAATGCCTGACTTTAATGAAAGTTGGAAGTTTTAACTTCTGAAGCCACTGAGCATGCTTGGTAAAAAGGCCTTAATGAGACCACCTTATTATTTATTTTTTCCCAGACAGGGTATCTGTGTGTAGCCCTGGCTGTGCCGGCCCTCGCTCTGTAGATGCGGCTGGACTTGAACTCAGAGATCTGCCTGCCTCTGGGGTTGAAGGTGTGTGGCACTGCCCGGCTATCATCTTACCCCTCATTGTCTGTCACTTCTTCCCTTCACAGCCCTAGCTGTCTTTTATCACGTTGTTCTCTTGTCTTTCTATCTTAGCCTTCCATGCTCTCCTGGCAGACTCCTCTACACTATTACTAGGTCTCCTGTCTTATCTCCCCACTATAGCATCTTAGATCAGAGATAGACTTCCGGTCATTGTGTTATCTCCCTCCATACTCAAACAGACTGCTCATAGTTGCCACTGTCTTTTCTGATGTCTTTCAACTTTCTACCCTTAAACCATTAGTAGAAAATTAGAATTCTATTATATGGTTTTCATAAATCCTGCAATCATACTGGAATTTGTTTTATTTTATCTTACTTTTTGTGTCCGTGGGGACTGAACCTGGGGTCTCATGTGCGCTAGACAAGTTCTCTGCCACCAGGCTAACTGCCTAAAATAGGAGAATGTCTTACCAGGTGAGAGTGGGCTCAGTAAATGGATGGAGATGACCCTGCATTCTGAAGGGATTTGATACCAGCCAGGGAGGCAGTCAGAAAAAGACTATCAGCTGACATTCATCAGGTTGGACCAGTTGCAGTCTACAACCTCACTTCACTTCCAAAGTTACTCACTATTTCAGCACATACCGTTGGCCTTCCCAGCGATCTCATAGGCGATTGCTAAAGCAGACTAAAAGGGGGACCTTTAAATAACAGCCTAATGGAAGAAAGGCTATTTCTGTTCTAAAGTGCATGAGCGTTCTTTAAGCCGAGGCCACGAGTGAGTTGACAATGGTCAATAATGGGTTGAAATTATATTTTATAGCGTTCACTCCAACCTTTTCAAATTTCAATTTTCTCATCTATTGGATCATGGGTAATAGTACTTCTTGCTAACTTTTCAGTTGCCACGACGATTAGAGATAATGTTTATTTGTTTCCATTCCTTTCATGCCCCTAGCATGCAGAAGAGCCATCCATGCTAGGGCTGTTAGACCAGCACCTAGTACAAGGTAGGTGCTCAGTGAAAGATGATGCAGAGGAAATCAAAATAATAAATTATTTTCTTGTACCCACTAATTCAAATATTTTTCTCATTAGCAAATTTAATTTTGAAGAAAGATTCTCCTAGCTCTTTACTAAGTATTAATTCAGGGGACAAAAGGATTTCAACAAGAGTGCAGTCACTAGACTACATGTAGAAGTTTTAAAAACATGAAAGTTAAAGCAATTATGACCTGAAAACCCAGACTACATGGTCATGTACCAATTGAGTATCTTTTTAAAGAAAAAAATATTTTATGTTTAGCCTTGAGTATGTAGGGAGATAACACAATGACCGGAAGTCTATCTCTGATCTAAGATGCTATAGTGGGGAGATAAGACAGGAGACCTAGTAAGAGTGTAGAGGAGTCTGCCAGGAGAGCAAACATAAAAAAGTATTTTTATGTTTGCATGTATGTCTGTGCACCCAGTGTGGTACCCAGTCTGTACGCACAGACACCAGAAGAGGGCGTTAGATCCCCTGAAACTAGAGTTCCTGGCAGTTGTGAGCTTTCATGCGGGTGCTGGGGATCTAACTCCAGTCCTCTGAAAGAGCAGCAAATGCTTCTAATTGCTGAACCATCTCTCCAGCCCCATCTCTTTTCTTTTTTGAGACACGGTCTTGCTGTGTAGTCTTAAATCCACAATTGTCTTTCCTCAGTGTTCAAAGCTAAGATCATTGGCATGAGCCACCACTTGTAACTTGTGTTAAAGAATAATTCTCTTATGTTTGGCCTTAGTTCAATCTCCAGCAACACTGGATAATGGCCACACCATGGCATGTTTAGTTTTCAGTTCTTTTTTATTTTCTTTGTGTATGCACATACTTGTATATGGATGCCCTGTATAGCTTCACATGCATGCATGTGTGGAGGCCAACGGCTGATGTTAGATCGCTTCCTCAGTCACTTTCCACCTTATGTTTTGAGGTAGAATTGCTCACTTGCTAATATGGTGGATCCTCCATCTCTACCTCCCCAGAACTGATCTAATAAATGTGGATTTTTTTACGTGGGTTCTGGAGCTTGAACTCAGGTATTTGTGGTTGCATAACAAGCATTCTACTGGCTGGGTTGCCTCTCTAGGCCCACATAAATGACTTTGAGCAAAATAAGCATGTATTTAATCCATATGACATCACCAAATGAATAGATATCAATTCTTTTACTCAGATGGTTTGACTCTGAACATTTTTAAAGGAAGGCTTATATTTGAGCTCACAGACACACAGGACACTGTGTTTTGTTATTTAGCTTCATTGCACTTCTGATGAGGCAGAGCGGTCATGGAAAAAAATGGCGCAGAGGAAATATCACTGCACTAGCAAGCAGAGACTGAATACCAGGACAAGGGCAGGGTGAAGACCTTTGAAGATGCCATAGGCCTCCTGTGACCTATTTCCCGAACTTGGCCTCATTTTCCAGATTTCTCCTTTCTCAAAACAGCCTGATCAATGGGTTAGTCCACTGACAAATGCAAGAATCACAAATGCTCATGACCAATCTGAGCAAATTAATGTGAAATATACAGGAAAATAACCCTTCACTGTATCCACTTTAGTAAGATTAATAAAGCTTATGCAGGCACATCATTTGTCTCTGTATAGCTTGGCAGGACTTTCGTTGTTTAAAGAAATGTGTCTAGTGACAGAGCACAGCTCTTACCGCAGCTGATGAGCTAATGGCAATGAGATCGGCTTCTGCAGATAAAGGGAGAAGCATCATCGCATTGCTAAAAATACACGTCAGCGTTTGGCTCTTGGGTAGCAAGGGCTGACACAGGAGCATATGCATGAGGCTAATAATACCTTGCACAGTCGCTGTGACAAGGTGCCCTGGGACAGTCAGAAGAGCAGACCACTTTTTCTTGGCTGTCAGATTCCTCCTCGACAAAGCTGAAATAGCACGCATGGCTTGCCCACTTACTAGGGACATCAGGGAATAAATACAAAGCCACCAATGGGACAGTGGGAGAAAATGCTCATGGAACTAGGGACCTGATAATCAAGGGACACAGATGACACCTTAGACAGTTTCCTACCCTCAAAAATAGAGAACTGTAGCTAGGAACATTTATCTTGATACAGTAAAACCAGATGCAGTTGACTATGATTTATTGTCACTTCCTACTCAAATACCAGCCACTATATCTTTTTTAATTTTAGCTTTAAATTTATTCTTTGAAATGTCATACATGTCTATAAAATGTGTTAGATCCCCACTCGTTCCTCCCTCCATTGTTCCCTAGGGGTCCTTATCATATCTCCCTCCCAGTCTGTGTGTGTGTGCGTGTGCGTGTGTGCATGTGTGTGTGTGTGCGTGTGCGTGTGTGCATGTGTGTGTGTGTGCGTGTGCGTGTGTGCATGTGTGTGTGTGCATGTGTGTGTGTGTGCATGTGTGTGTGTGTGCGTGTGCGTGTGTGCATGTGCGTGTGTGCATGTGTGTGTGTGTGCGTGTGCGTGTGTGCATGTGCGTGTGTGCATGTGTGTGTGTGTGCGCGCGCGCGCGCGCGCGAGTGTGTGTGTCTGTATGTAACCCATTGAGTCCAATTAATTATACCTATATATGCGTGGTATGTAGGGACATCCACTGAGACATGGGGAACACCCCAATGATCACACAAAGAAAATCCAGTGGAAATATCATAGTAGCTGAATTACCTGCCTAGAGAATAAGTCTCCATCACGATTTTGAGACCTAGCCTTCACGGCTATAAAAACTAGCGTTGAATGAAACTAGGCTCATACTTTTTAACCTTGAATCTAAATTGAGCTTAGTATAAAACAAGTAATTTGTTATAAATACTTGTCTGATGATGCATACAACCTACTGTTTTCCTTATTCCAAAGTAAAATGGTTGATTATTCACGGATAAGAGAATCCTCTTACAGTCAATCGGAGGCCCTAGGTGTTATAATCTTGGTGACCATGTTAAGAGCTTTTGAGATTTCGACTGCAGTTTCTCTAACTGACCATCAGGTACTTTGCACGGAGCTGGTATCTCGGGCTCTGACTGCATTGGGAGTGTTTACTAGAGGAGTGATCCCAGTGGGTCTCCCTGTGTGCAAACTCATTCTTCCAAATCAGATCCTGAATGGTTTTAGCCATGTGATTTTATTCGTTAACTCACCCTGTAATTTCAGATGAGCAAAGCAGTGTACAGATTGGGTTTCTGTGATTCATTTTGCAGGACCGGGCAGACGGGGAGGTCAGGCTGTTATGCAGCCTGGGTTGGGTACCTTGCAGTCAGGCCTATGGAGGCTGAGACAGACATGGTTTGTTCCCCAGAGCATCTTCTTTCGGGCTGAGATGCCCTCAACTCAATCACTAGGCATAGGATGCCCCTGGAAAGGCCATACTGGTTAGCTTGATGTAGTCATTCTGCAGAGAGAAATGATTCACGTGACTACAGCACGCCCTGCCTTGTAACTCTCAAATGGTATTGTTTAAGAATATCAGAAATTATTGGGCTGGAGAGATGGCTCAACTGTTAAGAGCACTGGTTACTCTTTCAGAGGACCTGGGTTCAATTCCCAGCACCCATACAGTGACTCACAACCATCAGTTACTCCAGTTTCAGATGATACAATGCCTACTGTGGGCACCAGGTACACACATGGTACACAAACATACATGCAGGCAAAACACTCAACACTCATAGAGATAAAATAAAATTAAAATAAAAAATATATCACAAATTCTTGGCATTCACTTATATTTGCTAAATGACAATCACTAGAAACAAGTCACTGGCTAATATCTTACAGGGTAGCCCATAAAGGTACCTGTGCTTTATAATGCTTTCAAAACACACCCTAAATCACTGATGTAATTAAGTATCTGTTGCCCTATCAGTAGGGCAACATCCCCAAGGGTACAGTGGAAAGAAAGACAGGAAATTAGGGAAGATGCACAAGGCCCTCCTCTGTCTTCAGAAAGAGACTGCAAGGGCTGGGAAGATAATTCAGTTGGTGAGGTGCTTGCCTTGTATGAGAACAAGGACCTGAGCACAGTACCCAGAACCCACGTTTGAAAAGCCAGGTGTGGTGGTATGTGTTTATCATCTGGTTAGGTGGAGACAAGTGGATTCCTAGCATCCTTTGGCTAGTCAACTTAGCCAGTTTGATAAGTTCCAAGCCAATAAGAGACCTCATTGAGGGAAAAAAAACAAAGATGGAGTTCCCTTAAAGAACAACATGCAAGGTTGTTCACATGTAATCTCCCCCCACACACACACGCGCACACACACACACACACACACACACACACACACAGAGACAGAAAGAGAGAGACAGAGACAGACAGACAGACAGACAGACAGATGCATGGATGACAGAATTCCAGGATAACTTCCAGATCCCCAGCCCTGTGGCATCCTATACTACTTCCCATTTAGTCAATTAAATGCTAAGTTAGTACTCCTGGGAAGGGATTTTATAGATGCAATTAAGGTCCCATGTCACCTGAACTTGAAACAGAGTTGATTATTCTGGAGTGTTTAACCTGAGCACATATGCCCTTTAAACCAGCGTCTAGCACCAAACAAAGCCAGAGATTTAAAGTGGGACAAGAATTTGATCCGGGATTTCACTCCTAGGTTAAAACCAAAGGGCTCCAGGAATGCTGGCCATCCCTGGGAACGTGGTAATGGGGACCTTAGGACTGTAAGAACCAAATTTGCTACAACCATGTGACCCTGAAAGAGGACTCTAAGCTCCAGGAAGGTTCTCAGCCTTGCGTTCTTTTGACTTGAGCCTCAGCAGAGAACCCAGCTCATCTGTGATCAGGCTCCTGCCCTATGGGAACTTGCAATGAGTTGATGGTGTTTTAAGCTGCTCAGCTCAGAGAAATGTTTATGCTGCAGGAGAAAGCTAAAGCAGAAGGGAACTTGGCAAGATGTGGAAATCCGGCATAGAAACTGGGGCGTGAGAATGAAAGGGTAGGTAGAAAGAGCCAGCAATGGCCTTTCCTATAACCAAGTCGGTATATTTTCTATTGTGCCCCTTGAAGCGTGGGCTCAGTAATAGACACCTTTGGCTACTGTAAGAGAAGGACCTGCCTACAGCAGCATCAGCTGGTGCAGTTGTTCAATAATATTGCTGTGGATTCTATTTTCTAAGTCCCTGCCATTTTTAATGTGTTGGGCTTTGTTTCCATATGTTGTGGCTGTAAGATGGCTGCTCCATGACTTCACAAATTAAAGCTGAGAACAAAGGGTGAGCAAAGGGTCTTGCCTACTGAGTCTGATCTTTTTCTGTCTGAGAAAGTGAAAGGAGCTTAGAAAGTCAGCACCATAACTAACTGCTCTGAGAAATTATGGTTCAGTACCTTGGGGAATCAGCTTGTAAAGGCTTCATGATATGACTGCAGTTTGCTGCCAGGAGCTGGTATAGATCCCTCTGTGAAATGAAAAAACCTCAAGTTCATTTTCATAGGGGAGAGAGAGAGAGAGAGAGAGAGAGAGAGAGAGAGAGAGAGAGAGGTTAGAGTGGCCTTTTCTCTAAGAATGGCTATTGACCAGATGACAGATGGCTTTCTCCACAGTCGGAAAGACCATTTATTGTCATTAATCTAACAAATGTGTGTTGAGCACCAATCAGGGTATGGCCAGAGGACTATAACCATAGGTGTGCATCACTGCGTATGTATGTGTGCTGGAAATGGAGGAATACACAGAAGTACAAATAATATTAGTGAAGATTGCTTTAAGTCTCCCCCAAAAGTCTCTACTTGGGGTTAGAGAGATGGCTCAATGGGTAAAGTGTTTGCTGAGCAAGCATAAGGATCTGAGTTCAGATCCCAGGATCAGGTCAATGCCTATAACTCCAGAGTTGGAGGCAGACTAGAGACAGGTGGGTCTCTGATGCTAGTTGAACCTCAAGCTCTAGTTTTAGTGGAATATCCTATCTTCAAAAATAAGGTGGAGAATCTGGCCTCCACATATGCCCCCCCCCCCACATACATGTGTTGACCACAATATATTTCTTACCATAGTCATATTAGATGAGTCACAAAGACATCAATAACAGGCCCTAAGAAAACAGATATTGATTTGTTCTTTTAGAAAAGATAAAATGTTTTAACTGGTAGGAAAGATACTCAGAATAAACTTCTAGGAAATATTAAATTATTGATCAATGTCTTGAACTGAATCTGAGCAAGAGTTATTCCTCACAATGCCTAAATAACAGAAACCTAATAAACAGAATACTAAGTTGCCTGTGTTTATATGCAGCTGGGTACTTGAGACGTAGAAGTAGCTTTGATTCACCAGTCCCAGACTCCAGGAGACAGGCACAGGTGTCTCTGTGAGGTTGAGACCAGCCTTGTCTATAGAGCTAGTTCCAGGAGAGTCAGGGCTATATGGAGAAACCTTATCTTGAAAAACAAAAAAGGTCCCTGGGCAGTGGTGGTGCATGCCTTTAATTCGAACAATGGCGAGGCAGAGGCAAGCTGTTCTCTGTCAGTCTAAGGCCAGCCTGGTCTATAGAGTGAGTTCCAGGACAGCCAGGGCGACACAGAGAAACTGTGTTTTGAAAAACCAAAATAAATAAGCAAGCCAACAAACAAATTTTTAAAAAAAAAACCCACATAATTTAGCAGGAAATACTAAAGGAACTTTGACAAGTACAGACTCTGATACTTGACGTGCCTGACAGTGGGATTCCTGGTAGATTTACTGGAACTTTCCAACACTCATGATTTCTAAAGATGGAATGTGGTAAAAATAATGCTAGTGTGCTTTTCCAGGAAATGATATTTTTGAAAGAATTTTAAAGAATAAAAATCGCATCTTCAATTATCTAGGCATAATACCTGGGTGATGTCACATGAACTGTCTTTCTTTTTCACCCAGCTTTTCCTCCATTGCTATACCGGCTTTACTCTCTCGGTCTCCAGGAGGAGGGCTCATGAATACTGACCCCATGTCGCTGTTGGTTCTCAACTTCCCAAATGCTGAGACCCTCTATACAGTTCCTTGTGTTGTGGTGACCCCCTACCATAAATTTATTTTTGTTGCTCATAACTGTAATTTTGCTACTGTTATGAATTTTTATATAAATATCTGATATGCAGGATGTCTAATATACAACCCCTGTGGAAGGGTCATTCAACCCCCAAAGGGGTCATGAGGTCATGACTGTTGGTGTACCATTTTGGTCTACTTTATTGAGTTCTTATATCTACCACCCTTCTAACCCTTATTCTGCCCCAGTCCCTTCCAACCCCCCAACACTAGGTAGGAAAGAAAGAAGGTTAGAGGAGAAAGGGGGCACAGACCTTTTTTTTTTGTTGTTGTTGTTGTTTTTATATTTACTTTATTTACATTTCAAATGTTTTCCCCTTTGGAAAACCCCTATCCCATTCCCCCTTTCCCTGCCTCTATGAGGGTGTTCCCCCCCCCATTCCAGTCTTCCCTCCCTAGCATTCCCCTACACTGGGGCATATAGCA
Source organism: Uromys caudimaculatus (assembly GCA_028551405.1). Lineage (NCBI taxonomy): Eukaryota > Metazoa > Chordata > Mammalia > Rodentia > Muridae > Uromys > Uromys caudimaculatus. Next base: position 68,871,524 of record CM052709.1, on the reverse strand, counting down.
CCCTCAGGCCAAAGGGCCTCTCCTCTTACTGATAACCAACAAGGCCCTCCTTTGTCACATATGTGGCCAGCACCATGGGTCCCTCCATGTGTATTCTTTGGTTGGCGGTCCAGTCTCCAGGAGCTCCAGGATGTCTGGCCAGTTGACACTGTTGCTCCCTCCATGGGGCTGCAAACTCCCTCAGCTCCTTCAGTCCCTTCTCCAACTCCTCCATCCGGAACCCCACGCTCAGTTCAACAGTTGGCTGTGAGCATCTACCTCTGTATTTGCCAGACTCTGCCTGAGCCTCTCAGGAGACAGCTTATCATGCTTCCATCAGCAAGCACTTCCCAGCATCCACAAGAACAGAATGTCTGATAAGCGGATATTAGCCCAAAAGTTCAGAATGCCCACGTTTCACTTTACAGTAACCGCTGGACTGAGAGTGAGGTCCCAGATGGAGGAGTTGGAGAAAGGTCTGAAGGAGCTGAGGGAGTTGGCAGCCCCATGGAGGGAGCAACAGTGTCAATGGGCCTGAACCCCCCCCCCCCATCGTCTTGGAGTTTGGACCACCAACCAAAGAATACATATCTATGGACCCATGGGTCAGACCACATATGTGGCAGAGGATGGTCTCGTTGGCCATCAGGGAGAGAGGAGAGGCCATTGGGCCTGAGGGCGTTAGAGGCCCCAGTAAAGGGGAATGTCAAGGTGGGAATATGGGAATGGGTGGGCGGATGGTTGGGAGGTGGAGTTCCCTCATAGAGGCAGGGATGGGGAAGGGATAGGGGGTTTCCAAAGAGGAGACCCAGAAAAGGGGAAACATTGGAAATGTAAATAAAGTATCAAAAATTAAAAAAAAAAAAAAAAAAAGAACAGAATGTCAGGGTTTGGCGACTGTATATGGGATGGATCCCCGGGTGGGGCAGTCTCTGGATGGCCTTTCCTTCAGTCTCTGCTCCACCCTTTGTCTCCATATTTCCTCCTGTGAATATTTTGTTCCTCCTTCTAAGAAACACTGAAGCATCCACATTTTGATCTTCCTTCTTCTTAGGCTTCATATGGTCTGTGAGTTGAATCTTGGCTATTCCGAACTTTTGGGCTAATATTCACTCGTCGGTGAGTACATACCGTGTTTGTTCTTTTGTGACTGAGTTACCTCACTCAGGATGATATTTTCAAGTTCCATCCATTGGGCATAGACCACTTTAGACTACTTCCTGCTGAGTAGAGGAGTCAGGTTCCTTGGGGCAAGTCCAATCTCCACCATCAGGAACTCTCTAAACAGCAAATCAGCAATCCACAATAGCAAAAGCAGCAGCAGGAACCAGAAGTAGCTGGGGCAGGCGGCAGAAAGGGGGGCTTTCAGCAAAGGGGTGGGCATCGGCAGGGGGACACTGGGGGAGACAGCAGCAAGGAGAGGGCAGCAGAAGGCCCTCTAAGGCTCTACTATTTATACCCTTTCCAGACTATACCCCAACTATCTGCAGCTGGTAAAATAACAGCCTCTCCTAGAGCAGGAGACAAATGACAGTCAGTGCAGTGGATAGTCCAAAGCAGCCCCATATCCCACACCTGGGACCAAAACAAAACACATTTACATAACTGAGTTCCCAAAGAAACCAAGGTTCTCACCACACACAACTTCTGCGAGAGACCTCTTAGAGACTGCCCTCCATGAGCCTTGCTGTGGGTGCTGGTGACTGAGGTTGACAGGTTTCCAAGCATTCCAGGCTCTCGGGTCCCTCCTGTCCCACCTGCCTTGTTAGCTTCTGATTTCACGAGAGGCCAGTTCCTTTAAGTGCTTCAACTTTCTCTTTTGAAAAAGTACTGAACTAGGTTTGGTTTTTGGATTTAGAAACTTTATTGATATATACTTTACATAACAGGAAATTCACCTATCTGAAATATAGTGTTTGGTGAATTTTAGTGCATCTATACATTTGTGTTAGCTTCTGTCATGAAAATAAAATATTCCAGCTCAAGGGGAGGTTCCGAGGCCTGACATTATTACTGATACTATGGTGTGCTTACTATGGAGTCTATCATGACTGCTCTCTGAAAGGCCAATAGCAGCTGAAAGAGTCAGATGCAGATATTTACACCCAACCAATGGACAGAAGCTGCTGACCCCTGTGGCTGGATTAGGGAAAAGCTGGAACAAGCTGAGGAGGAGGGTGATCCTATAGGAAGACCAGCAGTCTCAACTAACCTGGTCCCTGGGATCTCTCAGACCCTGGACCACCAACCAAGCAGCATACACCAGCTGATATGAGGCCCCCAACGTGTAGGACCGCCGGGTCTTGACTCAGTGAGAGAAGATGCACCTAACCCTCAAGAGACTTGAGGCCCCAGGGAGTGGGGCAGTCTGTTGGTGGGGGGGGGGACATTGTCTTGGAGATGGGGAGAGGAGGTATGGGATATAGAACAGTCAGAGGGCAGACTTGGGATATGGATACAGACTGGACTGTTAAAATAGATTAAAGAATAAAAATAAAATATTCAAGAAAATCAATTTAAAGGAAAGTACATTTATATGAGCTTCTGGTTTCAGAGATTTCAGTCATGGTTACTTGCTGTATTGCTTTGGACCTGTGGTAAGGCAGAACACAGGGCTGAAGCACGTGGTGGTCAGAGATGCTTACCTCTTGGTGGCCAGGAAGCAGAAAGAGAACAAAGAGATCATGTCCCTGTCACAGTATACCTTTCAGGAACACCCACATCCTGGCCACCGACTGACGTTTCCCAACGAGGCTTCACCATCTTCAACTGACATCACCAGTTGGGCACCAGGCTTTTACTATGAGCCCTTGGGGAACATTCTATATTCAAAAACACAACTGTAAGCACACATATCACAATATGGGGTTATAGGTACATGCTACTTGTCTGGTAGAGATGCATCCATCTTGACCCAAACCTCAGTCTGCCTCTCTGTATAAGATCCTTAGAATATACCTGCTCATCCAGAGGCTTCTGGATTCCTAACTTAGGAGATACTCAATTGTCTGATAAAGAGATATAACCAATTCAAAAGTTCTCTGATGATATGAAATTCAATATAAGATTGATCATTATGTTTCTTAAATATTTGCTTGTTAGATAGGTGAAAAAAGAAACCTATTTTAATTTGTACTTTTGTCATTACAAAGGTTTATCATCCTATTTATCCTTTACTATTAATTATTCAATTATATTCTTTTATACATTTTTTATTATTTTTCTAATCTATGGCCACACCACCCTGAATGTGCCCTATCTCATCTATTCTTTTCCCTGGACCCTATCACTGATGCACATCCACCCCGATATCCCCTACTCATCCCCCAAAGGTTTAAAAAGCCTTGTTCTCCCCAGTGAGCTGCCTCACTGAAGCTTGTCTCCTGAGAGTCTGTTCTTGTAATGCTCACCCCGCCCGAGGTCTCATCACGAGAGATCAGGCTGTTATGCTGTTATGGGTGGGGGGGCAAAATGGGAACAGCATTTATGTAGAAATTAAACTTTTATGTAGTTATACTTAATGTTTCCCCACATAGAATTTGGCTTTTATAATGTTTTATTTTACTTTAATATAAATTAAAATTATATTATACATAATTTTATGTATGACAATGCATAGCACTATAATCGAATGACTTGATATAGCTTTTAACAAAAGAAAAAAGAGAAAAGATTCAGATTACAAAACCTCTTTTCCCAAGAAAAATTTTAAAAAGGAAATCATTTTTTCTAAGTGGGTATCTTAGTTACTTTTCTATTGCTGCTATAAACACCATGACCAGGACACCTTATAGAAGGAAAAGTTTATTTGAGCGCTTTGATTCCAGAGGGATGTGACTATCATCATGACCAGAAAGTGTGGCAGAAGGCAGGCATGGAAGATAGATCTGAAATCTGAGAGCTAAAGACTCACATCTTGAATAAGAAACAAGAAGCAGAAAGAGCAAATGCAAAATGAGAATTTCTTGAAGCCTCAAAGCCTACCTCTTTGCTATCTCCAGCAAGGGCATACCTCCTAAAGCTCCTAAACAGCCACTGTGGTGGTTTGGATATGCTTGGCCCAGGAAGTGGCACTATTAGGAGGTGTAGCCTTGTTAGAATAGGTGTGTCACTGTGGGCGTGGGCGTTAAGACCCTCATCCTAGCTGCCTGGAAGTCAGTATTGTGCTACCAGGCTTCAGATGAAGATGTAGAACTCTCAGCTCCTCCTACACCATGTCTTCCTGGATGCTCCCATGTTCCTGCCTTGATGATAATGAATCGAACCTCTGAACCTTAATCCAGCCCCAATTAAATGTTGTCCTTTATAAGAGTTGCCTTGGTCATGGTGTCTGTTCACAGCAGTAAAACCCTAACTAAGGCACACACCAACTGGGGACTGAGTGTTCAAGTATCTGGACACTGAGGGCATCTCATTCAAATCACCATGGTGGATTTGTGACAAACATATTCCTTGACCAGTCGTGTCTAACTGCTGTTGCAGTAATGGTCAACAGTGTTAAAGAGAAAACCCCAAAGTCATAATCAGTACTTCAGAGTGATGACACATGTTGGGTTCTTACAGAATGCAAAATGGATCTTGCTACTTCAACTTAGATTCACTTACCCATTACAGAGAGAGGGAGGGAGGAAGGGAGAGAGAGAAATGGGAAGAGAGGGAAACACACACACACACACACACACACACACACACACACACACGAATGAAGAGATACTCCACAGGCTCATGCTACTTTTAAAAAATCTATCTATATTTTCTTCTAACATTTTATGAGTCCAGTTTTTTAATCTTGGTATCAGTTCATCTGAAATTTATCTGAAAGTGAGGGGAGAATTTAACTCTGTATTAGTTGCATTTCTTGTCATTGGACAAACTACTAGACAGAAACAACCTCTGAGAAGAAAAATGTACTCTGGCTCATGGGTCAGGAGTTGCTGTCCATCACAGCAGTGAGAACATGGTATTGGGTGGGGCTTGTGGGTGCGGGAGGGAAGACTGCAGACTGAAGTGACTAGTTAGATGGCAGCGATCAGGGAGAAGTGGGGATTCAGGTAAAGCAGGGCCAAGCTGTAGCCCTCTTCTCATCAACTCACTTCCAACCAAAACCACCTCCTACAGGTCCCACAGCCTTCCAGAGCAAAGTCACAATATCCCTTTATCTCTCTGTTTCTGATACCATGCTTCATATCTTCTTTGGGATGATTTATTTAATTTTGCTATCTCAAACCTGAGTGGACCTCAGTGGACATGAGGGTACATGATCCCCCCCCACACGCAAGAGTCATTTGATATCTGACATATTTTCGTTTAGTGTATCTTGCATAGGAGTGCCCCCAACACTACTTGATGGGTTGACTAGAGGCCAGTGATGGTGCTGAACATTCTTCAATCCCCAGCACACCTCCATATAGCAAAGAATCATGGCTCTGAACAACAATATTGCCCAGCCGAGGAAATACCTTCATATCCAGTGGTCTCATGCTTGAAAAAGCATTTCAAAAATGCAAGGAGCCTTGGGCACTATTTTGGTGGCTATGACTAAGTAACCAGGGAATATCAATATCTTAGATTCCTAGCAGTTAAGTGTACTTATCTCAGTGTAATTCCCTTTGTACTGAGCCTACTCTATAAGGTTCTAGGATCTATCATTTATTGCTTCTCAAATGTTTGTGGCATTATCTCTCCACACTTTCTTTTGCCCATTTATACTGCTTGCTAAGGATATAAGCATCCTATGGTATGCCCAGTCCCATGCAATGAGTTGTTCATCCCCATGTGCCAGGAGCATCCAGGTTTCGAGACACTGCAGTGCATCCAACCCCCCAGAGTCTTCTCCATGTCTCTGATTGGCTCTCTGATCACTCAATGAATTAATGCTATTTAAGTCTTTAGTTTTCTCTCTGCTTCTGAGAATATATTTTATTTCTTACTGACTGCAGCTCTAAATGCCCGGTCATGACAAGGGTGTGATTGAAGAGACAGGCTTCAGTTCCTCAAGTCCTTCTGCTTTGCAGAGGAGCTGTGTGCCTCATTGTGTGTGTATATTTCCTCATTCATAATAAAAGTATTTCTTTCCAGCTTGGGAAAAATAAGCCAATTAGTCTGCCTCAGGACAACAATAAAGATGCTTTGAAATAGCTCAGAAGTTGGTTAGACCCTGTGTGTTTTGACTGAAGTGTAAAAATGAATAAATTTATTGGAAGACTTCCCTTTGAGAAGAATGTGCCTTTATGAGACCCTGCTCACAAAGGAGCACCTACTTCTATGGACTCGGCTTCCCAAGTACTCAGGCCATGGTCCAAGAGTACCTGCCTCTGTTAGGGTCAGGGACAGACCTTAATGTTGTCTATAGGATGATAGTTCTGCACACATGCAGAATGTAAGAGTTATAGTTGTCAGGTTCCAACATAGATTTCAAAGGAAGACCTGTGAAGCCAGTGAGTAAGATGGTCAGAATCCCTGTGGAGCTGTCCAAGCCCATAGGAGGTCATATCATGCCAACACATGCTCCAGATACTGAAGGATGAAGCTACGGGACCAACTGTCTGCTGGCTTTCTGTCTAGCTCTTTCTGATTCGTCCTTTTTATTCTTCTATTCTTCCCTGTTGAAATGGGAGTATTTACTCTGTGCCATTGAATCTTGGCAGTGTGAAACTTGGATTGGAAACATAACTGTGTGCTTACCTTGAGTCTTAGAGGAGACCTTGAACTTGGGCTTTGACCAATTGAAATTAAGAGTATGGGAATATTAAGCAGGAAACACATTCATTATGATGTAGACATGAGCCCAAGAGCAGAATGTGATGGTCAGAATATGAAATATCTCCCACAGGCTCCTGTATTAGTTGGCAGTCAGCTAATGGATTTTGGGAAATAATTGGAACCCAGTGGTCTTAGACTCTAGATATGATGGCATTGTGGGAAGATGGTGAAAAGCAGGAGGTGGGTGCAGTTTCGGGCCTGTCTTTGAGGGTTCATATCTCGCCCTCATCCCTTTCTATATGCCCTTTTTCTGAGTTCCACCCTCCATGAATTAAGTAGATTCTGGCACATACTCCTGACACCATGATACTTTGTCTCAGCAGAAATAATGACGCCAGCCATGATAGACTGAAACCATAAGCAAAATAAACCCTTCCTCCCTCGTTTTATCACTAAGATGAAAATTCTCATAAATACACACACTTTTTGAGTTTCAGTAGAGTACTTCTCTCCTACTATCTTTGGTCTAAGTGGGTGTGATGTAAACCTTGCTTTTGTAAGAATTAAGATTTCCTACATTTCTCTGACCCTGACTCAGGACCAAGCAAATTGACAAAAGGTCTCGTCTACTCCCAGTGATGGTCTTACATTAAGAAATTTTGATGTATTTATTTTTATTTCTTATGTATAGAGTGCTTTGCCTGAATTTATGTTATGTGATACTAAACAATTTAAAATACATTCTTTAATGACATCTGAAAGATACTCTATGGAAAGAGATGTGCCTGAAGTCTGTGGGAGAGAAGCAAACAAGAAATTCTGGCCTGGAGAGATGGCTCAGTGGTTAAGAAGACTGGCTTCTCTTCCAGAGGACCTGGGTTCAATTCCCAGCACCCACAGCTCACAACTGTTTGAAACTGTTGTTTCAGAGGATACCACACCCTTACATAGACATACATGTAATCAAAACACCAATGTATATAAAATAACGATAAATAAAATTTTTTTTAAAAAAAGAAATTCTGAGCTTTGTATATAGTCCATGGGGGCTGGATCTTATATCAGTCCACCATCTATTAGTTATTATGGACCTTAAAGGCCAACCTAGAGAAAGTATATTACAGTAATTTGAAATGGTTCATATCTGTAATACAAATGGACACAAATCTAATTTTCTAAGAATGGTTGTAAGTACCAAGCTGCTTTTCATCAGAGGGAAATAAAACTAATAGTGCCTCAAAGACATTTCTGGAACATCCTCCTCTGTAACAGGAAAATATCTTGATTGTTGATAAGCTTAACCCCTCAAACAATGTGTGAGTCCATCCCACAAAGGACAAACCATGTCAGAGAGAAAGAGAGGCATACTGATAGGAATGCAAAGAAATCCAAATACACTCTTCGAGTACTAAAACAAAACTCCAGAAAACCCAAAGTATTTCCCCATCTCTGGGAGAGGCAGTGGTCCGTGGCATCACTTACCTTGTGGGGTGGAGGAAATATTTCTCATGTCTTGTAACATACCATGAAGTCTGGCTTGTTTCCCATATTGTTCTAAGATCTTTAACAGCACAATTCAAAGGAAAACTCGGGGCCAGTGGGTCAGGACTATCTTGGTGCAACCTTTCACATTTCCACGATCACTTCAGTCTCTCTCTGTCTCTCTGTCTCTCTGTCTCTCTCTCTCTGTCTCTCTGTCTCTCTCTCTCTCTCTCTCTCTCTCTCTCTGTGTCTGTCTGTCTGTCTTTGAAATCTTTCTTGTATAAAATTGAGCCAATAGTAATCTGTAAATATAAAATACATTGGGTTTTTTGGGGTTTTTTGTTTGGTTTTTTTTTTTGGTTTTTTCGAGACATGGTTTCTCTGTGTAGCCCTTGCTGTCCTGGAACTCACTCTGTAGACCAGGCTGGCCTCGAACTCAGAAATCCGCCTGCCTCTGCCTCCCGAGTGCTGGGATTAAAGGCGTGCGCCACCACTGCCCGGCTATAAAATACATTGTAAGGAACACATTTCTACAGTACCCACAATGAAGGGGTCTTCATCAGGGTGGGAAACCGATTCCTGACCCTTGAAAGTGCGGCTTCCAGGATGGTTGTGTGGCTGCTTTACTTGGATTAGCCTTCCTCTCTCTCGTCTCTCATTCCTTTTCTCTGTTCTGCACCTCTTCTGTGTTCTGCCTCTCTCTGTTTCCTCAGCCCCCATGCTGGCTTCTATTACAAAGCCTCCACTGCTCAGAGCGGACACAATTCCAGCTTTAACAGAAGGTCATTTCCAACAAAAGAATTCTGGTCTATGTTTGTATATGACACAGTTCTGCTTAGGGAAGCACAGGGGTGTCAGGAGGCACGTGACACCTCCCAGCTGTGTGGTACTGTTTTGATACAGCCAGCCTTGGCAGAAGAGCATCATGAAATCAGAAGTGACTTCTAGGAATGGGGTCCACCCTTGACGGTCTGTGACCTTGTCTTTGAAACATAAGAAGAAAGACTGAGAAACTTTCTAAAGCCCTCCACATCATGTTTCTATCTATTTTCAAAGCCTTCCCTAGACTTCAGGCCTGTCAAGGGGGAGTGAGGAAGGACACAACCATGGTATAAAGGTGATGGCCAAATCTTCTCCATGCTCCACAGCCCAGACCTTCCCATGAGTGCTTGACATTTTCACCCATGAGTCATCCATTGTCATAACCCAGTCATTAATCTGGTAGCTTTATGATGGGTGCAGTCTGGTGACTTGACAGGATTTCCAGCCTTCCTTTTACCAAGTTGGAAAATGACTGACTTTTGAGGCTGGAGAGGCAGCTCAGTGGCTAAGAGGGCTGGCTGCTCTTGCAGGAGGCCAGAGGTTGGTGCCCAGAATCAACATGAGGAAGCTCTCAAATATCTTTGACTCTAGATCCCAGGGATCTGGCCTCTACGGGTACCTGCATTTACACACACACACACACACACACACACACACACACACACACACACACACACACACACACACACGAGCCCCTGTATCTTTAATATTTTTTAACTATTGACTTTTGAGCTTTCAACTAGCAATCGATAGAATCTTTAAGCCTGTAATGCTAAAATGATTCTTTTCTGTGCATTACATTAGAAAAAATATATTATTAAAAGATCATTTGTTATCATTTCCTGTCCTCAGAAGGACCTGCCATATCAAGACTGAAAAATGTTGCACGTCCTTGAATTACCTTTGAGAGAATTCCATTTTGAAGAAATAAGCCTGTATCATGTATTTTGTCTCTTCGGCAACGTAAACTTCATCCCCAAATCATTTCCCATATTTAATTACCAGAGCCAGGACTGGGTCCAGCTCTAATTGACTCCAGGGATATTTTATTTTTCCATTTAAAAAGATAATTGAATTCACTGCCATATGTTTTCCAGGGGCCATTCTCTGATGTTGGCCCCAATTCCTTGCTCCTCACAACCAGGTGTGGGTTCCCAGGAACCCTGGGACTCACCCTTTGCTCTCATCTCTGCAGTCCTAGGTTTAATCTTCTTTTCAGAATGGCATCTATTCTTCTCTGGGGATTTTTTCTTCCAGTGTCTTTCTTGTTTTGGTAATCATTGAAGTATTCACGCTTGAATTGAAACAGTGAAGTCAGCTTTTAATGCTAGATCAAAAATATCAGAGAGGAGTTACCAATTTCATGGATCACGAAGTAATGGTATCAATCTGGGATGCTTAAGAGATACCAGAATCTTCTGACCCAAATGTAAACTCCATTGGCCTTGAAGTAATTTTCCCCAGATCTGATGACTGAGGGCCCTTCTTAAGCCTTTGCTTGCAGTTTTTCAGGCCAATGACTGTTACTGCTGACTTTCTTAAGAAAATAGAATTTGGGAGTTTTAAGAGAGTACACATTCAAACATCAGGTGATTCAGTATTATATGTTCTAGACAAAAACAAACAAACAAACACAAAACCCAAAATGTTCTCTTCTATCATATAAGAATTTAAGGAACTTATCTTTCTGTTAAAAGATTGGCTTCTGTCATGAAGCTTTGAGATTTGTCCACCCCCACTGTATCAGCCAGCTGTGGTTTGTGTGATAAACTGCCTTGAAAAGCAATGGCTTAAATAACAAATATCTAGCTTCTCTTGTGTCTAGACATGAGTTTTCTGGTTCTGTAGATCCAGCCTAGGCTCGGTCATCTGTCAATATTCACTTGACTGGTTATGGGGTCAGCAGGTACAAAATAGACTCAGTTAAATCTAAACCCTTGGTTTCTTGTATATGTTACTTATATTCCTCCAGGGTACTACCATAAGTATATTCTTGAAGTAGTGGTATAAATTCAGGGAAGAGGGCTCAACTGACAGAAGAAATATGCACATGTTTCCAAAGGTTGTCTTATGGCATTTGCTCTTTTCCCATATGTGATAGTTTGTATATGCTTGGCCCAGGGAGTGGCAATGTTAGGAGGTGTGGCCTTGTTGGAGTAGGTGTGTCACTGTGGGTGTGGCCTTTAATACCCTCATCCCAGCTGCCTGGAAGCCAGTATTCTCCTAGCAGCCTTCAAATGAAGATGTAGAACTCTCAGCTCCTCCTGCACCATTCTTTCCTGAACACTGCCATGCTCCTGCCTTGATGATACTGGACTGAACCTCTGAACCTGTAATTGGCAACCCCAATTAAATGCTATCCTTATAAGAGTTGCCTTGGTCATGGTATCTGTTCACAGCAGTAAAACCCTAAGACACCATACAAGCGCACACACATTTTAAAGGTTCTACTTGGTCACATTGCCAATGTCCTATTGGCTAAATCGCTAGACTCAGAGTCAAATAAAAAAATGAAGGTGTACCACTTGGTAGGAAACACATCAACAGTTTTTCAGTAACTGCCAAAGAATAAGATATAAAAGACCAATTGCAAGATACCGATTTACCGATTTATCTAGTTATTTACCGAAAACATTGCTTGCTTTGCCTGCTTGCCAGTCATAACTTCACTTGTTTCCTGGAAGAGAATGACCTGGAGAAATAGCTGTGATGGAGATGATAGGTCGTTGCCCTCAAAAACCAGCTGATTGCCACATTCACTTCGGTAAAATCTCATTTGCTGCCTGCCCCACCCATGGTTATATGCACTATGGAGTATAAAATGAGGATGCAAGCTGGACCCCAGAGCTAGGCCTTTCAGGAGCCATCCAGGCTGCAGTCCACTAGTAAATACATCTCCTCTCCTACTCCCATTGCTGCGGGAGTGCTTATTTCAGGAAGGTTCCTGCAACATAGCAACAACGTCTAAACCTCTAATTGATATGACAGTGGAGAAGGAAAAAATTGAAATGACATTTCGAAGAGCTAACTAGGTAATTCTGAAATAGGAAACATCCTCAATTAAGCCTTCTAGCATTGCCCAAAGCTAAAGGTCAAGGAAAAATTAAGGACAGAAGTGATGTAATGGAGTCCAGTGCATTAGCTTCACTGTGTCATCATCCAGGACAACAAGCGGCCATCAAACCGTCTTTGGAAAACTGGATTCAAGTGGATTAAACATGTATACCTATCTGCGAACGTGACACTACCATCCGCATCTCAAGGGAGATCACCCTTCTTCTCAACACATGCAAAGTGACACATTCAGAAGTGAGATGTCATAATGTCTAGGCGTTTTCAATTGGATCACCAAGACAGTATGCCTGTACATGATAGAAAGAAAGAGATGACAAAGACACGCTGTTATAGGCTGACTTGTGTCCTCCAATATTCATGCTGAAATACCAGTTCCCAGTAACTCAGCATGTGACTACATTTGGAATCAGATCTTTAAATACATGATGAAATTTAAATGAGTCAATTAGGGTGGGTCTTCATCCATTCTGACAATTGTATGATTAATGAACGCATTTTAAAATCGGCAGGGCGTTATAGACATCTCTATAAAGTGCATATGTAGAAATCTAATTCCCAGTGTGGTATTAGAAGATGGGGACGTGATTAGGCCCTGGGGGCGGAGTCCTCATGAATGGAATTATTGCTTCATAAGGATCCACCTTTCACCTTGTAAAGAAGGAAGAGGACAATGAACCCGGAAGTGTGTCCTCACCAAACACTGCATTAGCTGTCAACTTCAGCTACCCAGCTTGACTGAAAACATATGTGTGTGCTGTTTAGATGCCACCTAGACTGTACTATTTTGTTCGGGGAGCCTAAACAGACTAGGGGGAGCAATTCCTTCTAAAGTACTTTCTCTACTCAAGGGATTCCTAAGGGAGAAAACCCAATATTTTTAATCAGTTACAATTGGAATCTGAAGCACGGAGGAGGTTTGTCTGAAGAGAGTAAGTGACTAACTAGGAGCTTGGCCGTTGTGTGAGGAAGTAATTTCTTGGCACACAAGTCGTTCAGATTGCCTGCTGTTACACGGAGATATCTAGTGATAGGCTTAACTTGGAAAATCATTGCATGCACCAGACTGAAAGGACAGAGCAGCGACTGAGTTCCAACTTTAAGTCACTTCAGAATAGCAGCAGGGGCCATTGGCCAACTTCAGAACACAAGGTCATGAATCCAGGACATCGATGCTGGATTGTCAGTGCATTAACTCTGTGTATGTGCCAACAGATCAAATATTTCTTGATAAAGTTTTGTTGTTTCTTTGGTAAACAATTTGGAGGCTTTGACTACTGCATGTGATCCAACCACCAAAGCACTCTGTTTTGCATATGTTGCCTCTTCTCCTTCCCTCTGCCCTGCCTAGCAGTTTTTCAGCTCATATGACTTAACTATTTCTCTTCTCTCTTATATAAATGGTATATAAGAAGAATTCACCATATGCATAATATGAAATATATTGTTGTATGAAAACAAAAATAATAAATAAAACTTAAAGTAATAAATTATTTTTAAAAATCACATATTCAATCAGAGCTTGGTGCTACATGCCTTCCAGCACTTGGAAGCTAAAGGCAAGCAGATCTCTGTGAGTTCAAGGCCAGCCTAGTCTACAGAGCTAGTTCTAGGATATCCAGGGCTACACAGAGAAACCTTATCTCAAAAAAAAAACCCTGAAACAAACAAAATCACATATTCAAATATTATCCCTAGCGCCCCCCCTCCCCATGCTGAAACAAAGTCTTAGGTATCGCAGGCTGGCCTCCAACTCACTACACAGCCAAGGATTACCTTGAATCTTCCTGTCTCTAACCCTAAGTGTTGGAATTACAGGCATATAATTTTGTGCCCATTTTATGTAATGCTATGGATGGAATCCAGGACTCCCTGTATGGTAGGTGAGCCCTACCTCTATCCTCAGGCCTACACATACCACTGTTTGCAACAGTGCTTATATTTCTTTAAATTATATCAAGATCCCCAAGAGAATGTCAGCCCTGAGAACATACTACCGATCAATTGTGAGGACCGACCAAAATAGAAACAAGGATTCTGGTCTATTTGCTTTGAGGTGGAAAGGACTTGGCACCACTCTTCTCTATAAAAAGCTCTACAGGTAAGATGATTTAGTCAGGCAAGAACAGTTCCCTCACCTTAAATGAATTCCTAACCACAGAAAGTACAAGCCCTTTTTGGAGATCCCTGTGGAGCCTTTAAAAGGTTTTTAAAAATCATCTCCAAACCCTTTTTTCATTGATTTTAAAATTCATAATGAAAAATACATCTACATATACTATTAAAAGGATCACTTCAAAAAATGTAAGCATTTTTACTGGTATGGGCTGCTATTGTGCATAAACTGGTGGAATGTGATTAATTTAGCTTTAAGGCTGTGACACATGAAATCGCTTTCTCCATTAGTAACCTTCTGACATAGAATTCTACTGGGACTCAGAGGGAATTAGGACTTTAAGAAAGGGTCAACTTGGGGGACCAGAGAGATGGCTCGGCACTTAAGAGTACGTACTAGAGCCAGACGGTGATAGTGTACACCTTTGATCCCAACACTCAGGAGGCATAGGTAAGCTCGGGATGAACAGGCAGAGATATCTCTGTGAGTTTAAGGCCAGCCTGGTCTACAGAGTCAGTTCCAGGCCAGCCAGCTCTACACAGAGAAACCCTGTCTTGAAAACAAACAAGCAAAACAAAACAACAACCAAAAACAAAACAAAATCAAAAAAATGAGTACATACTAACCTTGCAGAGGACCCAAGTTCAATTCCCAACCTCCTTGTTGGGGGATTTATAATAGCCTGTAACTCCAGGCCAACCGATATTTGATGCCCTCTTCTGGACTCTGTGGGCACCTACACTCACCTGTACACATATCTGTGTACAGATTTACACATGTAAACATAATTTCAAGTAGGTTAAATCTTTTTTTAATGCACAATTTCATATCTGGCTTGAGAAAAGTCCAGAAGGAACCTTATAATGGGACTGTTCCCTAAAGCAAAGATGCTCCCCAGCTGAAGATTTGTCTCAAATAAACTCAAGGGCTAGAATGAAAAATATCCCTCTTGGCCAAACTTGGTACAATGTGAGCGCTGGAAAGTGACTGTGACAGAATATATAAGAATCCCAGTTAAATACACTTATAATTAAATAGAAAGGAAATGAAAAACAAGAACCAAGAAGCTAGCCTGCCGCTATTGGATTTGACTGCTACAATTCATTCCAAAAGAAGAGAGTTAGCAATTCTGACCTTAGGGAAGGGATGGACACTCATATCCAGTTGATGTAGGAAGGCTCTACTATATAGATGAATACTACCTAATAGCAAAGTATATTTAAGAAAAAAAATCACCGAATGAAATGGTGTAACAAACACTAATAGATTTTTTAAAAGTAAAACAAAACAAAAAACAACTCAGAAGAAGGCCTAACAGCTTCCAGTTGCTGCTGAGGACAGACTGGCAGGACCATGCTAGGCTCTTCCACTGACACCGAGGAAGAGCTAGGAAGTCATGAAATTCAAGACACCGGATATCAGGGAAAAATGAACAGTGATTCCTAAGAGAGGGGAAAGAAATGCCCAGGTGATCACTTGGACTTAGACTGTCAGGTTTAGTGCAAGGAACGGGAGTCCAAGTCCAGTGCAGAGGTCTCTCTCACCTGAAGAGATGAAATGAGAAATCCAAAGAAGCAAGAAACAAGGGTTAGGAACAAGAGTGGAAATACCGTACTGAGCATGTGCAAGGCTCATGCTTAGAACATGCATTTCTAAGGTGTTCCCCGTGATCTTCTGGTTTTCCTTGGAATCTGTTACAGCATTCTTTTTTTATCTTTAATGTATTCATTTATGACTTCTCTCTTTTTCTTTAAGTTGATTTGTCTAGGGGCTTATCATTTTAAAGAACCAAGTGAGTGTGTGTGTGTGTGTGTGTGTGTATGTGTGTGCTTGTGTGTATATGTGTGTGTTCATGTTTGTGTATGTGTGTATGTTCATGTGTGTGTGCATGTATGTGTTCATATGTGTGCACATGTGTGCATATGCATGTATATGTGTGTGTTCATGTGTGTGTGCATGTGTGTGCATGTGTGTATGTGTGTGTTCATGTGTGTGTGTGTGTGTGTGTATGTTCATGTGTGTGTGCATGTATGTGTTCGTATGTGTGTGCATGTATGCATGTGCATGTATATATGTGTGTGTGTGTTTAGATTCCAGAGCTTGATATAAATATCTTCCTCTATTTTGTTGTGCCATATTTTTTGAACTAAGATCTCTCACTGAACCTTGAGCTCACTAATTTGTCTAGACTACCTGCCTAGTGAAGTCCCATGATCCACCTATTCTGACACCCCCTCCCCATCGTTGGAGTGACAGCACATGCCACCTGGCCTTCATGCATACATGGCAAGTACTTTATCCACTGAACCAACCCCCTCCCCCCCGTGCAAAGAACCAACTTTTGTTTGGTTGAGCATATCTCTTACTGATTTTATCAAGTTCTGCCTTGACTTTTATTGTTTCTGCCACCTTTTCTTTGGGGGTTGGTTTGTTCTTTTGTTCTTAAGACCTCGATGCCCATTGTGAGGTTACTTACTTGAGACTGCTCTGTTTTTCTAATGCAAGCACTCAGCTATGGACTTATTTCTAGACTTTCTTCAGCTGCATCCTAAGGTTCTAGAAAGTTGTGATTTCCTTTCCACTTGATTCTAATTTTTGAAAAAAATGTTCTTCCATGAATCTAATTTCTTTCTGATTTCTTCAGAAATACACTGAATATTGTTTACTGTCCAAATATCTATATAGTTCAATGGTTCTCAACCTGTGAGTCACTACTTCGAGGGGTTGAATGACCTTTTCACAGGGGTCGCATATCAGATAGCCTGCATATCAGATATTTACGTAATCATTCATAACAACAGCAAAATTACAGCTATGAAGTAGCAATGAAATACTTTTGTGGTTGGAGTCATATTAGGAAGATTGAGAACCACTGCTACAGTTCTTTCTCTTACTATTAATTTCTAGCTTTATCCTACTCTAATGGGAAGAATACAAGAAATTATTGCAGTTGTTTTGTACTTGTGAAGACCTGTTTTGTGGCCTACACTGGGGTCAATTTTAGACATAGTTCCAGGGGATTAGGGGAAAATGCTTCTTCCATATTTCTTACATGAAATGTTCTGTAGCTTTCTGTGAAGTCCATTTGATCTATGATGTGGCTTATCTCTGATTTCTCATTGTTGACTTTTTTACTTTGGATGACCTAGCTACAGCTGACAGTGGGCTGTTCAAGTCATGCACAATTACTGTATAAAGTTCTTTCAGACCTTCATAGCCACTAATGTTTTATGAGACTAGAATTGCAGCATTTAGTACATGTACATAACAATTGTTATATCTTCTTGATGAATTGTCCCCTTTTTCATTAATTTTATTTATTATTGTTGTGTCTGCGTAAGAGGGGAGGGGTGTCTAAAAGATGACTTTTAGGAGTTAGTTCCTTCCTTTGCCTGTGGGATTCAGGGATCAAACTCGTAGAATCAGGCTTGCGCAGCACACAATTTCACCTGCCAATCCAGTTCACTAGCCCATTGTTCCCTCTGTTGACAGCCTTGTTTATCTCATCTGACTAATTTGGGTTTGAAGTCTGTCTTAGTCAGTGACCTATTGCAGTGAAGAGACACCTTGACCCTGACAACTCTTATAAAGAAAAGCATTTCATTGGGGCTGGCTTATAGTTCGGAGGTTTAGTCCATTATCACCATGGCAGGAACATGGTAGCACAGAGGCAGACGTGGTGATCTGCATGGAGAAGGAAGAAACACTGGGACTGACTTTAGCATTTAAAACCCCAAAGCCCACTCTCAGTGTCACACTTCCTCCACCAAGGACACACCCATTCCAACAAGGCCACGCCCACTCCAACAAGGACACACCTCCCAATAGTTCTACTCCCTAATGATCAAGCATACAAATACATGAGTCTTTGGGGGGCCATTCCTATTCAAACCATCACAAGGTCTATTTCTCAGATACCAGAATAACCAGGACACTTTGTTTTCAGCTTTTTCTCTCTTCCTAGATTGACTTCCATTCTTTGCCCTTCAATCTGCAGGTGTCTTCAACACTGAAGTGTCTTTCTTGGAGACAGCAGACAGTTGGTTCTTATTCTTAATCCAGTCTAATGTGGAACCCTTCATTGGAGTCTTGAGATTCTTTACAGTAAGTGTTGCTGAGAAACATTTACTAATTCCTGTAATTTTGTTGGTTCAGTCATTGCCTGTTCTTTGCTTCCCCCAGCTCCACCCTTTACATCCGTGTTACATATGAAGGATTATTTCCTGGCTCACTTTAGATTTTCTAGTCCATCAAATGTATCCCCTCACCCCCACCTCAGCCCCGAGCTCTCATGATTGTAGCTATTTTCTCTCACAGCTGTGTAGTAATCCTTTAAGTGTCTTCGTCCGTGATGCTGGCTTGGTGGTCATGAATTGCCTTGGTTTGTCCGTCTTGAAATGTCCTTATTTCTCTGTCAGCTTTAAAAGATAGCTTTGCTCGGTATCTCTGCTTGGTTAGTAGTCACAGTCAGGACTTGCAAAGTCTCATTCTGTCCTTTCCAAGGTTTCAGTACCTTTTCCTTTGTGAGTTGCTGCCTTCCCCTGACAGGTTTTAACATTACTTGTTTGTTTTGTGCTTTTAACATCTTGACTACAATACCTCATGGAGAAGTTGTCTGTTTAGATCTATTTGTTGTCTAAACACCTCTTTGTTTTTTAGTGTTCTTTTTGTTTCTCCAGCTGTGATACATTTTCTGATATAATGTCACTGAATTGAATCCTTATTACAGTAGAAGTTATAGTCAGTAGAGTGAGACAATAAAATGAAATAGATATGAACCTAAGACATGAGGCTGTCATTATTCTCAGATAACAAGATCATCTGTTGTAATGAATATACAGAAAAGCAATTGGGACTAGCAAGTAAACTGGGCAAGACTGTTACATACTGGTTCAATACAAAAATGGCCGTTAGGCTGGCCAGATGGCTCAAGGGGGTAAAGGAATGTGCCACCAAGTCTGATGATCTGAATTTGATTCCAGAACCCACACATTAGACAGAGAGAAGTGTCTCCAGCAAGTTGTCTCCATGTGCACAAAGTAACACACACACACATACATGCACATACACTCACACAAGCTAATTCATTAATAAAAAATAGTTTTTTATTATTATTATAAAGCAATGAGGCTGGGCAGTGGTGGCACACACCTTTAATCCCAGCATTCAGGAGGCAGGGACAGGCCTATCTCTGAGTTTGAGGCCAGCATGGTTTGCAGAGCTAGTTCCAGGACAGCCAGGGCTACACAGAGAAACAAGAAACAAAAAGCAAAGCGAACCAAAATGATGTGAAGCTGGGAGTGGTGGCACACACCTTTAGTTCCAGTACTCAGCAGTCAGAGGCAGGCAGATCTCTGAGTTTGAGGCCAGCCAGGTCTGCAGAGTGCGTAGCCAGAGACACACAGGGAAATCCTATTTTTGAAAAACAAACAAACAAACAAAATGAGAGAGGCATGCCTGCCTCCATGACATAGGCAGCTGGGAAGACACCACTGTGACAAACAGATATGTGGTGGAGAGATGAGAAAGAGAGGTGGGGTGGTTTGTGACTAGGAAGGGAGGCAGAACTGGAGACACCACAGTGGCAAAGAACAGCCTGGTGTGAGTACCCTGAGGCCACGGTCATGTCCAGGCTTCTGCCAAGGGCCATGTCTGGGTCCATGAGCCTGCAGCTGCAGGGATCTGTGTCGATACCCAGGGGACCATGTTATCACCAAAGGCCATTCAGATGTCCCTGATCTAGTTTGCCACCTGGGACCATATTGATGTCCAAGGGCTGTGCAGAGCTGATCCTGCCTCTCACCTGGGCTTTGTGGGAGAGCTGGCCTAGATGGCATGATCAAGGGAAATCTGGGTCCTTGATGGCTGCCACAGGCAGGAAAGATGCCTCGGCAGTCTGGGAGAGCTGGTGGGCAGACTAGTTCAGCTACCATCCAGGCCCAGATTCAGAGCTTTGAGCTGGCCCGACCCAACATCTACCCTATCTAAGAGATGCTGGAGGCGGTGAAGGGGCAGGACCTGTAGAACCAAAGCTGCAGAAGCTCTATGACCCATGACAACGGGCAACAACAGGATACAGAAAGGAGTCTGGGTGAGGATCTCAGTATTGATGGTTTAGCAGAAGCCAGAGGCCCCGAAACAGATCAATGATTCATTGCAATTAATATTTGCAAGTAAAGCTGTTTGGGCAAAGGCAGGGGTGGCAGATACTGTGTGACATAGCATGTCACACTGCAGCTTCCATGGTGAGATGTTTTTGTTGGTTGGTTGGCTGGTTGCTTTTTTAATTTATTTGTTTTAAATTTTTATTTTTTATTTTTGTTTCCCTTTGGGGGGTTTCAAGGGCAGAGGACAGATTTGAAGGGACTAGGAGATGAGTGAGGTTGGGGTGCATGATGTGAAATTCACAAAGGATCAATAAAAAGTTTAAAAACCAAATCAAAATGAAAATGGGATGTAGATTCTAAAGCACATAAAACTGTAAAATTCCAACACTTAAAACTACGAAATAATGTTGAGAGGAATTAGAGAAAAAAGGAACAGAAAGACAGTCATTCCTCCATGGCCACAGGTTGCATCAGTTCAGCCAACCATAGGGAAGAAAATTTCAAAAAGAGCAAAGCTGTGCTGAGAATGTACAGACGTTTACCTTGTTGCTATTTCCCAAACAATATAACAGCCATTTACACACAATTTCCACTGTATTAAGTATTCTAGGTAATGAGACATAATTTAATGAGCACATACTTACGGCAAACACCAAGTCATTTTATGTAAGGTTGAATAGCCCTAGATTTTGATACCTGAAGAGAACTTTATCCTAAGGGATACTACAGTGTGTGTTTGGATTGAAAGACACAACATTGTGGGGTTCTGTTTGCTTGTTTGTTTGTTCATATTGTGGAGTCTTTTGTTTGTTGTTGTTGTTGTTGTTGTGCAGGAGGCTTCAGGACTTGGCTAAGTTTCCCAAATTGACCTTGAACTTAATCCTCGTTTTAGCGTCTCAAGTAGATGGGATTATGGTCATGCCGCTCTACTCAGCTTTATAATATTTATTAAGTGTTAGTTCCTTTGGCCTTATGTACAGATTCAAAGTTATCTCAGTTCAAATCCATCAGGGTTTTATTTTCCTATAGAAATGACAAGTTGATTTCAAACTCCATATGGAAAAGCCAAGGAAGTAGGGTACTGAAGATAATTCACACTGATGAAATGGGAAGAACGATACTAACTCCAGCATTTATTACAAAGCCGCCGTCGCTAAGGCTGTGATGTTGATAGCTCTATCGACAAACAGATCAATAGGGTGGACTGAAAGCCGAGCTGTAGACGTGCATATGATCTCAATTGGGTTTGAAGACACAGAAGCAATTCAGCCGAGAAAGAAAAGCATCTTTTGGCTAGACGATGATGCTGTCACGGCTTGATAGACACGTGCCAAGAGAGGATTGTGATGTAAACCTGCAGCCATACACAGAATTTAGTTTAAAATAAATCACCCACTGAAATATAAAATATAGAATCTCCATAACCTTGAATGTAATAACAATGACTGGAGAATGAAGTTAAAATGAAGAGGTTTTCTTTCTTACTTGTTGAAAGACAATAAAATTAGAGATAGACCACATCCTGACAGAAAAATATCGTGACTTGCACATCTGACAAAGGTCTTGTGCTTGTAAGAAAAATAACTAAGACAGCTGTCAACTTCATTAGACTTGGAGCCTCAGATTACTACTTTTTCAAGATAGTTTTTTCGGTCAAGAAAATAGAAAACACTATGACTTTCCTATAGATAGAAATTGCTGACTTTCTAAAATATAAACTCTGAGGAGTCTTTGAATGAACTTCAGGGAAGTATATATGCACATGCAAACACACACACATAAACATATCCGTGCAAACATACATTCATGAACATATATAAACATGGACGCACACACACATTGAAAACACACGTGAGTGGCTATGAGACAGGAGGGCACTAACAGGGTAATTGGACAAGCATAGGATTTTTTTTTCAATGAACTGACTTAATGGCGGGTACTTTTGTTTAAGTCAATCAGATAATTCTTTCCATTCAAAGACCTTCATGCCATTAGGGAAGCTTCAGAGCAACTGTAAACTCTTCTGTCCCAACTGCTGCTCTGGAGAAGATGGAAGGGGGGCGGCAATTAAATTAACTTTTGAACCCCAGGGAAAACATGTCTCTTGAGGCTGAAATAGAAAATAACGTTTTTCCAATATTTCTTTAGGCAACAAATCCATAGGCACTTGGACCCCTGCAGAATTCTTTTGATGGTTATTTCTGCTCCAGTGATCTTAAAATTAACTGTATGTTTGTGATCTTTAACTCACTGACATCAAGTGTTCCAACTTTGCCAAAAATGACCTCACAAAGGAATTGAAGCTACATGGATTAACCGGAAAGTGTCTTGCAGAAATCTGGGCAGGCTCAAGTCCACTCTTGTCTGCAAAGCATGCTTGGGGGTTCTGAGTCCACTGAACTGCTTTTGAGAATGAGAATTTCTCATCCTTTGTCAGCCGAACAGAAGAAATCCATTGACTGTCAAAGGTGACATTTGTATGTCATCACGTAGCACAGTAGTCTCATGCTCTTCTGAAGGATGAGCAATAGCAGAGTTGCTCTTTCTTTAAAAAAAAAAAAAAAAAACTATTTATTTTTATTGTATGTATTTTGCTTGCATGTCTGTGCACTACAAAGACCAGAAGAGGGGGTGTGTTCTCCTGGAACTGGCGGTATAAGCAGTTGTGAACTGCCACATGGAGACTGGGAATGCCATGGGAGTCTTCCATCGAATAGCAAGTACTCTTAACCACTGAGCTCCAGGAGCTTTGTTCTTACATTCCCACTTGAACTAGTTAAAGAGTACCTTTTGTATGTTGGGTATGCTGGCTCGCCTTTAATCCCAGCACTCAGGAGGTAGAGATAGGTGGAGATCTATGAGTTCCAGGACAGCTTGGTCTACATAGTAAGTTCCTGAATAGCCAGGGCTACAAAGTGAGAGCCTTGTCTCCAGAAAAGTACCTTTGTTTTACATATTTTTGTCTGCTTTCGCAACAATTTTGCATATTTTCCAAGGCTGGTGTCTTAGATAGGATTTCTTTTGTCTCCATGAAATATCATGACAGAAAAAGCACTGGTTATCATCAAAGAAAGGCAGGATAGGAACTCAAACAAGGCCGGAACCTAGAGGCAGGAGCTGATGCAGAGGCCATAGAGAAGGGCTGCTTATTGGCCTGCTCCCTATGGCTTACTCTCCCTGCTTTTGTATAGAACCCAGGACCAACAACCCAGGGTGGCACCATCCAAAATAGGTAGATACTCCTCCATCGATCTCTAAATTAAGAAAATGCCATACAGATGGATCTTATGGAGGCATTTTTTCCCAGTTGACTTAATTTCCTTATGTTTTGTTCTGTTGTTGCTGTTGATTTGCTTCATTTTCTTCTTTTGGAGACAGTGTCTTGCTATGTAGCCCAGGCTTGTTCTTGAGCTATCCTCTTGCCTCAGCCTTTGGGTACTGGGTTGATAGGTTGTTCTCTCATGCCCTTCTCAATTGTGGATTTTGCAAGAAACTGTTTCCTATTAGTATGACACCATGGGGACTTGTGGTGTTAACAGGACAGAATTGAATTTATGGTCATTTTATCCACAGGGAAAGAATCTGGACTTAATTGCTGGACTTAATGCAACTTAGAACTAGAGTTTGCAGGAGTGGAAAGATGGCTTAGTGGTTAAGAGCACTAGCTGATCTTCCAGAGAACATGGATTTGATTCCCAGCATCCACACAGCCACCAACAACTATCTGTAAATCCAGTTCCAAGGATCTGATGCCCTCTTCTGGCCTCTTCAGGCACTGTATGAACATGTCACACAGATATATATGTGTACAAAACACCCATACACGTACAATAAAAATAAATCTCAAAAAACTATTTTAAAAAATAGTCTTTCTGAATTTCAACTTTGAATGATGCTACATCATTTAAAATAACATATCTATGAGAAAATATACATGAATTCATATAACTTGAAAAGCAAAATCCAGTTTGTAACTTTAATGTGTGCTTTTATTTGGATGTTTATAATTATTCTACCTGCTGACATTCTTAAGCATATTATTCTGCTAATTATCACAAACAAAATGCTTTTTAAACTAAATATTTATTTCTATTTTAGTATAAAATATGAATCCTGGGCTGGGGAGATGGTTCAGTTGGTAAAATTGTTATCATTCAACCATGAGGAACTGAGTTCAGATCCTCCATGCTCTTATAAACTGATGGGGTTGGTAGTACATGGCCATAATCCCAGTGATCGGGTGGTGGGGCATGAAGAGAGGCAGACCCCTGGAGCTCACTGGTTGGTTTAGTGAGAGATTCTCCCTCAAAAAAATAAGATGGGAAGTTAAATAAATGCTTTCCTTTTTAAGAGCTGCATGTTCATGGTATATCTTCATAGCAATAGAAATCTGAAAATAAGACAGAAATTGGTACCAGAAGTGGGGTGTTGCTGTAATAGGCTGGGCCATGTTTTTGTTTGGAGGATAGGTATAGGCTTAGATATTTCTCTAAACCTACTTTATTTAGGGTTCTTAAATGCTTTGACCTCCCTTCTAGTCCACTGACCAGAGATAGGGGAGAAAGAAGGTTAATAGGAAAAGGGGGTATGGACCTGTTTAGTAGTAGTTCTTTGGGGCTATTCCATTCTTCATTGTCAGGATACCAGCAGTCCAGTACAATAGCAACCACCAATCATGAGTCAGTAGTGGTGGCATTGTTCAGCAGAAACCACAAGGTTCTGCCAAATCTGCATGAGTTGATGGAAGCAGAGAGAGTCAGCTGGAATACCGTGAGAAGTTCTTTGGTGAGTTTCTCTCTAGGAAGTGAAGACCAGCGAAGACCAGCGAAGACCAGTGAAGTGTTTCACAGCACTGCAATTCATGAGCATCCTTTCACTGTTTGTGGGGTTCCATTTATGTTCTTTCCAAATATCACACGTCCTCTCAAGGGTCCACTCCAGCAAAACATCATGTGCCCTTTCATGTGTCTGCTTCAGCAAAACATCCTCTCACAAGACAGCTTCCAGAAAACATCATGTGGCACAACTGATTTTCCAAAGAAACCAGAAATTTCTACTTTGTATTCCACTTTGTGTTAAAAACAACAAAAACCAACAACAAAAATGTCTTCTCAAACATTGACAGTCTATACACAATAGAAATTATTATGAGAATCATAAAACTAGATCTTTACATCACATTTTAAATAAGCTGCTTATGTACAATATATCAAACAATAGTCAAACAAAACAACCTTAAAATTTTATCATTAAGCAATAATAAAAAACAATCTTAAATATTCTATTAATATACATTAATTCATGCCAAAGTAAAATATTTAAGACTAACAGATTCTACTTTTTAATAATTTTTATTTATTGTTATATTATTCTTTCCTTCCTCTTTTTCCCCTAGCATGGCAAAATTCTTCGTGTTTCTTTAAAACATTTTCTCTAAAATTTTCATCAGAACCAGCCAACAAAATGTCATCCATGTAATGATTGATGATAGATTGAGAAAATTGCCTATGCATTATTTGTAATGGTTATTTCACAAAATATTAACATAAAGTTGAACTATTTAACATTCCCTGTGGAAGTACCTTCCAGTGGTACCTTTTTATTGAACCTCTGTTGCTCAGAATAGCTCCTGAGAAAGCAAACCTTTCCCTATCCTGCTTATGCAAGGATATTGTGAAAAAGCAATCTTTCAAGTCAATTATTATTATAGGTCATGATCTAGGTCACACTGTTGCTATGCCAGCAGTGGCCCCTTTTATAAATTTGGGAACTCAATCCCTGTGATGTCCTATGCTTGATCAATGGGTGCAGCTTGTGATTGTTCTTTGTCACCTATATCAATAACTTCCCCAGGGGCATCTGCCAAATACAGAACACTTTGGGACTTAGGACTAGAAAAGTGATTGGACATTTTAAGCAGGGATTAATTGCCCATCCTAGTAGGAGCATGGAAGACAGTGTTGCTGAGTTATTTGAACTGTGGGAGCCTATTTCAAGAGGTTTCAAAGGAGAAGAATATTAGTATGTAACCTGGAGATTGTTCTTGTGATATTTTGGCAAAGAATGTGGCTGCTTTTCACCTTTGTCAAAAAAAGAAAAAGAAAAAGCAAGGAAAAGAAAGAAAGAGAGAGAGAGAGAGAGAGAGAGAGGGAGGAAGGAAGGAAGGAAGGAAGGAAGGAAGGAAGGAAGGAAGGAAGGAAGGAAGAAGGAAAGAAAGCCTGCCTAACATTAAATGGAGGAGTTTAGGATCAATAGCATTGGCAGTGGAGATTTCCAGAGAGCCTAGAACTGACTGTGTTTCTCTGTTAGTCACACTTATGCAGCTCTATAATGAAAAGGAACAACCTAAGCAAGGAAATATATATATATATTTACAGCTTATGAAGAAAAGCACCAAAAATAAAGGAATTGGTGACCTTAGGTCATGACTCCACCCAACTAAGCTTTCAATTTGTGAAAAGGAATCGAAGAGAAGCTGAGGGCTGGGTGTGGTGGGATGATTGAAGAAGAGACCCAACATTGGGCTCTGGTCTCCACACACATGTGTACACACATACATGTGTACCAACACACATGAACACATCCCCATAAGCACATATAAAATGTGACTAGTATTACAGGATACACGTGATAATTGTCCTTTCATGTGTCCACTTGTCTTCACATAGTCCTGTCTTCCTAGTTTTCTAAATCAACAATGAAGGATTTATGTTCATTATCTCCATGATGGCCCCAGTCCTCTATTTCCCTGGTATAGTTGTCTGAAGTTGCACCACAGTATCTATAATCCCATGTTGAGCTTCATGAGCGAGCTCTAACTTCAGGACCAAAATGACTGGCAGTTTCTGTCCTATCATAGTTCAGGATTTGATTTCTTTAGCTTTTCAGCTTCTCCTGCTCTGCTAGGATTCTTGAATTAAGGAAAATAATTCAGATAGAACATTTTACGTCATCACTGTGCCTTACATTAAAGCCCGAGATTTTCACTTTGCGGAAAAATGACTTTATTACCCAGCATCACCTTGGCAAGGATGTGGCTAATAGCTCTCTAGGCCTGCAGATTTTTTAAAACTAATTTAGCTTACATTTCAAGTGCACCTGTGTTACAAGGTGATAGCTTTGTCTCAGTTATCTTGACAAATATAGATAGTTCTTGCAGAAATTAATATAGCAAAGAAAAACTTCAGGGATGGAATGCTGACTTAAAGAAGAATGGGGCATAGCAACCCAGTGGGTGGGAACTTTAAAGAAATTTGAACACATATCTAGGAGATAGATGGCATCTTCATGAGGGGTGGTGAGATGTTTTTGTCCCCAAATCATGATACACTAAATCTCTCTTTAAGGGCAATTCTTCCCAGGAGCCTCTTGAAAATTCTACAAGGAAGGGGAAGTGTTAGAAACCACAATTTGGGACTGGAGAGATGGCTCAGTGGTTTAGAGAACTGGCTGTTCTTCCAGAGGTCCCGAGTTCAAGTCCCAGCAACCACATGGTGACTCACAACCATCTATAATGGGATCTGATGCCGACTTCTGGCATGCAGATGTACATGCAGATAGAGCCCTCATACATAAAATAAAAATTAATCTTTTTTTAAAAAAGAAAGAAACCACACTTCAAGGAACAGGTGGGATGTTTCAATGTGTAAAGGTGCTTGCTGAGCAAGTCTAGAGACCTGAGTTCTATCCCCAGAACCACACAAAAGTGGGAGAAGGAAGCTGACTCCATAAAGTTGTCCAACTTCACACATGTGCCATAGCATGTGAAAGTACAAAGGTGTATGTGTACACATGCACTCACACGCATGCACACACACTCACACACTAAATTCAAATGATATTATGACATCAGGGTTTTGGGTTTTTTTTTTTTAAGGATGCAGAGCCTTTGTTAGGGAGCATATATAGTAATTAGAAAAGAGCTCTGTCACATTACTTTCTAATATAAGGAGTAGATCATAGTTGCTTCCAGCGTAATTAACCGCAAAGAGGCCTCTGACCATCAGGAAACAGCTAACAAGAGACATGACTGTGCATTTCCCTAGATTCCTCATATCTAAATCCTTGTTTACTCTGTGTCTCTGTTGTAGAGGTAGTCAGAAAAAATAGTCAGAGGTAAATCATGGCCTGATCATTTGAGTATTGGGCATAAATTTCTTATTCTTAGTTTTTCTTTAATTGGCAAAATTCATCTGAAATTCTGAATCAACACTTTTCTTCAAAGCTAACTGTGACAAAATCACTCTTTTTTTTTTTTTTTTTTTTGAGGAATTGTTCATCTTTTCTTTGACTGCCACAGGCAAATTCTCAGCCTATGAAATATTAAAAAAATAAAAGCATGTTAGTAGTTTATTGTCTTAATGGAGAAGGACATATTGAGGACATGGATATTAACGATAAAAATCTCTACAAGTTGCATGGTTCTGTCACCCAGCAGGGCTGTCAGCCTGGTGTGGTGAGCCCTCACAAGTCCCCAGGCTTTCTTACTGCTGTGCCTGTATTAAGGTTTCTATATATAGCAATTTACATCTAGTAGCTAATTCCATTGGTAAACCAATGGAACCAATTGGTTCCTTAAAGGAACAAGGCACAATGTAGCCCTGGTCTCCAGCTCCCTGCTGCTTGAAATGGAAGCCTCTGGCTTCTGCCTGGATACTCTATGGATCCTCCAGACATCAATCATTTTGTAAATTAGAAACCAACCTTTAGCCTTAAGAACTGCATTGTTCACCCTCAATGTCATTTAGCATCTTTTCTTCCCCAGTGTGCATCCAGATGATGACACCTGTCCTACATAGCTCCCATCTGGAGAGCCAGGAGTCCCATTTTACCCCAATTTTTATATATATATATATATATATATATGTCACTTTCATAAAGGAGGATTTAGAAACAGTAACACATATTTGATTTAACTGAAGTGCAGAAAATGTCAGTCTTTTAAAAATTCTTCCTCTGAAAACATA
The DNA here is from genome assembly GCA_028551405.1 of Uromys caudimaculatus. Classification (NCBI taxonomy): domain Eukaryota; kingdom Metazoa; phylum Chordata; class Mammalia; order Rodentia; family Muridae; genus Uromys; species Uromys caudimaculatus. The sequence continues at coordinate 68,842,278 of CM052709.1, read as the reverse complement.
AGATTAGAAATGGTAAAACTGTTGCATTTTAGGAGAAAAAACATATAGCTGATATCATTTGTCGGGATGGTTTGAGTTTGTGGCAATAATTGATTAATGAATGGTCCACTTATTGCTTTTCCCATAGTCAAATCCTGATGGTTCAATAATGTACACTCTGATCAATGATGGTTTTGCCCTGAAACAGAAATGCCGATATGAGGCTAATTGTGTTTTAATTAGAGTTCAGTGTGTTCTCTCAGTTACAGAAAAGAATAGTTGCAGGAGACTTGTGGATCACTCTCGTGGGGAGAGAGAACAGTCAAGAGACATTTGTATTCACAAATAGCTTTCTGATCGTCTATCCTGGGCATGTTGAATTTTATACTCAGGGCATGTGGATAACCTAGGATCAAATAAAAAGTAAATAAATACAGATCAAAGATCAAACAATCATAACAATAATGAAACAAGAGAGACTTCTTGAAAATCGGAACAATTTGATAATACACATTTTTTTTCATTTATTTACTCTATCTTATTGAGTGTACGGTGGAAGAAGGAGAATGGGTCAAGAGAGAGGGAGGGAGGGAAGAAGAGAGGGAGGGGAAGAGAGGGAGGAAGGAAGGGACGGAGAGAGGAAGGAAGGGCCATCTTCCCATGCTGGGGTGATCCGTGCCTTGGGAAGGAGGGCAGTCAGTCTGTCCAAACAGGCAGGTATGTAGTCGCTCACAATGCTTTATTGAAAAGACTTTGGTTCTGGCCTCCTTTCTGATTCACCCAGGGTAAGTCTTGGAACCATTCCACAACGTCTGGTAGCCTGAGACTCCCCCCTGGCTGGAGAGAGGGTGGTGTCCACTGAACTCTTTGTTTTCCAAGTTTCATCTGGGGGTAAAATTTGTCTGAGTGTCCCTGAGCATTTTTGGAACACTATGCCAGTAGCTATTTCCCTGAAGATGGCGGTGGGTGGCCTGGATCAAGGGCATAAGAAATTTAGAAATCCCAATGTGCTTTTATTGCTGTTGTTGTTGTTCCTCGTGTGAAGAACGCTGCCAGCTAGCCTTCCTCTAGTAAACCCTCTTGTCTTTAGGGATCCTTCATTCCCAATCCGTCAGACTGAGTTCACAGCAGAAAACAGGCTTTTGAGAGAAGCATGTTCCTGGCCCTGTGTGCCCATGCTGAGGGAGGCATGGGAAAGGGTGACAATACACATTTTAAACTCCATATAATTATTAGAAAATGAAATCAAGGAAATTTTTTGAAAGAACGATAGCAACAGTAATAAAACCCTAAGAAACTGGAAAGTAGTAGAAACTAAGAGATGCATATGATCAACATATTCAGTTAATAAAATCAGCAAACAGGCCTTTAGGAGACAAGAAGAATTATTTTCAGTCTCATGTTTTGTGTCTTTTGCATTACTCTGTATTCTCCCTCACATATCTTAAGTGTTTGTTTTTTCCGCCATTTTAAAGACACAGACTCAGCCATGTTGCTGTGACATTTCAGAGCACCACACTTGAAAGCCTGTGCCAAATCTTCCCAAGAGAAGCAACTCATAGGAAATTCGAATTAATTACATTAACCTCATTGGCAGCAAACTTCTGAGGGGGAAAATATTTAAAGATGGCTTAGTGGTTAAGAATGCTCACTACACTTGAAAGGGACTTCAAGTTTGGTTTCCAGCGCCCACCTCCAGTGGCTCACAACCTCTTATAACTCCAGTTCCAGGATATCTGACCACCTCTTTTGGCCTCTGCAGACATCCACATAAGTGGCATGAATGTACAAACATCACACTGATAGTGGCTGTGAAGAAGGGTAGTATATATAGGACTTGTCTGTTGATCTGCAGTTCTACAACTGTTGGCAAGCAGTGCCATATGACTCTTGTCTGAGCCAGTCCAACAGACCAAAGTCAGGTCTCTAATCACAGGACGCTACGTAGAGAGCCAAAGCCACCTGTGTGGGCTGGTGCACACCAGGAATCCCAGCACACAAGAGGTGGAGGCCAGAAGATTAGGAATTGAATACTGACTTAGGTTAGGTGAAAATGGCCCTGTTTCACCTTCCTGAGAACACAACAAAAAACCAACTTGGCAGAAAAATAAAGGTTGTGTTTTACATATTGTGCAAAAGTTAATATTCTTTTAATCTAAATTTTTAAATCTAAAGCCGCAGCTCCTCTGAACAGAAATAGTTAATTACATGTGGCATACACTCACACAGACATACATATAGACACACCATTAAAACTAAAATAAATATTTGTTGTAAAGTGAATAAATAAAAAATTAAAATATAATAAAAAGAGGAAAATCAGATATTTAATTAAACAAAATCTCTTTATCAGCACAAAATCTTATGGATCTATATGGCCTTCAAGGTTTATCCAAATCAGTAAAAATGTTCTTTGACTCTTTTGGTGTGTATGTGTGTGTGTGTGTGTGTGTGTGTGTGTGTGTGTGTGTGCCTGTGTGTGTCCCATGCACATGTGCAATGGTCATCAGATATGCTGATCTGTCACTTTCTGCCTTATTCCCTTGAGACACGTTCACTCAGAAAACCTGGAGCTAGATTGTCAATCAGCAATCCCAGGGATCCCTCTGTCTCTGTCCTCCCAAGACACTGTGGTTAAAGGTTCGCACATAACCATGCCTCGCTTTTCAGACAAGTTCGGGGGGTTCAAATCCAGCTCCTCATGCTTGAGCTGTGAGTATTATCCACTGAGCCGTGTCCTGAGCCTGTCTCCAATTTATTTTTTTGGACAAGGTCTCTCACTGAACCTGGAGCTTGTAGATTCTTCTAGGCTGGCTAACTAGTAAGCCCTGGATCCTCTTGTATTTACCTCTCCAGGGTAAAGATTGCCTGCTCAGTTTTTATGGAGGTGCAGAGAAACAGCCTCAGGTCCTTGGCTGGTATGGCAAGGATTTTATTGATTGAGCCCTCTACTTTGATTCTTTTTCTTAAACGTTGATTTATTATTTTTGTGTGTGAGTGCCTGCACCTCTGTGTGTGCAACGTGTGCATGCAGTGCCCACCAAGAGCAGAGGAAGATGTTGGATCTAATGGAATTGGAGTTAGAGATGACTGAGAGCTCCATGTGGTTGCTAGGAACAGAACTCGGCCCTCTGAAAGGGCAGCCAGCACTCTTAACCCCTAAGCTATGTCTCCAGCCCTTACTTTAATTCTTAATAAAAGCAAATTTTTTTAATGAAAAAAAGTCAACACTTTCAAAAACTTAGAAAAGAACTATGTCAACCTAGAATCAAATCTTCCATGCCATATTTGATTATCTAAATAATTTTATAATTTTAATGTAGTACGTACCTTCAATTTGTTTAGAGAAAGAAGTGATCAAAGTAGCTTATGTTTTCTGTTTGTTTGTTTGTTTTTACTAATTAAAATGTTTGCACACTTTCTGCTGCCTTTTACTGCTGATGGGCACATGATATTATAAGAGAAGACTTATCACAAGTCGTGTTTTCTGGAAGCTGAACATAAAACAGAGTTTGGAGTATGGGACATTTCTTAGAGACCAATACTGTGAAAGGATTCAAGGAGAGGCAGAATTGGAGTCTGGGGAGGTAGCTCAGTGGTCAAGCACTTGCCTAACATGAGCAAGTTGCTGGGTTGATACTCACTACCTAGCCACCCACACCATGAAAAGAAGGCCAAGGAGGGGGGATATAGGATGGGGGAGAGGGGAGGGGAGGAGGGCAGAGGAGGAGGGGGAGGAGAAAAGGGCGAAGGAAAAGGAAGTAAAGGAAGAGAAGCCAGAGGAGGAAGAAAAGATGAAGTGCAGTGAAGATTCACAGGGTCCTTGACAGGAAGGAAGAGATCAATCAAATACTGTCTACTAAAATTGTCTCAGATTGGACAGAAAAGCTAGATCCATATCCTGAGACTAGATCCTGGCCACAGGTAAAAGCATGACCTCTGCCCCTCAGAGGAGGAGCTGTGAGCCAGACTCTGGAGGCTGCTAAACTTCCTTACAGTTGTGCAAGTCCCCCTTGAACATGGATACACCAGGCCCACCTTTGGGTATACCACACCTTTAATTTCTTAGGTACCCAAAAGCACCTAATGTGAAGTACATCTCATTATGGCAACCATATGTTATGAATTGAGAATGCTGTTAGCTGAACTGTGCCCCACAGCCACTGGAATCAATGACATTGCGGGTAGTTCCAGCCATCTGGTTTTGGTCAAGACTGTTAGATGAAGGTGGAAGGGCACATGGTGGGGAGATTCGGGGAGGAGTGGGAAAGGGGGTTTGGAGGTGGATATATATATATAGATAGATGTATGAAATTGTCAAAGAATAAATATTAATTTTAAAATGAGACTGTTAGGAAGACCCACAGCCCCTCACACTCTTGGAAATGACACTCTTGCCTACTCTTGTTTGTTCTGCATTGTTTAGCTTTGCCTTGGTTTTGGGGACTGGGGATTAGGAAGATTTTTGTTGGGGGGATGAGACAGTGTCTCTTCACCTAGCCTAGGTTGGTCTTCAGTTTCTAATCCTCTTGTCTCCACTTCCTGTGTGCTGGCATTCCTGGCATGCATGAGCCCATACAGGTGGCTTTGGCTCTCTACCTAGCCTTTTGTGATTGGAGACCTGAATTTGGACGTTAAACTTGCTCTGACATGAGACTTAGGGTGTTGCTTGCAGGAATCTGATCCAAACAGTAAGTTGAGCTCCTTTACAGTGAAGAGGAGCCTTCATGGTTATCATTGTCAGAAGCAATACCTTAGGCCTGCAGAACCAAAATAGCCAAGCACATTGAGAATTTAGTCAAGGCAAAGTGAGTCCACTCTCGGTTAGAAGTGGCTCCAGAGATCATGGAAACCATCATCTTGTAAGTTTTCACAGCTTTCCTTATGACAACTACCACCCCTTCTAATCACAAACTCAGTGAGGCTGAGCCAACTACAGTGTTCCTCAGTGGGTCACAGACAACCACCCATCTGGATGCTATGAACAGATCAGACAATGAACTAAAATAGTTTATTGGGGGCTGACAGTTTTTAAGGGTGTGTCTGTGATCATTATGATGGGGTGCATATCAGCAAGCAGGAAGACATGATACTGGAACAGTAGCTGAGAGCTTACATCATCCGATCCACAAGTTGGAAAGAGAGAGGGAGAGGAAGAGGGAGAGAGAGAGAGAGAGAGAGAGAGAGAGAGAGAGAGAGAACAAGCAAATTGGGAATAGCATGGGCTTTGAAACCTCAGTGCCCAGACCCAGTGAGACCCCTCTTTCAACAAAGCCACACCTCCTAATCCTTCCCAAACAGTTCTATCAACTGGGAACCAAACGTTCAAAGATATAGACTTAGGGGAGCCATTCTCATACAAACCATCACACTCCACACCCTGGCCCCCATAGGCTTGTGGCCATATAATAATGCAAACTGCGCTTACCTAACTTCAAAAGTCACCATAGTCTTTTACAGTCTCAACACTGTTTCAAAGTTCTAAGTCTATTCTGAGATTCAATGTGCTCTCTTAATTGTAAGTCCTGTAAAAGCAAAAATCAAACCACATACGTCTAATATACAATGATACGGAATATATGTTATCATTCCAAATGGGAGCATATGAGGAAATACTGGACCCAAGCAAAACTGAAATCCAACAGGACAAACTCCAAACCCTGTAGATCTATGTCCAATATCAATGAGCTGAGAGGGTTCCTTGCTTCTAGCTTAGCTGACCACAGTAGACTTCTCTCTCATGAGCTGGCTTCATGCCCTGCCTGCAGTTCCCCTTGGCAGATATCCCATGGCTCTGGCATCTCCAACATCTTGAGATCTCCAACACAGTCCAGGCTTCACCTTCACAGCTTCATGCAATGACTTCTCGGAACCTCCATGAAGGGACTCCCAAGTCACATACATGACCTCAGTGGCTTTACTTAACCACAGATGAAGATTCCCTATTTCTGTATCTTTCAGGACCCTAAATTCAGAACTGCTGAGCCATCTCTCCAGCCGGGTTTATTCTTTTTTTTATGTCTATAAATTTTTATTACATTTGTACGTGATGTGTGTGTGTGTGTGTGTGTGTGTGTGTGTGTGTGTGTGTGTAGGTGTGTGTGTGTAGGTGTGCATGCCACAGTGCACATGTGAAGGTCACTTACACTTATAAGAATTGGTTCTCTCCTTTGACCACTGTGATGGTTTGATAGGTGTGGCCCCCCCTAGACTCGTGTTTGAATGCTTGGCTATAGGGAGTGGCACTATTAGGAGGTGTGGCCTTGTTCAAGTAAGTATGGCCTTGTTGGAGTAAGTGTGTCACTGTGGAGGCAGGCTTTGGGGTCATATATTCTCAAGCTATGCCTAGTGTGACACACAGTCCTCTTCTGCTTCCTGTGGGTCCAGATGTAGAACTAACTCTCAGCTTCTTCTCCAGTAACATGCTTTCTACACACTGCTAACATGTGTCCTGCCATGACAATAATGGACTAAACCTCCATACTGTAAACCAGCCCCAAATTAAATGTTTTCTTTTTTTAAGAGTTCCCTTGGTCATGGTTTCTTTTCACAGCAATAGAACCCTAACTAAAACAACCACATAGATGAAACAGTCACTGTTTGACTTGGCAGTAGTACCTTTACACACTGAGCCATCCCACCAGCCCCTGAAATGGGGATCTCTCTCTCTCTCTCTCTCTCTCTCTCTCTCTCTCTCTCTCTCTCTCTCTCTCTCTCTGTGTGTGTGTGTGTGTGTGTGTGTGTGTGTGTGTGTGTAGGTAGGTAATCCCTATCTGCCTTCCAGTCCACTAGACTAGTCTTCATTGGATGGGAAGCTCTCTGCTTCCCCTTCTTCTATGTCAGAACCTCTCTGCTAGGTTCCCCCTTTGCTCTACCCTGTGGAGCCATGGGACCATAGGCCTTGATCCAAATATTCTAATATTTTTCCCTGTCAGTGATCCTTAGCCTTGGCAGCACCGAAGACTGAAGTTTACCACACAAGATTCCAGGCCTACAGAATCAGGATTTCTCAACTTCTAGCCAAGGAATGTATATTTTTTTTAAAAAGTTACATAGATTTACTTAATCCTCAGCCAGATTTAAGAGTCACTGATCCACAAAATGCCAAGTAATTGTTTTATTAGATTTAATAAATTGGCCAGCTGGAACAGACATGCGCATGCCTCCCACGCGTTGGCACTGTTTCTCTACAGATCTGTTCCTTAACTTCAAAATGTAAGTGTTTCCCTTCTGAAAGTAGAGCTATTTCTAGAGGAAGACATTTGAGTTTGAACTAAAGGTAGATTCATCCTGAAAGCAATGGCGCTGAAAGGCCCTTTGCTCGAACTTGTATTTGTCTCTGTAGTCATGTATCCTTTAGTGATAGCAGCATGCTACTACAGTGGCATGGGACCACAACGTCAACAATATTTTTGGACCATGACTAAGAACAATGACAAAGATGCCTATAGCTTTGATTTGGTGGATTATTATGCGATTCAGAGGTAGTTTTATTACTGCTAGCTGCTCTGATATAAACTAGCTTCCAGTTACAAACCAACCCCCATCTGTGCTTGCTTACCCTACCTTGAGAAATGCAAGTGCCAGCTTCAACTTTACTTCATATTCAGCCACAGCATCAGGGACAACAAAGAAAAGCTGGTGACTGAGAACCATGAATTCAGATAGTATTTAAGATCACACCCTGCGATGGGGCTAGAGAGCTGGTTCTGTGGTTAAGAGCGCATGCTACCCTGTTTTAAGGATTGAAGTTTGGATCCCAATGTACACAACCGCTGTAATTCCAGCTCCAGGGAGTCCAATTTTTTCTTCTGGCCTCTGTGGGCACCTAAACTCATACTCACTAAGACAAACACATAGAATAATGGCTGGAGAGATGGCTCAGTAGAGAGAACTTACTTCTCTTCTAGAACACCCAGCTTACTTAGGTTCTTCCATACACATGGTACATATAAACTCACACAGGCACAGACACAGACACAGACACACACACACACACACATACACACACACACACACACACACGCAATAAATGAATCTTTTTAAAAAAAAAAAAAAAAAAAAAAAAAAAAAAGAGGAGAGCTGGCTGTGGTGGCACCTGCTTTTAATCCTAGTACTTGGGAGGTAGGAGCAGTGGGTATCTGTGGATTCAAGGCCACCTTGTCATAAATGATGAGTTCTAAGATAGCCAAGGCTATGTAGTGAGACTTTGTCTAATAATAAGCAAAACCAAAATAAAACCTGAAAAGCAATGGCCCTAATAAATCCACTAACATGGAGGGGGGAAAACTCACAAGCCCTCAACCCTACACAAAGAATTCCAGGTAACTAAGGGATCCTGAGAGTTGGAGAAATGGTCTTTCCCAGAGAATAATCTCCCAATTAGTTATCCAACACTAAGTGGTCAGCCCTGAAAATATACACATACAGGTGATATTATACAGAGTGAACTGCTTATATTTATGTATTTAGGAATCTGTGTGTGTGTGTGTGTATGTGTGTGTGTATGTGTGTGTACTGTATGTGTGTGTGTGTGTGTGTGGATGTGTGTGTACTCTGTGTGTGTATGTGTGTGTGTATGTGTGTACTGTGTATCTGCGTATGTGTGTGCGTGCATGCGCGCACATGCGTGTGTGTGTGTGTGTGTGTGTGTGTACTGTGTGTGTGTGGATGTGAGTGTGTATGTGTGTGTGTGTGTGTATACTGTGTATGCAAAACGATTAAAGAAAAGGAGGTCATGAATTTGAAGGCCTAGGAGTGCATGGGAGGGGTAGGAGGGAGAAAAAGGAAGGGAAGAAATGATGTAATCATACCATAATTTCCCAAACTCAAAAAGTACTATTAAAAAAAGAGCAAAAACAATAAGATGAAACAAGACTAAAATGAAAACCAGCCAAACCTTGAGTGGTCTTGAGATCTCCGAGCTCATCTGTGAAAGACTATTGAGAGCCATTTCCATAAACATGACAATGTGACAAGGTCAACAGTGGACAGTGGGGCTGGAAGGAGGTCTTTTGCAGTAGGACTCTAAGATGCATCTATGATGCATCAAAACAGAGACAACAGTACTCATTCCTTCTAGCTCTGATGTATAAAGTATGACAGGAAAATCATTGTCTTGTGGCTATGTCATCAAATAGTTGGCAGAGACGTAGTTGTAATATAGGAGAGAAGATAACTGGATAGTAACCGTGTTTGTTTGTTTGTTTTTCTAGAATTTTGAGGACCTTTTTAAAATTTGCCAGTTTCCAATATTTTCTTGTGGTGGTGCTTTATTTTATGATTCTAAGTGAACACAAAATATGTCTTCTTACTTAGTAATTTAAATCATTTTTCTGAAAAAGGACCTCCAGAATTGTAGAAGCTTCAGGCTCACGAGCTCTGGGGAGGCTGAAGTCAGTCTCTCGCCCCCGCACTCTGATAATAGATATGAAAGACCCTAATGGCTTTGCCCTTTACAGCTGCCTCAGTCTCCAGAAAACCAAATCTGCTTATTATTAAGTCTGCAAATGCACCGTTGATGGAGTGTAATGACTCTAAAGGAATCTGTGTGGCCAGAAAGATAAATAATACATTGTTGAAAGGGTTTTGAACTCTTACGATGTTTTGGAAGATGCCATTTGTTAGAAATGAAGGAAATTAGGAGGAAGGCTACATCATGGTCAAAGAGAAAAATGCATAAACAACTAATTGTGATTAAGCACGCTGGAAGAAAGGTGATTTATTTCTGACTTCTGTTCTAGGGAAATATTATAAAATCATCCTCATCTATAAAGACAGTTGAGCAGATCCCACATCACAGAGCTTGTCTGTCATGTTCTCCCTCAGATCCTTTGTCTCCTTTCTTACAAGGTTGTGGTAACCCTTGAGATGGTGCATCGTTTTCCGGAGAAGATGCAAAGAGTTTAGAAGAGGAATTGCCCAGGCTCTCTTGCTGCCAGTCTATCCAGGTGTCTATGCCTGCCGAATCTCACTTCCAGCATGTAACAGATGCAAAAGGAACATTCCGTTCTCCCTCAGACCTCACTTGAATCATCTTGGAACCTACCATCCAGTCTCTAAACGCCATTTATTTAGAATTCTCTACTCTTGGTGTCTTTAGTCATAAGGTTTACTAAAAATAATTGTCGCTGTCTGTAAATGTTTGGTATACTCTGGTTTATACAACATTGTACTAATTTTTTACATCTGTGCCACATTGCTTCTCAGAGCCTTTAATAAACAGTCTTTAAGTGCAGGCTATGGACTGGGGTTTGGAATGTTTCCCAGCTTGTTAAATCAAAACCCCCTTGTTTTGAGGAATTAATTTTTTGAGGGACCATAACTTTGGGAAGTGCTGCTTGGATCATAGGAACATGAAGTAAGGGGATATAAATGCTTTCTATAACATAAAAAACAAGCAAGTGACATGATAATACGATAATAACTTATTGTTATTAGCAAGACTGTGATCATAAAGCAAAGTTGTCTCATCTTTTCTACTGGGTCCACTGAAGCTATCGGTGTAAATTTCCACTACAATAATTTTATTTTACAACAAAATTGAGGAAAAAACATTCTACAGACTTCTGCTGTAAGCTCTTGTCTGCTACCTTGGGAGATTCCATTACATTTTTTTTTTTTTTTTGAGACTCCACTGCATTTATTAAAGGCGTAAACTGTCACAGCAATCACCATCAAACCCCCAAGGATCTATACATAGTTTTTTCACAGAAACAGAAAATCTCATCATGAAATCCCAAGAGCCAACAGATAGCCTAAGCAATTTTGGTAAGGTACAGATGGAGAGGGCTAGTATTCAGGAATTAGTTCTGAATCCAAAACATATTCCAGAACTACAGAGATCAAAAGGGTGTGGTACCGGGACAGGGGCATAGCTCTGTGGTAGAATGTCTTTCATGCAAAAAGCTCTCAGTTCAATCCCTAAAAGGTGGTATTGTTATAAAGACAAATTAATAAACCAAGACAGTGCTATGCAGTATCCAAAAACAAACTTCCACATATATAAATGTAAACAAGTCACCTTTGACAAGGGCGTCAAGACCCTTAGTGGACAAATGCAATTTCAACAAATACTGTTTAGGAAAAGTAGACGTCCATGTGTAACAGAGTGAAGCTGAGGGGCCAGAGAGATGCCTCTGAGGTTTAAGAGCACTGCTTGCTCTTGCAGAAGGACCTGAGTTCAGGTCCCAGAACCTACATGGTGGTTTGTAACCATCCATAACTGCAGTCCCAGGGGATCTAATGCTCTCTTGTGATCTCTGAGGGCCCTAGACATGCACATGATCCAGAGACATCCATCAAAATATCATGCATGCAAAATAGTCAGACACAGAAAATAAAATTAACACAGCTAAACTGTTTTAAAGAGTGGAGCTGTCCTTGTACATGACATTGATCTTGGCAATAAAAAAAAAGCGACAAAGTTAATTTAAATTTTATGTGACTCATAGGGAATCAAAGATAGACAAGCTGTCCATAGCTTAAAATAGTCTGAATTTGGAATTCGCTTTCTTTTCATGTTTTGCAGTTGGTGATCATATGCACACATGAAGGTCTTGCATGGCTATAATAACCTGTGGAGGCTTCTGCTACTTAGATCTTTGGAAAATAGCTCGACTATCCCACAGCCCATGAAAACCTGCAGAACCTCTTTGTTCAGTCTAAGGCATGGTTCAGCATCTGTGTGCACAGCCTGGCAACACCTTTAACTTTTACCTACCCCAGAGACTCAGACTGTCCCTAGTGTCAAGTTGGGAACTTCACTGTCCTTAATGGTTCCTAGAATTCAGGCAACCATCACATCTTATTTGTTTATATTTTTTTTCAATTTTATTTTGTATGTATACTTTTTTGTCTGAATGTATGTATGTGCATCACATGCACTCCTGGCCAGTATGGACGTCAGGAAATGTCGTTGGACCTCCTGGAGCTGGAGTTATAGATGACTGTGCACCATCGTGTGGAGGTTGGGCGCCAAACCCAGATCCTCTGCAAGAGCAGCAAATGCTTTTAATCACTGAAGTGTCTCTTCAGGACCTATTTATCTCCAGGACCTTTCTTTCTTTCTTTGTTTGCTTGCTTGTTTTTTCCCAGACAGGGTTTCTCTGTGTAGCCCTGGCTGTCCTAGAACTCACTCTAAAGGCCAGGTTGGACTTCTGCCTCCTGAGTACTGGGACTAATGGTGTGCACTACCAGGCCCAAATCTCTTTATCTATTTTTGAAACAAGGTTTTGATCTGTAGCCCAGGCTGGCTTTGAATTGCAATCTACTTGTCTCAACTTCCTAGGAGCTGAGATTGCAGGCAGGCTACCATGTCCAGTTCTTAGATAGCCTATGCCACCATGATGGTATCTTAGATAGCCTAGGCCACCATGATGGTATCTTAGATAGCCTATGCCACCATGCCAGGTTCTTAAATAGCCTAGGCCACCATGCTGGGTTCTTAGATAACCTATGCCACCATACCTAGATGGTCCTTAGACCATCAGAACAAATAAAAGCAAGGAAAACACCACCACCACATCCAAGAGGCTGCCTGTCTTTTAACTAAAAGATTACACTTGGCTTACATTGTTCAAAGGAAAAGCTCCATCATAGTCAGAATCACAAAGTAACTTAGTAAGTTTAGCATTTCCACCTAGTTATTTTCTAGGGAGTGTTCTGAAAACAGTGGAGATTTGGAGAAAGGATCCCAGGATGCAGAAAGATCTTCCCAAGAAAAGTACAATCTTTGTCCAGCTGAGCTTGCCTTTGTCATACAAAGCATCGTAGTTCATGCTGGAGGAACAGGTGGCACACAGCTAGGCCAGGAGCTCCTTAGAGTTTAAACCCTGATGTCTTGGATGACTCCTAGACAATTTGGTAGGACAATTGTCATCCATCAATTTTTCAAGAAGAGAAAATGGACAACTCCTGCATGTTTGCATCTCTACATTTTTGGAAAGATCTGGGTAGTGAAAAGCGTCACAGAGCAGGCAGAGAAAAGAAACAGACATTTAAAGCCACTGCACACTGATCTCCTGTTTCCCCTTCCTCTTGTACAGCATTGATATTCTCCTCTATTCCCTCTTCATTTTCCTTGAGGCCCTCATGCCTGGATCGAGGGCAATGACGTCACCATCTGAGCATTCAGGGCAGAGCTGACTCAGGCTGGGCAGCGCCTGGGAGAGAAAGGACAAGAAGGAAGGAATGATTCCTCGGACTTTCTGAAAGCTCAGATCTTCCTCCATGTTTTTATGGGGACAGATCGTCAACTGTTTCCTCACTTCTTAAAGGACGCAGAGAAGGTAACTAAGCAAAGCCAGAAAAGCTAGCAGACCAGCTGTGGTGGCGCATGCGTGTATTCCAAGCACTCGGGAGGCAGAGGCAAGAAAATCTCTGAGTTTGAGGATAGCCTGAACTGCATAGTGATACCCTGGTCTTAAAACCATAGCAAAATAAACACAAGAAAGCTAGTTCAACATCATTCTCTCCTATTCTTCTAAAATTCTTAGTGAGGGTTTCATAAATGAAAGAATTACTAGTGTTATTTTTGTGAGAATGATGCCAATTTTGAGTCTTGTTCTAGGATGGATGAACTGATACAAACCTTTTCAAAAATTATTTTTAAAACAAACCAGAATAATGAACACCTACCTGCTTTCCTGTCACCCTGACTGGATAATTTTCCTGCACTATGACAATTGGATTTCTTTTATTCCCTCTGTACTCTTTAATTTCTCTCAATGTTTGCTATTGTATTTGGAAGCAAATTCAAGATATGCCACATTTCATTTCCTGAAATACTTAAGCATCTATAGAAGATAAGGTTTTTTTTTTTTTCTTAATCATCCTGTTATTGCTAGAATAACAGAGCTGACACCATTGAAACCAACTACCATTCTTTTACATTGTACAATAGGATTGGAGGCTCTGACTCATCTGTTGGGGTTCATTGGCTCATGGAGAAAGCCAAAATTTATTTCTCTGATATGTCGCCTCCTCCCCATCATTTCTTCTCTCAGATCCTTCCTGCTTGAGGGCAGCTTCACCTAGCCTCCCCAGAGCACGAGACTGCTCGTTTCCAAAGTGACTTTAGCTCTCTTCCTTTCTTAAGTTCATCAGAACAGAGTAACATAGGGGAATGTGATGGTCTTTATGTATGCACATGTATATAGACTAAGTAAACCAATTGGGTTTGGTTTAATGTGCTTGTGCGCTGGGAATTATTTAATAATCGTATTCCCTGGGGTTCCTTCCATGGTACCAACATGAATGGACCACACATCAAACAAATAGTGAGAAATAAAATACAGGTGACTGGTGTGATATTTTATGTTCAGTCTTTTTTTCTTTTTAATCAACTCCTCATTTCTCTTCCCATAGCAAAAGTACAAACATAATCCTGCTGACAGCTCAGTCAAATTTCTCTTTCAGCTTAGGTGTGACCTTCTTGAGGCAACTACATGGTCAGCTCAGGACATGTCTTTCATTCTCTTTCTTTCTGGATGGCATCTGGGATTTAGGGATGCACCAATGGACGCAAGGCTCCCTCTGGCCTCTGCTCAGCTGATCCTCACCCCGCTTGTCTCCATGCGGTCCTGATGCAGCTCTCCATGGCTTCTGGTTCTTGGGTCCACCTGTTTCCTCTCTCACCTATGATCTTCTAGATACCCTCTGACACTTCTGCTTTCCATTCAGTGCTCAAGATGGTTGGTAAGTCCTGCTAGCATGCTTCATAAAACCAGGAGTGACCCTCAGTCATGGAATGTTTTGTGTCTTGCTCCTTTTACCCGGACCTGCCTGGCCTCTGGGGGCACTCCTTGTTCTTAGAATTTCTGAATTTCAGCATCTCTGAAGAGATGCAATCTTCCCAGGGTACACTCAGTGAGCTGGCTGCCTCCTGCTGGACCTGGAGTCTCTAACAATGTGTTACGATCAGACCTACCTCTGGCCTGATTTTCACACTGAGTTCAACCAGGAAAGCGCATGCAGCATGGGTCTGGACTTTGTTTTATGCTCTTTTCCTTTAAAACAGTGGTTCTCAACCTTCTTATTGCTGCAACCCTTTTATATAATTCCTCATGGTGTGGTGACCCCCTCCCAACTATAAAATTATTTTTGTTGCTACTTCATAACTGTAATTTTGCTAGTTATGAATCACAGTGTAGAATTTATTTGGAGATAGAAGGTTGCCAAAGGGGTCATGACCCATGGTCAAGAACCACTGCTTTAGAAGCTGAAAGAGGCAAAGGCTTCCCTCAAACCTCTAGGAAGGATGCAGCCACAGAGTTCAGTTTCAATCACCTTGTGGTCCTGGGTGAACGATTGAGTCCTTTGTGCTCTGTGTGAATTCCCTGCACAGAAAATGGGACTCTACTGGGATTTCCAAACATTATTCTGAAGAGTGCTAATTTAGAGTGCAGAAAACTCTTTTCTTATTTAGAGCACAGTTTTTGTTTTGTTTTGTTTGTTTGTTTGTTTGTTTGTTTGTTTTGTTGAGGCAGGGTCTCTCTATGAAGCGCTGGCTGTCCTGGAACCTTCTATGTAGAGCAGACTAGCTATGAATTCAGAGATCCTCCTGCCTCTGCCTCCTGGGTGTTTAGATAAAAGAGTGTGCCACCATGCCTGACTTAGAGCGGTCTTAAACACAAGACTTTGCGGTGCTTCTTACCCAGTTTTTCATGTTTCTGCATGGTTCCATTTAACTTACATATGACAGTTGATGACTCTTGGTGACTGCCACCTGCCACAAACACCTGCCACAGAACCAAACAATCTGTTGGTGGCATAAGCTCCAGGCTCTAAGTACCTCATAGATTTGCATAAGAAATGACAAGATACAGGATTACCAGTCGCTGGAGCTCTTCTTTTAGGGGTTGCCTTTAATAATTACCTTGATCAATAACTAAAAGTCTGAAAATACTTCTTACATTACGACTTCTTATCATCTCTGCAAAGCACTGTAAACATTTTTTCTTTTTAATTTTCTTTGCCAAACATTACTTAAAAGCTCAGCATCATAAACTGGAGGTCACATCCCCACATGGGGTTATAAAATTGAGTGTGGGGGTTGGAAAAAAGCCAGTGCTGAAAGGATTTGGGACAGGCAGAAGGAAAATCCAAATCAAGTATGATGAAGTGTCTCATGTTATGTCAGCGGCTTTGGCTCAGGGCACACAACATGAGCACTTTGAAATGCACATGCTGCCACAGGATGCAACACAATACGCAGGGCCCACAACACCTCAGTGGATGTATGGCTAGCCAATATTATGAGTTTTGTCTCTGCTGTGCATACCGGGTTTTCTGCTCAAGAGACACATAATGATTTAATTATGGAAAAAGAAAGACTCAATATTTTCCTACCACCATTTTTTTTAAGCATACAAGCATTTAATTGATATATTTGTAGATTGTTTTCTGTTGAAATTTTTATTTTGAAACTTGCTGTTTGTGTTTCTGATGGGTTTCCTGGGATTGATGGGTTTAATGGTACACTTGATTAACTCCAGCACTGGAGAAGCAGAGGCAGGTGGATCTCTGAGCTTGAGGCCAATCCAGTCTACAGAATTAGTTCCAAGACAGCAAGAGATACACACAAAAACCTTGCCTTGAAATCCCTCCCCCCCAAAAAAAATCCATTAAATGGGACCTGGAGAGATGGCTTAATGGTTAAGAGCACTGGCTGCTCTTGCAGAGGACCCAGAACCCACCCATATGACAACCATCTGTAACTCTACTCCCAGGAGATCCAGTGCTCTCTTTTGGACATCTACAGGCACCAGACACAAGGCACACATGTAAGTACACAGACACACATGTAGGCAAGACACCCATACATAAGTTTATTTTTATTTAAACATTTTTAATGTATGTTTTCCTGGCAAATATATATGTATGTATATTATATTTATTGTGTATGTGTGTGTTTCTCTGGTACCCTCGAAAACCAGAAGATGGTGTGTCAGGGATTGGAGATACAGATGACTGTGAGCTACCATGTTGGTGCTGGGAATTGAACCTGGGTCTTTCAGCAAGAGCAACAAGTACTCTAAACTGCTGTTGAGCCATCTCTTCAGCCACAAATATAATACAATTTTTAAAAATTAAATGAGTTTTGGCATTGGTTGAAGGCTGACTTTCCAACAATTTTTGAAATGGTCTTAAACACACGTCTTTGATTTTAAATTTATGAAAAATGACATCCAACATTGTAATGCAATCAAGCAGTAATCAATTTTTTTTTTCCGAGACAGGGTTTCTCTGTGTAGCCCTGGCTGTCCTGGAACTCACTCTGTAGACCAGGCTGGCCTCGAACTTAGAAATCCGCCTGCCTCTGCCTCCCTCGAGTGCTGGGATTAAAGGCGTGCGCCACCACCGCCCGGCAATTTTGGGGAAAAAAAAGGTGGAAAATGCTCTATGTCCTGCAATAGCTAATACTTAACTAAACTTTAATTTTTTATCTAAAACTAAACAAACATTAATATCATTAATATGTAAATTTGCTTTTTTACTTTAATAAATGGCAAACCAATACATATACTGGATAACTGTTTTAAAATGTAATTCTTTATAATTTATTATCGGTTAACGATTGATTGGTTCCTATTCCTATTTCGTACACCTATGTACCCAGCATTGTGTAATGCTGGGGAATGGACGGGGAAGCTTGTAAGTGACACTAGTATAAGAAGCTCTAATCTGAACACAGGGACCCAAAGCAGTGACCCGGTGCTGGGCTGTACTTATTGAATAAGTGATCAAATTGACCTGTCCTGGCTCTACTAGAACTTATTGAAACAAAATGAAAAATAATCAATAGGAAAAGAAATGTTCTCAACACTCACATGTACTTAAAGAAAAGGAAAAATACTCACTTTACATCTTCACAAACTTGAATGTTCACATTTTGAAGGGCATTTTAAATAAATTAATTTAATTTTTTAAATATATTTTAAAAATAAATAAAAACTCAAATAGTCAAAGAAAGCCATGAGAGGTACTGCACATCTTAAATCCCCTCACGATCCCTAGAGCCTGGGGGAGACGAAGCAACTCCTAACTCCTAATCCCCCTTCTACAGGCCCACTTCCTCCAGTGAGGCCCCACCCAACACAGCTGTTTCTACAACAGCAGCGCTATGAACTGCAGACCAAGAGTTGGGGCACATGAGCCCTCAAAGCACAGCAGAGATTCTGTCCTTTGAAGCAAACACCCTCACCACATAAGGAAGCCTTGCCAGCTTTACCTCAGATGGCGTGCAGAATCCGAGCAGCCTCATCCTTCCTCTGCCCCCTCGGTCCTAGGCACCAGCACCATTGGTTCATAGCCAATAATGGGACAGACAGAGACTACAGTCCCTCTCTTTTTGTGTAAGAGGTTAGTATGACCTCACACATGCTAGACTGATGCTGAGTGAATTCCCTATTCTTTTTACATTTTATTTTGAAACAGAGTCTTAGTTTCAGGCTGGTCTTGAACTTATCATCCTTCTGCTTCCGCCTCCCAAGTAGTTGAGTGTTCTTCTTGCTTTTCTGTTGCTGTGATTAACCACTCTGACCAAAAACAACTCCCGGGATGCAAGGGTTTACTTGGTTTATACATCCAGGTCACAATCCATCATCGAGGGAATCAGGGTGGGAACTCAAACAGGAATTGAAGCAGAAACCACGGAAGAGTGTTGCTTACTAACTTGCTCAGCTAGCTTTCATAAAAGGTCCAGACTCGCGGCAGCCATTTTCCAGTAACTCACCAAAATGCCCAACACAAAGGGAAAGAGGAGAGGTACTCGGTATATGTTCACTAGGCCTTTTAGGAAACACAGAGTTGTTCATTTGGCCACATACATGTGACTCTATAAGAAGGGTGATATTGGGTTGGAGAACTCTGCCTGGGCCACCAGGAGTCCATAGCCAACGAGCACCAGAGAAAGCTACCCTCCCAGGAGCTTGGAAAAGCCGTGAGTGAGGTTAAGGGGAGCAACACCTCTCACCCAGACCCGCCCGGATCCGCCGGGATCCAGGGCCTGAGAA
>CM052709.1:68809787-68822783 GCA_028551405.1 Uromys caudimaculatus | reverse complement strand
AGCCAGAAGCTGGAAACAACTCAGATGTCCCTCATGAGAGGAATGGATACAGAAAATGTGGTACATTTACACAATGGAGTACTACTCAGCTATTAAAAACAGTGACTTAATGAAATTTGCAGGCAAATGGATGGAACTTGAAAATATCATCCTGAGCGAGGTAACTCAGTCACAAAAGAATGAACATGGTATGTACTCACTGATAAGTGGATATTAGCCCAAAAGTTCAGAATGCCTAAGTTTCACTTTACAGTAACCGCTGGACTAGGAGTGAGGTCCCAGATGGAGGAGTTGGAGAAAAGTCTGAAGGAGCTGAGGGTGTTTGCAGCCCCATGGAGGGAGCAAGAGCGTCAATGGGCCTGACCCCCTCCCCCACCCCCGGTTGTCCTGGAGTTTGGACCACCAACCAAAGAATACACATCTATGGACCCATGGTTGGGACCACATATGTGGCAGAGGATGACCTCGATGGCTATCAGGGAGAGAGGAGAGGCCCTGGGCCTGAGGGTGTCAGAGGCCCCAGTAAAGGGGAATGTCAAAGTGGGAATATGGGAATGGGTGGGCGGGTGGGTGGGAGGTGGAATTCCCTCATAGAGGCGGGGATGGGGAGGGGTTAGGGGGTTTCCAAAGAGGAGACCCAGAAAAGGGGAAACATTGGAAATGTAAATAAAGTATCAAAATTAAAAAAAAAAAAAAAAAAAGAAGGGTAATTATTGTAGACATCAAGGGAATGGGCACTGTTCAAAAAAGGAATGCTCCACAAGTGTTACCACGGCAAAACCGGAAGTCTACAATGCCACCCAGCATGCTATGGGCATCATTGTAAACAAGCAAGTTAAGGGCAAGATTCTGGCCAAAAGAATCCATGTGTGGATTGAGCATATCAAGCACTCAAAGAGCAGAGACAGCTTCCTGAAGCGGGTGAAGGAGAACGATCAGAAGAAAAAGGAAGTCAAAGAGAAGGGCACCTGGGTTCAGCTGAAGCGCCAGCCTGCACCACTCGGAGAAGCACACTTTGTGAGGACTAACCGGAAGGAGCCTGAGCTGCTGGAGTTCATTCCATAGGAATTCATGGCCTAATGTACAAAAAAGAAATAAAGGACCGGTACTAAAAAGTGTTTTCCAAAATAAAAAAAGAAAGAAAGAAAAAGAAAAAGAAAAAAAAAGTCCAGACTCACCTGCCTAGGGTCTTAATTAGGGTTTTTTTTTATTGCTGGGGGAAAACACCATGGACAAAAAGAAAGTTGGGAAGAAAAGGATTTATTTGGCTTATACTTCCATATTACTGTTTATTATTGAAGGATTTCAGGACAGAACTCAAACAGGTCTGGAACTTGGAGACAGGAGCCAAGGCAGACGACATGGAGGGGTGCTGCTTACTGGCTTGCTTCCCATGGCTTGCTCAGCCTGCTTTGTTACAGAACCCAGGATAATAAATTATATAAAATATATAATATATATAAAATATGTATGTAATACATACAGACATATGTCTATGCATATCCATTCCAAAGTCTGCTCTCCCACTCCCCCAGACACCTCTGTCCCTCTCTCACAATCAAGCTTGATCTGGGTCCACATCTATTGAGTGTGATTAGTGATGCCCATTGGAATATTGGTGGTATAACTGTCTTGATCCTGTGCAGGTAAGCATAGCAGCTAGCTCCTTGGCACAATGGACAAGTCATGTCCAGAGGACAGCGTTCCCAGCACTGTTCCCTGTCCTCTGGCTCTTGCTTTCTTTCTGCCCCTTCTTCTTTGGTATTTCCTGAGCCAAGCGGACAGGGCTGTTGATACAGATGCCCCATTTAAGGCTGAGCACTTAACAGTCTCTTGTTCTCAGTACTTGGACCAGCTCTGAGTCTGGGCATTAACTGCACTCACTGCAGAAAGTGGCTTCTCTGGCCAAGGCTAAGGACAACCCACTGAACTTTTCTCTACAGCCTTTCCACTCCCAGCTGCACCCACGGTCCCCCATCTGTTTATTATCTGTCCATTATTTTGCTAGAAGTTCTAACAGGACAAACTTGGAGTCATTGTGGTTCACTGTATTCATGTGTCCCCAACCCTAGCATACTGTCTGGCAGACCACAGACACCATAAATAGTATTTTTATAAATAAACCTAATTAGACTGAAGGAAAGTATGTCTGTTATTATCATAACCATGTAAAAACACACACCTTTGAAAATAAATTTCACTATGGCAATGACGTGCTGACTGAGTACATGGGAGATTTATTTTTTTCTTTCTGAAGACTCTGAATACTGCTCATTGGTAGAGAAACTGACAATCACGTGTGAGGCCCCAGGTTCATCCCTCAGTGCTGCAAAAAGAAGATGGTATTCTTTCCTTAACGTTCCTTAAGGTAGTAGTCTAACTTCTATCCGTATTTGGAAATTAATATTTTCCCATCTTAGAGCAAACCGTGTGATGTCCAAATGTAATAAATTCTAAAGGAAATCTGTTGGAAAGTGTTGCCTGCTGGGTTTTCTTTGAAGTGGCAACACAAACACAAGTGAGAAGCTGTGTCTCTGTATGATACACACACTCTCTCTCTCTCTCTCTCTCTCTCTCTCTCTCTCTCTCACTCTGTCATTTGCATGGGTGACTCTCTCTCTCTCTCTCTCTCTCTCTCTCTCTCTCTCTCTCTCTCACTCTCTCTCATGTGTGGGTGATTTGCCTGCATGTATGTCTGTGCACCACAAGCATGCATGATACCTATGGAAGCAGGAAGGAGGTATCAGATTCCCTGGAACTGGACTTACAGACGGTTGCTAGCTGTCTGACGTGGAGGCTAGGAACCAAACCTGGGTCCTCTGCAAGAATAGCAAATGCTCTTAACCAATAAGCTATCTGTCCAGTTTCCATCTGACATTCTTAAGAGGGTCAGTGGTTTTTGCTTGTACAAACTGTTCATATATCGAACACTGCATTGTACCCCTCCCATGTCTAGATAAATGTCTCCCCAGCAGCCCGTGTGTTAGAACCCTATTAGAAGGTGGTGTAACCTTCAGGAAGTGGGATCTGGTGGTCTGGCTAAGTCATGGGAGCAGGTCTGTAAGGATGAACACTGGGCTTCAGCCCATCATCTTCCCTTTGCTTCCTGACTACCAGGAGATGAAGAGTTTGTGAATCACAACATACTGCTCAACACAGGTTCAAAAGCGACGGGGCTAGCTGACCCAAACTTTCTTACACTGAAAACCAAGGCAAACCTTTCTCCTTTATAATTTGATTATCTCAGGAGTTTTGTTACAGTCATGCAAAGCTAACAAACACAATTCCAGTAATATATATGATGAAAATTAAACTTATATTTTAGAATAGTTTTAGATTTACAGAAACTTGTAAAAATTCCCAGTGGTCTCAAAATCATCACACCTAGTTTTCTGTGTTATTCATATTTTACTTAATATTACATTAATATTCTCCATTTGTTATAACCAAGGACCCAGTATTGATGATATATTATTGGTCATTAAAATTGGCACTTTGTTCAGATTTCCTTAGCTTATCCCCAGTGCCCTTTCCTGTCTTTGTGTCTCCTCTAAGATATTCACAGCACATCTGGCTAGCCTGTTTCCTGGGACTCCTCCACTGAATTCTTGGTTCCTGGAGGTCAAGCATCCTCACCAGTTCCAATGTCTTCTGAAACAGGACCTCGGTAAATGTTGAATTTAATCGACCCGGTTTCTATTTTAAAATGTCAACTATTTGATGGAATGATTTAATACTTGCTTCTGAGTAGCATTATCTGCCTGGACATCTATCCTTCCAATACAAGCAGTGATATTTCACTTGCCCCTGAGGTTTTATGAAGGGCTTCGTTTATTACAGCTGGCAGACCTGTGGTACAAGTCTAACTCCATAGGAAAAGCCTGTCCTGCTGCTGCAATACCCACCACCTGTGTCTCAGCTTTGATTGTCAGAACTGGGTGAAAGCCACCCCATTGCTTTTGGCTGCTCCACCTTGGGCTACATCTGTGGACACTGAGGCCTCTCTCACAGGCATCTGTGGGGATCCCTAAATGATCTACAGGAACCCTCAACATAATAATAATGAATGCTTCCAGTGAGTTCTACCAGTGGATGGGGCTTGTTGTTTTATATTACATATCCAAGATACCCAAATTCTTACAGTGTGCAATATTATGCAGTAAATAATTTTATCCCAACTTTAGTTTCAAAAACCAAGGCACAGAAAAGATAGCCTGCAAATATGCAAAGGCTGAGGGACAGACCTGGAATCTGGACTCAGAGCCGCCGAAGTGCGTGTTCTGTGAATGTGCAGACCCTGAATTGTTGGTTCTCAACCCTCCTGATGCTGTGACCCTTTAATACAGTTCCTCATGTTGTGGTGACCCCAACTATAAAATTAGTTCCTTGCTACATTATAACTGCAATTTTGCTACTGTTACGTATCCTAAAATATCTGATAAGCAAGATATCTGATATGTGACCCCCCCCAAAGGGGTTTTGATCCACAGGTTGAGCATAGCTTCCCTAAATCCTTTGTTAAGACAGAGGCTTATGAAACTAGAATATTCATTATGGGGTCAAAGAAGGGACCATAGACAAGAGATTTTTCTGAGACCATGGCTGTTTCCTGTTTACTTGGTTCCTCAAAAATTAAAGAATCCAGCAAATAATAGTATCTGATATGCTCATGATATGAACAGGGTTCTGGTAAACCCAATTCAAATCCTAGCATTCATACTGAGCTGCTTGCTGACAACTTATGCTCCAGTTCAGCACATTTTCCTTCCCGGGGAAAACTCCAGGTCCCAGCCTGACCACACTTCTAGGCTTACTCTTGCAGACACTGGGCCTCATGGTTCCTTAGGTCAGGTGCCTGTGGCCTACCTCACACTCTCTAGATGTTACAGACCCTCCTCATTGACACAAGGAAGTCCTTACACAATACCTTTAGGAGTCCTAAGAATGAACATTTGCTCCGAAGATATAAAATAATTGGGATGCTGTGTTTCCATCAAAATAGTATCCAAAGTGGGGGTGGTAGTTTGTGCTTGTGATTCTAATACTTGGGAGGCTGAAACAGGAGGATTGCTGTGTTTGGCACTGTAAGTTCCAGGCCAGTCTGAGTTATAGTTTGGGATATCTACCCAAAACAAAGCAAAAGAACAAAAATCTATCCAAACTCAGTAAAGTCTGTCATTGTTAATCAAAGTCCTGCAACTGTTTACAGAAAGTATGGGCCAACGTTATACAGTGTCTTTCAAAGATTGTTCCACACTTTGGGACCTAAATCACCATGAGCTACACAAGAAACATGGTTGAAATCTGATAAATACTTTGGCAATGCTGTTCGTTCACACTGGATAGGAGCTGGAATATCTGGTTCAGAGCTCATGTAAAGCAAATCTGTGGTCTTTGTATAAGTTCCAAGGTCCACAGGCAGGGATGATTTTGTCCTGGGGGTGGAGGGGGATAGTTTTGATTGTCACAGCTGGAGTGCTCCACTATTGACTTCAAATGAGTGATGGCCAAAGACACCACTTAACACTGTCCATCTACAAAACAGCACTTGCAATAAACATTTAAATAGCTCAAAATGTCCGTAGTCCTGGTGTGAGAAAGTCTGCTGTAAGGTGAAAATGCAGGACAGGCTATAGATGCAAAAGCTTACGTGTTTTGCCTAAACATACACTATGTCCAAACACACAGGTCTTCGGAGCTCTTAAATGATAGCTTGTGCACCTTTGGCATGAAGCTGCCTGGGTGAAAAGGGCTATACTGATGCACACTAGCCCTCTTGCTTCTGTGCACCTCCCTAAGACACTCTTTCAAGTTCTGACCAGCCTTGCAAGCATAGCACACACCTAAGCAGAGCTTAAAGATCCCAGTTTGAAACTGTGTGAGGCGCACATGCTAAAAGGGTACACATGAGAAGCAGAAAGATTTAAAGCTCCAGTTAGCTTTGAGTCAGTCTGCAACCTTTCAAGGCCAGGAGATAATCTTTTTGTCCCATCCACCTGACTTTTCACTACTGTCCCCATCACAGATATTTAAAAACAATATTGCCCCCAAATAATAATTAGAAAGCTTGAAACTAGAAAGTTACCATTTTAAAACAAGTTTAACTCAAGACCTTAAATTTAAGGCATAGTACATTCATTATTCACATAGAGTAAAATATATACTTATTTCCAAATGCTACAGAAATGTCATAGTTGTTTAGAATTCCCCCAGAAACTTGTGTGTGTGTGTGTGTGTGTGTGTGTGTGTGTGTGTGTGTGTGTGTGTATAGACAGTCTCATGTAGACCAGGCTGGCCCCAAACTCCATATGTAGTTGATGATACTTTGAATCTCTAATCACCTGTCTCCACCTCCCAAATGCTTGGATTACAGTTTTATGCCACTGTGCCCAATTTCCCGACTGCTGGGGATGCCAGTGGGGTTGTGTGCCAGCACTTCCCAAGTGACCAGTTGGGCTGCATTCCCAGTCTTTCCATCCAGCTCTTATTGGCTCTGCCCAGGTTCCTTTCTGTTCTCCCCCTTTAATGTGCTTCCCAGTCATCAGGGTTTGGGGGGGGGTGTATTTTTTTTTCAGCTATTTCCCATGGCACCTTGTGATCTTCAGAGACTCGGGGCAGAAGGTGTAGTGTTCCTACCGTCTGAAAGAGGAGGAGGAGGAGGAGGAGGAGGAGGAGGAGGAGGAGGAGGAGGAGGAGGAGGAGGAGGAGGAGGAGAAGAGGAAGAGGAAGAGGAGGAAGAGAAAAGAAAAAAAATCTTACAAGGCCAGTTTTCTCCCCCCTTTTTAGCGAGTGGGGAGATGAGTGGCCATTTTCCTCATCAGAGGCAGAGGAAGGGGCACCTGAAGAGACACACGGGAAGGAGAGGTTAAGAATATCTGAATATCACCATGCAGGCTGCACTCAAACCCTACTGTACTGAGTTACTTCTTGCTGACTTGTCCCTTTGGATTTCTATTCCATAAACCTTGGAGTTTTCATTAGGCGGAGAGTTTTGTGCTCTCTGCGTCCGGATGATTAAAGTTTAAGTGGGCACATGAAGGAGGGAAGTGGGAGAGGCTAGCAGCTGGGTTTAAACTGGACTTTTCGGTGTGTGAACTCCCTTGTCAACTACTTTCTCTCCCTTCTGCCTCTGTAACCGCCTGGTACTAGAAACAGCTGCATCTACAGTGGTCATCGCCAGGAAAACAGCTGTACTCTGCTCCCAATCTGTCTTTTCTCCTCAAACTCAGGAAGCAACATTTCCGAGGAAGAAAGGAGAATTATCCAGTTCCCAAATTTCCTCCAAATGGCGAAGGGAAAAAAAAAAGTGCTCTTCTCTGCTTCCACTCTGAGATGAGCCCTGCACCGACGCCTGGGCCCCGCTAATAAAAGCGCAAAGCGTAAATGGCTTGGGGATTATTGGCTTTCCCCCTTGGACTGAGACATGAGATCACGATTTTCAGTCGGGGAAGGAACCGCCTCTGCCAGGCTGCCGAGGCCGCCGCTTCCCCTCCCTGAGCGGGTCCTGCATTACATCACGGTGAGCTCTTGCTGGTAGGGGGAGAGGAGACTTCTCCCGGGACCTAGCCCCAGACAAGGAAGGAGAAATCAGATAAAAAGGAGGGGTGGGAGGAGTGATGTTGAGGAAGTGGGAAAAGGAAACAGCGGGTCCCAGTAGCACACCATCTTTAGAGGCTGTGTGTACAGGCAAAACGGAACAGCCTAAAGCAGCTGCACCCCCAAATGCCTTCCTGCAACACCTCCAAACCCACCTGAACCCCAATTTTAAGTTCAACATAAACTGATACAGAAAGCTGTCAGGATACCTAGGTAGAGAGGATTAAGGGTGCCTCAGTCAGGCCCCCTGGACTGGGAAGGACGAAGAGCATCCGCACTGGGGTGGGGTGGGGTGGGGTGGGGTGGGGTGGGGTGGGGTGGGGTGGGGTGGGGTGGGTGGACCAGAGGGCCGGGCGGGGGCGCAGCAGCCAGCGGTTACCTCCCCTGACAGGCGACAGCAGTCAGAGGGGGGAGGCAGAAGCGCCTCCTCCCCGCACTGAGCCCGGGCGGCAGCTCAGGGGGAGGACGGTGCCTCACCTAGCCCCCATGAGGGGCGTATCATGCCATGGCAGCGCCTGCGAACGACAGCAGCGGCAGCCCCAGAAGCGGAGAAGGAGTTGGGGCTGGAGCTCGGGACGACGGGGACACGGGAGTCCGGGATGCCGCGGCGACGGCCCCCAGCCTCCCTCCGCTCGAGGACTACGAGTGCAAAATCTGCTACAACTACTTCGACGCGGACCGGCGCGCCCCCAAGCTGCTGGCATGCCTGCACACCTTCTGCCAGGAGTGCTTGAGCCAACTGCAACTCCGCGCCGCCGCCGCCTCCAGCGCGGTCCCTGAGCGCGCGCCTCGCCCGCCACCCTGGCACGGCCCGCCAGGCGCCATCGCGTGCCCGGTGTGCCGCCACCGCACGCCGCTGCCGGACAGCCGCGTGCATGGCCTGCCCAACAACACCAAGCTCGCCGAGGCCTTCCCGCTGGCTCTGCGAGCCGCACACGATCCGTTGCCCCAGGACCGCCTCCCGCCGCTGGCCTCCAGCCGCCCCGCGCCCACCGCCGCCCCGCCGCCAGTCCCCGCCCCGCAGCCACCCCAGCCGGCGCCACCACCCGCTGAGGACGCCGCCCCCGGACCTCGGGGCCGCCCAGGTCTCCGCGCCCCGGGCGCCTACGAGAGTTGTCAGAACTGCAAGCGGGCGGCGCTCACCGCCGGCTGCGTGTGCGTGGTCTTCTCCTTCCTCTCCATGGTGGTGCTGCTGTTCACCGGTCTCATCTTCGTCAACCACTATGGCGGCGGTGGCGGTGGCGGTGGCGGTGGCAGTGGCGGCGGCGGCGGCGGCGGCGGCGGCGGCGGGGGTGGGGGACCCTCGAGCAGCGGTTCGTCCCCCGGCCCCGCCCCAGCTACCGGATCGCCCTCGCCCGTGGGACCCATCTGCCTGTCGGTGGCTAGCATCCTGGCGCTCTTCTCCGTGGTGGTCACCTGGATCATCTGCTGGCTCAAATACCGGCCCGAGGGGGTGGCTGCGGGCTCTACAGGAAGAGGCGGCAGTGGCTCCAGGGCGCGGGAGGCCGCAGCTCTGGGCAGCGCCCGGAGGAGCGATACCTAGCGGAAAGGCACACCCGGCTCCCGGTGCATCACCTACCCTCAGAGACTCCATAGGACCCGGCTTTGAACTCAGTGAGCTGAGGTTTGTCCTCGCTTCGTCTGTGACCAAGGACCACCGAATCACTGCGGAGCCTCAGTTTCCCTCCTCTTGGTCTTTCTGTTCCCTACTTCCTTTACTTTGGGTGAGAGGGAAGCAGAAGAGAAAGGGATGCTGGTGTGTGTGGGATCCCCTTTACCCAAACCTCTGCTTTATGCGTCACTCCCAACCTGACCAAAGTGTGTAGCTGTCCCTTCCCCAAAGCCTGAGGATGTGCAGAAAGCGGATTCCAGGAGCCTAGGACTTGGGTGCTCGCTTAGGGGTACCGCGCGCGCGCGCGCGCGCGCTTGTCTGCAACAGTTGTGAATGGACTTGAATCTCCTAAAGGAAAGATGAATAAGATGTAAATGCAAATGATCTTCCTGCATCTCCGAGATTCCGGGAGGACAGAGTAATGAACAGTCTGGATCCAAGCGCATAGAGTTGAGCGTCAGGCTAGACCTTGCTCCAGCCGGCGTCTGCGCGGAGCTGGGCAGGTGTTCAGCGCGCGTCCAGGGCTGTCTCTGGACTCCCTCAAGCGCGCACTCGTTGGTGAGCCACTGCTTTCCGCCTGGTGGCTGGAGCCGAGCCCAGAAGTCCCATCTCCTGGAGGCTTGCGGTTGTTTTATTCACAGTGTTACTGCCAGGCAGTCATTTTCATCTTCTGTAACCGGACTCGACTCAGGGAGCTTAAAGAGCCTGACCTCCCTTCTTTCAAAACTGACTGACTGTTGCCCCCACCTGGAAGACACTGAAAGCTATTTATTCAAAGTATAAACTATAAGCTTCCCCTTTTTCCGTGACCGCCCCCCCCCCATTTCAGTAAAAAAGAATTTATTTTTGAGTATATAAATCTGGAAGTTTTGCACATTAAGATCTCCAGAAGTTGTTTTGAGCGGTGTCATTTCTCTTACCTCTGATCCAAACACATTTCAAAATAAGCAGAAAATCAAGGCGTGTTAGTAATTTAAGATTTTATACTGTGAAACAATAACTTTCAACTATATGAAAACACATATAACAATGCCCAAAGATAAACTGAATGTCTCTGCCTCTGGTTATCAAGATAACGTACATTTAGCATATTTTGAGTTTAACTTTCTGTTGCCATGGAATCACTGGAATGTCCACACTAAATGGGGAAAAAAATACATATCTACCTGATTTTGAGACTAAAGGAACGTTTTGTGGGTGTGTACTGCACATGGTGGAGTTGCCTTGTTAAAAGAAAAACATGAATCTACAATGTATTTTGTGTGAAAACAAATGTCTTATCCCACCTTTTGGAAGTTGGATAGTTTTCATGCTCTGAAAAAAAAAAAATCAGAGATATCCCTGTGGGCGTGCTGTTTTTCCTCATGTATTATGACGTCTGCATGATGCCTCTGTATTAACTGATCTTGGGTGAAGCATTTGTATCTAACACATGAGTGGGGTCATTTATTGGCCATCTATAAGTAGCATGACTGAGATTTCGGAACCACAGTATGGCGTGTTATATGTCTATGCCGTCTTAATAAAAACAGGAAGTGTTTGTAGAAAACAAGACACACTGGGTTTTGGTACACTTTTATTTCATGGTGGAATCGCTCTCAGCTCTGTGCCCAGTCTTCCTTTTCCTTGGGGACCTGCTTCTGTTCAAGTCCTGACTGCAGACTTTGCTTGAGCCTCAGAGAGAAAAATAATTCACACGTGAGAGTGTAGTTGGTTAAGATGAGCATTTTGTGTATTTATTAGCCTTTTTTTAAAAAGAAATTTTCCTATTTTTTCTGTGCATGGGCGCATGTATGTCTGTGTACTGTGTGTGTGCCTGGTGCCCGTGGAGGCCAGGAGAAGGCCTTGGATCCCCCGGAACTGGAGTTACAGACCAGACCGAGTGTGAGAAGGCATGGGGACCACCATGGGGTTACTGGGAATCTAACCCTGGTCCTCTAATGCTTTTAATCATTGATCCTCATTTTAGCTTCTGCGCTTTAATAGGACCCCCTGAAGACCTCTCCTGAAGACCCCCCCCCCAACTGCTGTAATATTCTGGAGAGAGAAGAGTTTAGTCCCCTGTAACTCACACAAAACCTAGATCCTGATGTCACACTGCTGTTGGTTTCTGTGACCTGTGTCTTGTCCCGAATGAGAGTCACATTTCAGAGGTGAGTTGTGACTTATAGTCTCCAAACATCTTGTGCTGCTTTTATATCTTTTCCATTTTATTCACTCTTTCCTTACCTCCTCTGCATACATTCCGTTTACAGTCACTGTGACCCAAATGCATCCCCGCACGGACATGTGTGTACATGTGGATGGATGACATGGCATATGCACACAAGCAACAGAGCTTGGCTTTGCGGATGTGGCTATTCGTACACAAACATGTGTTTGCTATTTCATTCCCTTCAACTGGCAGCCTAGAAGTCTGCCTAGTTACTTGGAGACCAGCTGGCTTCTTACTTATAGCTTATTTATGACCCACAGAAGTGAACCGGCGATGTAGGCTGACCGGTTTCTCATACAGGAGAAGTGCATCTTTGAGTTGC
This sequence comes from Uromys caudimaculatus, assembly GCA_028551405.1. Taxonomy (NCBI): domain Eukaryota; kingdom Metazoa; phylum Chordata; class Mammalia; order Rodentia; family Muridae; genus Uromys; species Uromys caudimaculatus. Next base: position 68,811,038 of record CM052709.1, on the reverse strand, counting down.
CTCCATCACAATGAGAACCACATTTTGGTTCTTTTGCAGATTACACGTGTAAATTTCTTGTGGAAATTGAGTTAGAATTGCTGAAAATCAAATAGATGTCATTAGTGGCTCAGTACATAGAGAGATTTCCACCTTGGGTGACCTTGCTTTGGTTGCTAATTTTCTAACTTTCTTACCAGAAACAAGAGGGTCGGCAAAACGAGGTGATGGAATATTTGTCTGCTCCTCCTGCATTGAGGTGTGTGAGCCCTCTTTCATTTTGCAGATTTGATTTAACCATTTTCCCAAAATCCTTTGTTACTTTTATTTTTACACTTATCTTTTATCCGCCCTTACCTTGCCTCCACGACAGAGACTGTAATTACTATAACAGGAATGCATCTCCACTGTGTAAACGGATATGTATGCCTTTTTGTTATTTGTTTTGTAGTTGTTGTGTTGTGTTGTGTTTTGTTTTGTTTTGTTTTGTTTTGTTTTGTTTTGTTGAGACAGGGCTTCTTTGTATAGAAGCTCTGGCTATCCTAGAACTTGCTTGGTACACCAGGCTTGTCTCTCATTTACAGAAATCCACCTGCCTCTGCCTCCTGAGTGCTGGGATCAAAGGTATGCACCACCATGTCTGTATTAGATATGTCTTAAATATCTACACTAGTAACAGAACTTGACTTCCACTTATGGAAAGGCCTGACATAACATCTTAGACAAAGCAGGAGTTTGGAAAGCCATCATTGGAATAGTATCTTCATTGTCTAGAGGACGTCGGGGATGACAGGAGGTACCTTGTCATGACAATTCTCTCCTCAGCCCCTTAGAGGACACTGAGTCACTCTTGGGTACATCTTCAGAGTAGGAAGGCCCAGTAAAATTAAATCTAGTCTGTCTTGCACAGCCTTTTGGAAACTTGAAGAGCTCGTGACTCCAGAGTTCAAGGGCTGCAGGTTAGTCTAAACTTTAAGTGAAGGTGTTTATCCTGCCCGCCTGCTTGGCCCCTGAATGCTACTTGATATGAAAGCACATTAGCACCTGCAGCCAGATGACACATTCTGAGGCTTGTTTTTTTCTTATTTGGAAAGACCTTGGGAAATCGGCTGACCTCTTTGTACCCCAGGCTCTTCAACAGCAAAATCTGAGGGGAACAACAGTAACCCAACCCTGCCTCAAGAGGTTGGCAGGAGGATTTGTACTCATAGGAGTACCAACTAAAATGCCCTGGATACTAAAGCTCCATGCACCTGTGTTGTTGCTTTCATT
>CM052709.1:68752850-68809687 GCA_028551405.1 Uromys caudimaculatus | reverse complement strand
GAGGGGGAGGGGGAGGGGGAGGGGGAGAGGGGGTACCATTATTGTACCTGATTGTACCAGATGCAAAGTAAAAGACCTTGTTTTTCTGGTCCTCCCACAAAGCACTGGTGAGTTCTCAGCACAAAGTGGAAAACTCTGGAGTAAATGTTGAACTTCCCCGACGACTCACTCTGCTAGTCAGAACTCTTGAGGTCTGAGGGCTATGGAGTGGGTGGGGAGATGGTTTTCTCTGCATCAGAAGGATATTTTTAAGTGTGGAAAAACTAAGGGCGAGGATTAGCACAGTTGGTGCCCAGTATGCCTAGAGCTCAGCATGGTGGTAGATGGTACACTCCGGGAATGCCAGCCCTGGGGAGGTAGAGGCAGAAGGATCCAGAGTTCAAGTCATCCTCCAGTATACATGTAGCCTGGGCTACTCAAGACCCTGTCTCAAAACAAAGCAAACAATAAAATGCATGAGAAATGTTTTTACAAAAAAATTGTCCTGAGTAAAAAACTGAAACCCTTCGGGGAAATTAACACTGCATATTCATCCACAGAACCGCAGTAAAAGGATATTTGGCATTTGTTTCTAAGTGTATCTGCGTTGTGACACTCAGGATTGTGAGCATGTTTGTACTGTACTTTCTACAAGGAGTGACACTTGACAGAAGTCTTCCCAGAGCACCGAGAATCAGTTCTGTTACCTTCCATTACTCCTTGTTTTATTGATCCATCCAGCCTGGTCACCAACCTACTAATTTTATGGATCTCAGCAGCTCCACCATCTGATTAATTCTGTGACCCAACGGGCATTCTCTCACATGCAACTTAATTCCTAGTTGTTAATATCTGTGGTTTACATTTCTGCTTTCACGCAAAGATGAGTAAATTCAAATCATGGGCATGCATTCTTGCTGAGTGTATACCTCTCTTTCTTCCTTTGAAGTCGGGTTTCATTGTGGGTGTTAGAGGGTGGCTTAAAAGACTAGCTACTATTTGAGCAGTCACTGTCGCAAAGATGAGTGTTAAAAGCAACTGCAGTTGACTTTAGTTTGAAGTTCTGTGATTGAATCAAGTACAGGGGAGAGTTTTCTCTGTCACTCGCTAGGTCTCTTGATAGTCTACATAAGATAAGCGTTGAAAGCTTAGCCCATCACCATTTCCGTCCATCAATTTTGATTCTGAGGTTTCTGTTCTCTTAAACAGATCTAAACGGTGCCAAAGAGAAACAATTTTGTTTCCGTGATAAATTTGCAACCATTCCCGATTGTAAGACATTTGGGGAAGTGAGTGTTTATAATCCAATCACCAAGAATATGGCCTCAGAAGAATGAGCGCATTTCCTTTACAAAAACAGTTGTCTTTGCATGTAAAATTGGATTATCTTTGGTTTAGAAATGCCAATTTCCAGGGGGTCCAGTGTGTGGGGGAGGGGCTGGAATAAGAAAGGGTGGAGAAGGCTTCCTAACCTATAATATTTCAAAACAGATCCTGGCATAAACATAAGAAAGTGTCTAATCTTTGCAGAAAGATACGTACTTCAACAGCTATTTCAGAAAATATGGGCGATGTGGTCCCCTCTGTCCCCGAATAGTCTCCATCACATATAAATTAATATTTCTATTGTGTGTTCGTTGACCAAACAATTTTTCAATTGAACTTGAGGAGTCAAGATGGTGTAGCCTCTGCCTTTAATGTTTTGGGGAGGAATTATAACTCCTAGTGAGAATTAGAAAATTTGTCTGAGGGGGGGAAAACTGGGAGGAGTAACTTCGTCAAGGACAATGATTTGTCCTGTTTCAGAGGCCTGTTTCTTACTAATACACAGAGCAAATATTTCTTGATGGGAGCCTTCGCTCAGCTACCGCACGCAGGTCCAGAGATACCTGGCCGGCTGGGACAAGTCTGCAGAAGCTCTGGCCCTCGGAGGCCTCAGTTGATTGGCCAGGGCGGGGAGGAGGGGGCGCGGTGGCTTTTCTAAAAGGCGCCCCAGGTGATTTTCTAAGCTGCTAAAATTGGGAGCCCTATATTTCACACCTTAATGAAACGCCGCTGTCTCCCTAATCTCTCTTTAATGAACTCGACCCTGCCAGGTTTTTTTGTTTTTGTTTTTGTTTTTTTGTTTTTTTAAAGTAGAAATTCCTTGAAGGAGCAGGACAGTCCTTGGATTTCGGAAGTGGGTATACTTAACTTTGGAACTAAAGGAGAGCTATTTATTTTAGCCTCTGCTCTGGCTCACCTGCAAGCGCGCGCCGGTGTGCTGTGATTATTGTAATCTAGGTGCAGTGCCTTCTAACTTGAGGCTTTTCTGTGAACTTTCCCATCCCTGCTAATGTGTCTGTGATCTTAGCTACTCAGGAAACCAAGGCAGAAGTTGGCGACCAGCCTGAACAACATAGTGAGATTTAATCTATAAACAAACAAACAAAGATTTAGGGCGATTTCTGAATAACCAGGAAAGTCTTGTGGCTAAGTGAGCAAACCATTTCTAACGACCGTGGCCAGTGACAGCTCCTAGCTCCTCTGGGGACAGGTGCGAATATTGGCTCAGTTTTGATGTCGGAGCTAGCTAATGTCTTGAAATAATTACTGGGAGAGCTATTAGGTTTCCTTATAAAGTTCCTCATGAATATTAATTCCACACCCTTGGAGTCAGATGTAAATAGATTTGCCCAGACACAGACCCACCTTCAGTCCTGTGAGGCGGGGCTAGCCTTGATTTTTTTTTTTTTTTTTTTTTTCCCAGAGTTTGAATACAGTTGTTTTCGGTGACTCCCTCTGGGCTTTTGAGAGAACAAGTAGAGGCCATCTACAGGGTCCACAGGGTGCTTCTGCTACTATTGGAAAACCTGGGGCAGCCGTTGCAAAGAGGTTGCCAGCGGGGTTGGGGTGGGGGCTTCCCCTTAGAGACAGCGGGAAGAATATGGCATCCTGGGGAGGGGTCGTCTCTATCATCTCACCAGCCTTCTAATCAGGACAGAATCCATGACTGACTAGGGGTACAGCTTCGCAGCTGCTATGCCCTTACTCCTAGCCCAGGTAAATATTCGTTTGAGATTCGGAAAGAGGGTACCAGGACAACTCCAAGACTCAAAGGCATGATCCAGAAACTTTTCTGAGAGAGATAAAAGGAGAGGGGGGAGAGGAGAGGGGAGGGGAGGGGAGAGAGAGGCGAGGGGAGAAAGAATATATCTTATGTACTGATGTAACCCAGGCTGGTTTTCTATACTACTCTTGAGATTACAGTCATGTCACAGCCTCCATACCAAGTTTTATACAGCACCGAGGATCGAACCTATGCTTTCACATCTGGCAAGTAAACAATTTGCCAATTAAGCCCCACCCCGTCCCTGCTGTCCCTGTCACCTAGACTACTGTTTAGCTAAGGCGGTTGGTTTAGCCTCTCCCTGCCTCCACCGTTGTAGCCCAGGCCTCCCGTCTGCTAAGCAAGAGCTCTCCCACAGACACACCCAGACCCCGGACACCCTTTGAGTAATCTTGGTTTTCAGCCTCAGGTGTCTTTGGTGATATTTCCCGACTTCAGGGTCTTCAGGGTATTATTACTACGAATGGGCAGATCGAATTTTTAACAGCCTGGGTTCCCACCATCCACTCCGAGAAAGTTCACAGCTATTAGAAATAGCAGGAGTACTCAAAGCAGGAGTGTGGTGGCGCAGGGAGTTGCATTCTTGGTCGCGGTTTTTCCCTGCTTGGCGGGAAAGCAGGCGTGTGGAATCACTGCCACCTGTGGCTGGGGAAATCAGCTCCTGGTGAATGCCCAGCTTCAGTTTTGTGTCTGCCGCCTGACAACTAACCTTGAAAGAAAGGTATTGTGGTGCACGCTGGTAATTCCAGCATTCAGAAAGCACGGGTGGGAGGACCGATGCAGGTTCGAGGCTAGGCTTGCCTACAAGCTTACAAGGTAGAGTGTCTTTACCGAGGCCCCGCGTCTATCATCAGGGCACACAGTGGTATAATACAGATGTTTGTAAATCCCTCCTCCATCCTCAAAGGTGCCTGAGGGCTGGCAACCAGGACCATGGTCCTCTCAGCTCCTTAGTCCTAATGTGGCACTTTCCAGGACAGAGATGTAGACGAAGGTGGAGAGGTGGCAGTTAGTTGAAAGGCAGTAGATGTTCAGAGCCAATGAGAACCTCAGGGCGCCCCAAAGGCGCCGCCTTCTAACCTCAGTGCCCTTTGCTGCGGGGAGGCCAGAAGAAGCCTTTGAAGGATTTCCGAAAATTGACTTGTAATGTGTGTCCTGCTTACCTACTATGTTCCTTGCTAGAATTCGAAGCCCCATTGTCTCAATTTGGTCTTGGCTTAAACGGAGTCCCTGAGAGAAGTAGAAATGCTTGCTTAAAATAAAGAAAAAATTAGTGACTTTACACAAGAAGATGTGTTTTAAAAGGTCACTGAGGTGGGACAAATTTCTGAGTTTGTTTTTCAATCGAGATGAGCTAGGTAGGTTCCTGTTTCTCCAACCATCAAAAGCAACCTTTGACGGAGAGCAATGTCCTAGAAGTCGAAAGGTTGAGAGAGGAGGATAGTGGTTCTAGGCCAGGTTGAGCTACAAAGTGAGTCCCTATCTCCAAAACAAACAAACAAACAAACAAACAAATGTTCTGAAAATTATTTACAGCCATAACAAGACAAACAAGAACATTGAAGAATTTAGTAGCTTCCTGATCTCAGCTCTTATGGACTTGATTGGTTAAAAATTGGGGATTTCCGACTGCAGAGATCAGCAACGATCATTGTTCTAAGTTCAAACTAGCATCTAGCTGTGTGACTTTGGAAAGGTTTATTAGCTTCTCTGTGCTCTTTACCCTAGCTTAACTAGTTGTTTTGAGCTGTAAGTGAATTGAGAACACTGCTGCTATAAAGGATGCAATCACTTTAAAAGCATATGACCATTGTAATTGGAGTAATGTAGTCAGTGCTAGGGGTTTCCCCAACTCAACTGAGATGGCTAATTTGCTAGAGTAGGGAACCTAGGCAGCTGGACCAGGGAATTCCAGGCCTGAGCTCTTAGGCTGCCAATACCAGGGCTCTGGACATGTCCTTTGAATCTTAAAGAATAAGACAGAGGCTGAGACTGGCTAACAGAGAAGGTCAAAGAGGTGGCTTTTCAGGTTGTGGTATTGGTAAGCAGATGGTGACTCTTCTGGAGTCCCACTCTGATGCTTCCATAATGTCTACTCTGTTGTTTTATTTATTATGACTCTTGACTTTTGCTGTTGGTGAGACAGGGTTTCATGTAGCCCAGGTTAGCCTCAAACTCAATATGAAGCCTAGGTTAACCCTGAGCTCCTGATCCTACTGGCTCTGCTTCCGCAGTGCATGTAACACCAGGCTGGGGCTCCAGATCTTCTCCAAGGACAGATATTCACATATCCTTCATTGCTATTGCCATACACTCGTTATTCCCGAGAGACTGTAATTCATGATTTGACACGGCAACCTCCAACCTCTATCTTTTGTTGTTGTTGGAGACAGGTTTCACTGTGTAGCCCTGGTTGTCTGGAACTCTCTATGTAGGCCAGGCTGTCCTGGAATTCAGAGATCTGCCTGTCTCTTCCTCCTGAGTGGTTAAAGGTGTGCATCAGCTCACCACCACTGTCTGCCTTTCTTTTCCTTTTTGTTTTTTAAACAAAGGAATTTCTTAACCTTGAGAGTGAAGCAAATTGAATTATCAAGCCAATGCTAACTGAAAGATTTGAGGACAGGACACATTAATGTGGCTGTCATGTTTTCCTTCTAGAAGGTCCTTTCATCTTAGGGTTCTTCCTGTCCCCAGCTCTGGATCCCTTGGACATACAGGAGTGGCTCCAGGGATCAGTTCCTATCTGCAGATACTTGTGATTTCTTCCAGACAGTTATTCTTCCCTGCTGAGTGTGAGCCCATTGGGCTCCCCTCTTTCAGTTAGGAATAATCTTTTCAATGGTGTGTGTGTGTGTGTGTGTGTGTGTGTGTGTGTGTGTGAGAGAGAGAGAGAGAGAGAGAGAGAGAGAGAGAGAGAGAGAGACTTTGAGCCTAAGAAGATTTGTACTTCTTCCTCTCAACCTGTTCTCACACTCTGCCCCTGAAAGCCTCTGGGTCTGGCCCCTGTCTTACTTGTCCCCTAATGAAACCTCACCTTTGGCTCTGCTCTTCTGGAGTTTGGATCTTTAAGCTCTAGCCCTAATGTGATTTTGTTGGGTGTCACAGAGATGGCCCTTTCCCACAACAAGGTGACATTTCTATGCCCATTATATCTCCAGCTCTTTCCATCTGGAACTGCTTCTGTTTTCTGTTCTTGGTAGTGTGCCATTTTCTTTATCGATTGTTTGAGACAGAGCACCTCTCTTTAGGTGAGTCATTCAGGCGCTACTCCCTCCTCCTTGGTCCCAAACTCCCAAGGTTTTTGTTTGTTTGTTTGTTTGTTTTTGTTTTTAAGATGCTGTCATTCCAAAGCTGTTCTGCTAGTAATCTATAGAGCTCTATGTGCTGTGTTCTTCCCCGCAGCTCTCCACCTGTCTTCTCTGCTTATCTCAGAAACTCAGAAGCCAGGAAACTGAGGGCTGGTTTTTAAGAATGTCCATCACCTCCGATTCTCAGCAAAGAATTTCCTGCAGTTCAACGAATGAGAGCAACAGGTTCAGGGGAATGAGGGCCTGGACACTGTTTTATTTTCTGTCAGATGAAGACTCCATTTACAGTCAGTGGTGGTCATGATGAGAGATGAAAATATCCATATTTTGTGACTGCTTGTGGTTCAGGAGATTACCTGTTAACCAACAACAGGATCCTTCCTTAAGAACTTTCTAAGAAAGTAGAGTAAGGCACAGTAGCTTAAGTGGGACCTGATCAACGAAGTGGCAGAGTAGTGGAAGAAATTCCTGGTGGTACTAGCTCTGGTGACTGCTCCCACCCGGCCCAGCCTCCCCCCTCCCCCAGCCTTTTCAGCCAGTGGCTGCTCAAAGCAGACCACAGGGTACCCAAGGCTGTGGTCCAGGGTGGAGCAACTCTTTGCAGTCAGTCCCTTTAAAGAGAGGCTAGACATTTCTACCACTAGGAAGTTCCAAAAGGAACGTCAGGCCAACCGTGTACAAGGAATGGTGTAAGGCCAGCTAAGCAGTCCTTTAAGGTGGGGTATACACTGAGAGCTGGACTGCCAATGCTGGGCTCCATATAGTGTTTATAACTGAGTTGCAAAGCCAGGACAGTCAACTAGGAACAGATGAAGTGTTCAGGAAGAAGGATTCTCATTGGGGCCTTGGAGGTCATTATTGTGGGTTTGAGTCCTGACACCCCTACACTCCCTTTAATTCTTACAGAAGTGGGGAAATTTCAGACTCTACAGTCTGGACTCAAGTCACCAGGAGGGCATGACTTGCCAGGTGGTGTTGGACCGATGGAGTTCAAATGCGGGTGACCTCAAGTGGCCTAGGGGTCAACACTAGGGGAGTTTGGGAAGAGAAATCACACCGATTATTCCTTGCCAGAGCACCCTTCCATAAGCACCCAAAATCTCTGCCTTCTCAAGAACCGAATGCTGTAGGGCTGCAGAGCCTGAAATGATCTCCCACACCCCCCTACCCCTGCCGCATCTTCAGCCAGCTTTTCACTGGCTACCTGGAAGCTGAGAACTTTCTGCTAAACACTGGAGTGCCTCGGTCTCAGCACAGGCACCTCGGCCAGTGCACTGTGTCCCTAGGGGACCAGATGTCGTTGAATGCTTGAACATCTAAAATCCTACTACCCCACTATTTAGCGTAGATCTCACAGGTGTCATGGGAAGGCAGATAGGACTGGGCCTTCACTTTCTCTTCCTACCGCGAGAGCCTAGAGGTAATCTGAATCTCCCAGGATCCAGCTCTGCCAGGATTTTGACCCCAAAAGAATCGACTCTTAGCAGTTTTTGTTTGTTTTTCCCCCACAGTAGAAGCTGGGAGACAACCGGGAGTTGCAGGACACTGATGGAGGGTATGGGCCACGAATGTTCCCGAACTAGTTGTGCGTGCAAACAAGCGCAGAGCCAAGTAAGGAATGCTCTTGAGCCGAGGCTTTTTCCAAGCAGGGGGTGGGGTGGGGGTTGGAGGTCCAGGCGGCAGGAGCCTTGGAGCAAAGAGGACCCGAGTGTGTAGGAAAGGTCTTCTAGCCGGTCGCTGGAGCTGCGTCCCTTTGGCCGCTGTAGCGGAGATGGCTCAGAAAGATGAAAGCAGTGGTGACTAGTCGCCTCCTCCGAATATGCTCTGGGAAAGGATCTGGCGTGAGTGGTACTTTCGCTTTGGGCGTGATTGATGCGAGCCGCGCTCTGAGGGCTGAGTAATTAATAAAGATTACACTCGTTTTGTCGGAACGTCTCTCTTAATTAATGGAGAAGGGGGGAGCCGAGGGTGATTTATTTGCATTGGGAATATTCTCTAGGCAGTACAAGCTCGGCGGTAGAGGAGGCCAGTAGCACTCAAGACTAATTGGCAATCAGTGGCTGGAAGGGTTCTTGTAGGGATCGGTGTACCCTACCTTCATTCTTTCGCCTCGCTATCTAGGAGGTTCTTCTCCCCGGAGCTCACCTCTCCTCCAGGCCCTCTACTCTAGATGGGCCTCCCTTTCTTCAGAAGACGTAGCTTGGCTGGGGCAGAGGGCACTCACTGGCCCTATGCAGGCCACACCTTTAGAGCTGTCCCTGACCCACCCAGGGGGCACGAGCTGGATCCCCACTACCATCTTGGATCACCCACTCCTGGCTTTTCTAGGTCTTTAGTAGGTGTACTGGGAGCCAGGACCGAGGTGTACAAGCCCTGGCTCTCTGATCCTAAGGCAAAGGTTTACATAGAAACCCACCTACTGTGTGTTAGCCTGTCTGTGTTTCTAGGTATGCTGGGGTAGTAAGCTCAGCTTAAATACCACCCTCGGGCATTGCAGTCCGTTTCCATCAACCTAGGAGAAAATAGTGTTCTCTCCCCCCAAAAGCCCGGCTGTATAAAAATCCTCTCTCGCTCCAACGTAGACTCCTCTTGACTGCCCCACTCCCTCTACAGTGGAATAAGACAACTTCGAGCTCAGCAAAAAGTGGGGGTGACAGCGTGGCCCTGAGAAGCGGGGTAGAGCCAGGAAGCAGCTTCAAAGGTTTCGGTAACGACTCTTCGGCCTTTATTTATGTCCCTATTAATACAATATCCATCATATGCAGATATCGATCTTTATCCTTTAAACTGATACGCTGAGAATCAATTAGCCATGCAGATTACATTTCCTACGTATCCCAATGTTAATCTTTCAGACTCAGAGCCGGTGATATATATTTTTGCAGCCAGATAGTATTAGATTTCGTTTGGAAAAGAAAAGAAGAAAGAAGAAAGGCTCTCTGAAGCGTATTCCTCTTGGGGCTACTTGTCTTGACTTTTGGCTCTATGCTGGGAGTTGGAATACTCCTCTTGGAGCGGTTCCTCCCCCCCACCCCCGCGCCGCCTCCCCCAGGAGAAGAGGCAAGCCTTCTAAAGTGACTTTAGTGAGTTGCCACCACGGGGACCCAGGACAGCTATCTGCAAGATGACTCTGGGAAGGCCTTGCCTGCGGCATCTGCACCGCAGTTGCACGCGCTAAATTCTGGCGCCTCTCTGGCTGCTTCTTCGTTCCATTGTCCAAGATGGTCAGTTTTCATCTGTTCAGAGTTACCCTCGTGATTTTCCTGGCCTCACGCTTATGATTCAAATAATTCTGCTCTCACTCTCGCCTAGAGAAAAATAAATTTTATGTTTTTAAAGGGAGTGGTTATTTTCTGTGGACGGTGGCTAGGGTGGTGGTCGTGAGGCTGTGGAGGAAAAGCTAGGGATGGGGACATGGTTTAGAATGTAGGAAGAAACTTAAGGCTTAAGTCGTGTCTAGTGATTCCACCACAGCGGGGTGATTTTTGTTCAATTTTCTCAGTTGGTGCGGTCCCTCCCTTGCTCCAACTTTCCTTTCCTCCACTCTTTCTTCCTTTTTCTCAGTGTCTAGCCCTCCCCCCTTATTTTCTTCTCTCCCCTCCTTTGTCCTATTTTATCCTCCCTCCCCACTTAAAAAAGCCTTCAGATCCTGAAAACAGTAGTCCCTCCCCGCCCTGCCTATTCGCCTAAGTCTGGGCGCCCGGAGCAGTATCCAGCTGTGAGTCTCTTCTAGGCAGGTGTACAGGGCAGCTTCCGGTCACACCCTGTTAGCTCCAGCCCTGCTCCCCGCAGGTCTTTGGCCAGATCGAACCCAGCTTGGAAGCTGGGAACCCTGCCTCCTCCACCTGTTGTGTGATTCCTCGTTTCAATTGACTGTTGCATCTCCCGCTCCAGTTTTGCCTTTAAAGCCCGGAAGTCGCGGGAGCTGGGTACACTCACGACCCGCGGCCTCCCGCTGCCTCGACTCCCCTGTGACAAGCGCCCAGGTTTGGCGAGGACTCCCTGAGCTTGAACTTTGGTTTTTCAGTTTTCTCTCTTCGATCCTATTGATCAGTTGATAGTCATCCCTCCCATTGAAATCACCTGGCACACAATCTCCTGTGAGTTGAAAGGATCAGAGGAGGAGGGGTGGTGTTACCCCACTGCCCTGAAGCCGGCAGGCACCGGAATGAGTCAGAGACAGGTCTGTACGCACCTCAGCGATAGGCCTAGCCCGGCTCCTCGCCGGTGCTTTCATACTCCGCCACCCCGCCAGTCTCTGCGGGGGGGATTTACAGTCCGGTCATCCTGGGACGGGAATTCCTGAGAGGGTCATTTGCCTACCTTTTTGTTCCAGTCAACAGGCCTCCTTAGAAAAATTTGTAGACCCCGCTTCTCCGACTCACTCCTCCTAGCTCTGCTCTTGGCTGGTGTCAACCCCCTCCGCCTGCCTCCGCACAAAGGAGGTCCAGCCTGCTGCGGGTACCAGTCAGTCCTCAGGCTAAGGAAAGCCCTTTCCCTTTACCCCCCTCCGCCCCCGCCCCCAACTACAAATACTCCAGAGCCAGACCTACAGGTAGAGAGCAGTCACCGAATTGACTCTTTTAGAGATCAAATCCTGCTCCTCAGTTTATTCTCACCAACACATACAGAGGATATTAAATTATTATTATTATTATTATTATTATTATTATTATTATTATTATTAATTTGTAAGGCGCCCCCAGCTGTTGTAGATCGCTATCCGTGTTTACAATACGTTTTGCAAATGAACTTCTGTAAGACTAGAGGGACTTAGTTTCTGCCTTGCTCCGTTGGTTTTCAAATTTAAGAATTTTTTTCTCTTCCTCGCCTCCTTTTCTTTCCTTTTTCCTTTTCCTTTACTCTTTCTTTCCCGCAAACCATATGTTCTTTATTGCGAACCTGTTCACAGTTTCCCAAGGCCCCCTCGCTCCAGGGGCATGGCAGGGACAAATCTGCTGTGGCTGGCCCACACATTTCAGTGCGGCGCCCAGATCCGCATCTCGCTCCTAAACCCGAGTTCACTCTGCTGAGTTCATTTTTTGATGGGGAGAAGCGAGGCGCCAAGGCTTTGGACAAATAACTGCGGAGTTGAGGCGCGAAATGACCGTCGTTGATGTGGTGATAGTTGTACTACTCCACCAGCTTAACCCACACATTCATCAGCAGGTATCCCTGCATCTGGCTAGGAAGCTCACAACCAGAAATTTGGAGATTTAATTTACTCCTTGGAGTGTTTAGCAGCCGTTTTGTAGGAGTGAGGGTTCCTCCGCAGTTGTCCCACTGTCTCCTGCCGCCCGGCGGCGCAGTCAAGCAACCTCTACCCCCACCCCACCCCCGTGCGCCCATTCCAGTCTCAGCGATTCTCTCACCCGTCCTAGCAGAAAGGACGCAGTAGCCTTAGCAACCACCTTATTCTCAACGTTATCTCTCAACACTATTGCATAGATTATAATTCTCGTTCAAGACTTGCATCCTCCTGGAAGAAAGGTGATCTCTGAGAGGCCTGGAGAGCTTCATGCATGGAATCGATCCCCAAGTAAGGCGAAAACACAGAGAACAGCGTTGCCACGCCTGGGCAGAAGCCGCCCGAGTCCTTTAGGATGTAAATCTCCAGATCCACACCCATCTGGGAACTAAGAATTAAGTATAGTCTTCAGGCTTGAACTGTCAGTCTAAGCTTTGTTACTTGAAACACTCCTAAGGGGTGTGTGTGTGTGTGTGTGTGTGTGTGTGTGTGTGTGTGAGAGAGAGAGAGAGAGAGAGAGAGAGAGAGAGAGAGAGAGAGAGAGAGAGAGATAGATATGGGGGAAATACAGGAGTCAGCCATAATGCCCCCTTCTTCATTCCCACTTGTTGCAGGGGTTAAATTTTATTATTTTTGGTCCTCAAGACTCAAATTTCATTTTTTTTTTTTTAATGTGTAGGTGTCAGGGATGGATGCAAGGATTGCTCGAAAGACTGTTTCAGGGACTTCCCTAGACACTTGTGTGGTCTGCTCTGAGCCTGAGCACTGCTGACCAAACCTGGGTTCACCTTCCTACATCTACGGCCTGCACTCATTTGTCCAATTAGTGGCTGTACTGTGGCCAGATTCAACACCTGGACTTGGACTTGGTAGCCAAGTGGCTTCTAGTTGGGGCAAGCGGTATGGATGGAGACTCCTACTGTAGGCAGTTGAGATAGGGTGGTTTTAGCTTCCAGACACATGGGGGATGGGGGGGGGGAAGGGGAAGGCCCAAGTCGTTGGGAACTAAGAATTGCCAGACCTTGCAGTTTGTGGGCTTCTTTAAAGTCGGTTTTGCCTGGTTTGGTTTGGTAGGTTGGGTGCTACTGTTCTGAGAATCTCAGGGAATAGGGCTGTCTTCATGGAGTTTTAGGAATGGCCCAACTGCTGTGTCCAGTCAGTGCTCTCAGAACCCCTGGGGACTTCTACATGGAGGTGAGTTGGTTTTTATCCTTTGGTTGGACGTGAACTGGAGAGTGCTGGGCAGGGGGAGAAGAAAAACTCAGTCACAGTTCTCGTCCTCACCCCGTCCTCTCTGCCTCCTTTCCTAGCAGGTGCTAAGTAGTCTCTGAATGTGCTACTGAACTGGCATCAACAGGCAATACCTCTGTGGAAGTGTCCCAGAGGAGTTTCTGAATCCAGGAAAGGTGTCTGCAGCCACCCATTATAAACATGTCACCCTTGTCCAACAAGATCATCAGCCTTCTGGAGAGCTGGGGTCATGCCACTGAAGTCTTGGACTCAAAAATAGAGAAGATTCAGCCCCAGAGGGTTCTAACCCTCAGAAGGGGTCCCTTTTTAAGGAGTGTGCAGCCTGAGTTTAACCACTTGAAATACACCTCGCGTCCCGTGTCCTCCCACTGATTAAAGCTGACCAGACAAAGTGCTAAATCCAGCTCTGCTCAACTTCGAAAGGGCAAAAACCTTGGAAAAGTCTGGCTCTTCAGATGCCATGGGTGTATGGTGCTTTAGAAAACAAGTACCCAGACTTTGAAGGACTCCGGACCAGGGGTAGGGGGAAAGGAAGTGAGGAAGTTTCCCGCCTAGACAAATTGAATTATATAAAACTTGGTTGAGCAGCTCTTCGGGCAAACAGCTTCTGGGCTCTACACTGTGAACTCAAATGCTCCTCCCCAAGTGTGGGTGAGTGGGGGTGGGGTGTCCAGACATTTTCTGGAGTCCCAGAGGCCTGTCTCGCCTGCTCCCAGGGTCAATAAGCCCTTTTGACTTCAGGGGGAGCAAAGAACTACCCAGCTTTCTCCACTGGGAGTGAACTCTTAAAGGGCCAGCTCATGGACTTTGAACATCTACATGCACGCCCCCCTCTTGAGTTTGCCTTAATTAGGGGGTGGGCAAGTAGGATTGGGGGCCTGAGTTCACATCAAAACTGTCAAAGGAGATGGGGGAAGGACATAGAGAGAGAGGGTGGAGGATTCAGGGGCAGGAAAAATTCAAATATCATAAAAGGAAAAGGGAACTTGAAGCCCAGAAGTCATTGTTTCCTTTATTTCAAAGGGAAAAAACCTGCCTGATTCTCATCCTTTTGATTGATTAAGGCCCTGAATACCTCTCGGCCCCGGAGTGACAGTCACTGAATAGACTTGAGGGAATAAAGAACAGCGCAGAACGCGGGGCTGGCACGGGAGGGGGGGGTGTAGAGGAGGAGAGTTCGCTGGCACTTACGAAGTTATAAATAAAAGGCTAGGCACAATGGTACCTTCTCTAAGGACAGACAGTCTTTACAACACTCCTGGCGTCATATCCTGCTGGGGACACTTCAGTTCCTAGCCAAGACTTTGCTTCTTTTATTTTTCCAGCAGTTTAGTCTGAATGCCATAATAAATTCCTGAGAACAAACGCTGCACCCGGGCAAAACCTCGACATATAGATAAGTGCGTCGGGAGATCAATCTGTATGTGGAGATTTAAAGTCCCCGCTTCTCAGAAGGGTTTTTAAACCAAGAAAGGGAGCTGGCTCTCCCATTTCAGCTTGCAACTTGTAGCCCAGGGGAGGCCCTACCTCCTCAGTCTCTGTCTAAGGCTACACCACCTATCTTTCATTTCCAGCCTAAGGAAGACAAAAGAACCCTTTGGGCACCACTTGGATCTTCCTGAGAGATGCCTTTCTGGGAGGCTCGCATAGTAAGCTCAGGCCCAGGGGCAGACCAGAGAAAGGAAAACTAAACACATCCGGGATTCTCTGTGCCCCTTTCCGAGTTGCTCCACCTTCACCTCCGTATTAGTAATCCCGAAGAGAAATCCACAGGTGAAAAGCAGAGGCAGACAGAGAAAATAAGGGACAGATGCAGTAAGGTTTCCAGGGAGAGAGATGCGGCAAGAGATTAGGACAGACAGAGGAATAGAAAACCAAGGATATCAGACTGTATATCACATGTAGAGTGACAGAAACACAGTCAGCCCTTTTCCATCCTCACGGTTCTCACCACCCAGGCTGCCTCGCCTAGTTTCAACCTGTCCACCCTTCTCTCTCGAGGAAGGGGCACAGAGCTAGTCTCCCTCTGAGTCGGCGGAGGCCTGGGCACCGTCAGGGATGGGAAGAGAAAGTAGCCTCTGTCGCCCAATCAGCGCGTGTCTTCGCCACCCGGGACGGTCTCCTCGTCGGCCAATCGCAGCTCAGGGCTCCTGATCAAGCTTTGGGTGAAAGAACTAATAAATGCTCCCTAGTCCGGATCCCTGCACTCGGTGTCACGACGGGAGGAGACTTGGGACGTGCTCCTGCCTCGTCACCCCCCTCCCTCCCTCCACCGATCTTCGTGGTGCCTTGAGCACCTTTGCCAGTGGCCCCAGGTGAGGGGCCGATCTGCTAGACTCGCACCAAACTTGTCTGCCCTGGGCTTGGGATCACGCACTCAAGGGACTCCTCTGGAGCCTGTGGACTTGGAGCTATTAGCGCCCCCCTCTCCCCGCGCCCCGCCTCCCTCTCCTGCCTTTTTTTGGGGAGGAGCTCTCCGAGATCCGGAGAGTTCCCGAGGGTCACCCGCCGCACTGTGCTCGCTTTTCCGTCTCGCCTTCACCTGGATATAATTTGCGAGCGAAGCTGCCCCCAGGATGACCACGCTGGCCGGCGCTGTGCCCAGGATGATGCGGCCCGGCCCGGGGCAGAATTACCCACGCAGCGGCTTCCCGCTGGAAGGTAGGTTAGGGCCTCAGCTTATCCGGATCCCGGGGCCTGGGATTGGCTGCTACACCCCAATCCTGGTCTTCAGGGCCTCGAATCGTGCGTAACCCGGAGCCTCTTCCCTTGGTACTTCCCATACCAAGAGGCAAAAGTGGGGAGGGGGTTCTTGTGGAGAGTGGGAGAAGTCCCCTTTCACGTTCTGACTGCAAACCGAGCACTGTGCTCACTACAAGCTCTCGGAGCTTGACTGGCCTGCTCCAGTTCGCTTCGCTTTGCTCTGTTGTTTTGGAGTTGCTGCCGTGAGAAAGGTGGACAAGCTTCGCAGCACCGGAAGCAAGTTCTCTTTCTGTCCACCTAAAGTTGCTACGAAATTGTTCTGGCTGCGTTCACCTTTGAATAACTCCTGTTGGTTCGGCAAGAATTTTCCTGCTGTGAAAAATTGAGGTGGCCCTTCCTAACTAAAAGTTTTAGCATTGATTAGTTAAATTCCATTAAACTCAAGTGGCATCTCGAAGTTTCTAAAATGTTTGGCAACGCCTTTCGGTTTGCTTGAAGGTGTTGGGAAATTTCGGGGAGGTATAAATTACTGCAAACCCGAACCCGACCAAATAATTTGGGAAGTAAAAGCAAGAGACGGGGGTTCTCGATCCAGAGTAAAAAGCAACGTGCAAAAGCGATAATTTCGACTGTCGTGTCCACAACTAGGCTCGCTGTCGTTTTTTATTTCTGAAGTGTAACAGGTGATACGTGCTGTCACCTGTGTCTCCTTTTGGGAGCCTCTCCGACTCTTGCCTACTACCCTCTGATCCGGAAACACTAAAGACCTCTCGGGATTTTGAGACAGTTATCGCAAGACTTTTTAGACATCAGCCCTAGATCGCCCTCCAATTTGCAGCACCCAAAAGAGAAAATACAGCTTCTCTTCAGCTAGTTATCTCGCGCCAATCGCTCAATTTCCAAAAGATTATATGCCTCTGCATTGAGTAATTATTTAAATAAATATAACCGTAAGGGTCCGGGACTGGTGGTTTGTGTCACAGGCGAATTGGCCAGAAGGATGCAGAATTAAGTTCTTTCTGCTGCTTTCTATTCTTCCTAAATGACTTTTCCCTGTGCTGTCTTTTTCGCCTTCTCTTCCCAGTGTCCACCCCCCTCGGCCAGGGCCGAGTCAACCAGCTCGGAGGAGTATTTATCAACGGCAGGCCTCTGCCCAACCACATCCGCCACAAGATCGTGGAGATGGCCCACCACGGCATTCGGCCTTGCGTCATCTCTCGCCAGCTTCGCGTGTCCCACGGTTGCGTTTCTAAGATCCTGTGCAGGTACCAGGAGACAGGCTCCATCCGACCTGGTGCCATTGGCGGCAGCAAACCCAAGGTGAGCCCGGGGCCTGGTTTCGTGGACTTAGGGCCTGTAATCCAGCGGGTGGGGAGTGGGCACGTACTAAGGAGAGCAAGGGACTTTCCAAGGGCGCTAGTTTTCAAATCTAGGAAGAAGTGTTTGTGTGTGTGTAGAACTCAATTGTTATGTTGCTGGTGGTCCTTGAACACTGAAAAAGGCTAGCACTTTCGGCAAAAGAAGATTAACATTAGTTTTCAATGCCTAGGAGCCTTAGAACCCTCATCAAATTATTTCCCCGATTTCCGATTTCCCCGCAGAGTCTTCCCAACCCCCACTCACTGCACTACCTTCCTAGTATGAAGTTAAAAATCTCAGTTTAATTCTTGAACAGTTTCTTTCCCAGCTTTGAAACTCCCCCCCAACTCCCCCCACAAATTGTTCTCAAGAAGTCAAAAGTCAGGGCTGTTACGATCTGTGTGTGTGTGTGTGTGTGTGTGTGTGTGAATATTGAGCCTCTTGACTCCATTAAACAATTCAATTTGGTGTGATCCTTGACTTATTTTAGTTTTCTTTTAAAAAGCAAGAAAGTCGCCGGGCAGTGGTGGCGCACGCCTTTAATCCCAGCACTTGGGAGGCAGAGGCAGGTGGATTTCTGAGTTCGAGGCCAGCCTGGTCTACAGAGTGAGTTCCAGGACAGCCAGGGCTACCCAGGGAAGTCTCGAAAAACAAAACAAAACAAACAACCCCCCCCCAAAAAAACCAAACAAACCAAAAAACAAACAAACAAAGAAACAAACAAAAAGGCAAGAAAGTCCTGCTGGCTAGGGAGTGGGAGGAAATCACACAGAGTCTGCCTTCTCTTTGGGTTATGCAGAGAAGCCGGGATGATGGTATGACTTTTTTTCTAGGGGGGGCAAAATCAAATGGGCTATGGCATACTGAAGACTCCCAAACACGGGTCCTCTTCCTCCCAATTTTCTCTCCTAATCTGAGAATCTTAAGAGACAGTTTTTATTTAAGTGGGCGAAAGAGTCATTCTACTAAATTATCCATGTTTGTCTAATTAAAAACAGCAGCAAGGAGAACAACAACACAAGAACCTAGATACATGGCCTTTTAAATCTCACCCAAACCCTCCCTTAGCTCTCTATGGAACCTACCTAATTTTATTTATTTATTTATTTATTTATTTATTTATTTATTTATTTATTTATTTTATTGCTGCTCCTTCAGACATTCTCCTTTTAGTTTCGTTTTTGTGCAGATTTGGTGAGGTTTTCTAGGGACCAGAAAGTACAAAGATTTTTTTCCCCGTAATTTAATCTGGTTCCGCGAGCATCTTTGGGCAGGTGGAGGGTCTCCAGGATGCCCCGAGTGGCATAATTTCCTGTCATCTCCTTTCTAAACGGAATTAAAAGTCCTTTGGCTAAGCAGAGGGACATCCCCAGAGAATATAGGAAAGAACATCAGAAAAGCCACGAGGTTGGGGTACCGTGTCCGGCCCAGAATACTGGGTACCAACGCACCACCCGTCTGTTCTCTTAAAGCAGGTGACAACGCCTGACGTGGAGAAGAAAATTGAGGAATACAAAAGAGAGAATCCGGGCATGTTTAGCTGGGAAATCAGAGACAAATTACTCAAGGACGCTGTCTGTGATCGGAACACTGTGCCCTCAGGTACTGGGTCCATTAACTTCTCCCGGAGGCGCGATCGTCAGTCTCGCACTCCAACGGGTCATGCCAGCCATAAAATCGCTCCAATTATCCATCTTAGCTATTGGGAGGCTGTCCTGAAATATTTACAAGTCAGACATTCTTAGTGTTTTATGGAGCACTGGGTGATCTGCTGGTCCCCAAGGTGGCGGCTTGGGAGACGACCTCTGAGGTTTCCCGAAAACAGATTTCTGCTAAGAAGGCTGGGAAGGAAATGCGGGGCGCAGGCCAAACGATTATTATTATTGATGTCCCCTTCTAAAGAGAAACAAATATTTTGGTAACTTCTACTGAAGGGAGATCCAAGAGGTACCAGTGGAGAGTTGGCTGAGGAGTTAAAGCGGTGAAAATTCGGCCGGGCGCGATTTCCCCAAGAGTTCCAGGGTCCGTCCAGCACTGTGGCAGCTTAGGAGAGGTCCTGAGGGAAGAAGGACCAGCGCTGGGCCTGCGCGCAGGAAGAGTTTGTTTTTAATTAAAAGGAAACTCCCCTTTTTTCCCTCTGTAAGAACGATATATTTCAGAGCATGGATTTGTTTACCAGACTGGAATCTGGAAAAAATAAATCGGGAGAATGCATTTTTCTTTTGATTTTTACAATAGGGAATGATTCTGCAGTTGAAACTTAAACCCTTTCTATCCTCAAAACAAGTTGATTTGCAGGCGACAGGCCCTCTGTGGTTCTTCTTCCCAGGCCTTTGAGGGGGACCAGTGTCTTCAGGTGGGGAGGGGGACGGTGAAGGATGAAGCGGGTAGAAGAAGTCTTTTTAGAGTGTTCAGAGACAAGTAGCCAACCGATTCTCGGAGAGGGACAGAAGGAACATTTCTCGGTTCTGAATTGGAGGTGCGAGATTTTCAGGTTTCATCTCCAGTCTAAGGAATTAAAACCCCACAAAAATGTGAGGTTTTTTAAGACGAAGACGGAGAGAAGCAGTTTAAGACCGAGAGAAGGCAGAAGGCCCCGGATGCTCACAGATGCAGAACGCAGCACTGAGCCCTACTCAAGGAAAGGGAGAGAGGGTTGAGTGTCTTAGCTTGGCCTTTAAGGTTTCTTTTGGCGTCATTTTCCCGATGCCTCTCAATCGTGTGCGCTCCCTTCTTCCCCTTATCCCCAGTGAGTTCCATAAGCCGCATCCTGAGGAGTAAATTTGGAAAAGGAGAAGAGGAGGAGGCGGATCTAGAAAGGAAGGAAGCAGAGGAAAGCGAGAAAAAAGCTAAACACAGCATCGATGGCATCCTGAGTGAGCGAGGTAAGGGGCCCCAGTGGGCCACGCGCTTCGACTGGAGCTGGTTCTTAGACTTGTGGTCTGCGCAACCGCAGATCAGCAGTGGCTCATCTCAGAGTTCACCTCCGGCTTCCCTTACAGCCACCGCTATCGGGAAGGACATTTAAGTGAAAGGCCAGAAAGGTACTTGGTATTAAAAACTTCTCTCTTCTAATTTTTACTTTAATTTCCTGACGATAAATCCAGTATCTCATACATGCTGTTCCTCTGAGCCACATTCCAACTATACTAAGTCCAATGTATTGTGACTTTTATTCTCTGCCATTTTTAGTTCCTTAGCGTTGAGAAGTCTGAAATGAGCTGCAGGTGGACACTTTCGAGATGGAAACTCAACTTCTCTGAAAAATTATATGGGCCGAGAATATGGGGATAACTAATTAAGTCTGGGAAATTGAAGTAGCATTTAAGTTCTGGGAAAACTGCATGTGGGACAGAATGAATGAGAATATGCTTCTTTTGGGCAATGGGGCATAAAGATGCCCTATCTCTGCTGATTATAAATATGTGTGTGTATGTGTGTACATAAGCTGGCTACTTTTCATTTGTTTTCAAGAGGCATGAGGTTTAACCTGTATGTGTCTGGCAACCTCCTGTACCCAAGTGGTGGGTTATATCTTAAAAGGATCTGTGTCCTTGAGCCCCTAGTGATGTCACCCTCTGTCCCCTAGGGGTACAGACCACCCAGTCCTTGTTGGCTGTGACCTGTCAGCACCAAGAGAAAAATCTCCCTCTAGGGGATCAAGAGTTATAGGCTGTTTCCCGATTACCTGTTTGGAGTCATCTTCAAACATCAAAGTTTACAGAAAGAAAGAACCTTTTTTCCACTAGGGGCTGTCTGAAATGGAAGAGGAGGAAGATAGATCTAGTACCACAAACTGCTGAATCTATTCCTTTACCTTCGTTAGGTAGCCTTGGGACAATTCTGGCCTTTCAGGATAGCTGCTTCACAAACCAATACAAAGGCTGCGTCTTCACTATCTAGTGTCGGATGTTACTAACCAAAGGCCCAACTTCTCATAAAGGGAAGCCCAGATGCTCTGGGACACACATATAATCAAGAAAAGGCACCCCAAATGAAAGGCAGTCAAGTAGGGAGGTGGCACATGCTGTTGCTTCTCTGTCTTTACTGCAGCGGGTAGGGATGTGTGTGTGTGTGGGGGGGGCTTCTGTGAATTCGGTGGAAGCCAGGAGAAATGCTTTCCTGGTCACCTTTGTTTTTATTCCAGCCCTAGCTGCAGTCTAGAGGTGCTAGAATAAAAGAAAGCAGGGGGCTGAGGACCCAGACTTCTCCCAGGTCGGATGGGCTCCCAATGCAGTGGCTAGAAAAGCCTTTAGTTCTGGGAGAGGCCTTGCTGGGATCCATAGCTTTGCTACTTGTTGCTAGAAGTGGCAGTCAGGCAGACCTGCTGCTTGCCCACAGCAGCAACAACCGAGGCCCAGGAGACAAAACGTCCCAAATGAGCTGGTCAAACATTTGTACAACTTTTCCAGCGTTTACAAAGAAGGCCTTCTCTACACAATCTACACTTGGAGATGAACTTGGGAGACAAAGCCTGGAGAGTCCATTGAAACTCACACTTTAGCTTGGCCCAGACAAAGCTGCAGCTCAGAGCGGCTTGATGTGAACAAAGGAAGGCAACCTTTTTATAATTCAAGGAGAAAAGAAGAGAAAACAGCCCCACAAAGGGCCCAGAATAGACATTATGGGCTTGCAATGAGGGATGAATTATTCAATGAGCCCCAGTAGCTGCTGAGCCAGGAAGTTTTATGGACTCTCCAGCGTGGAAAAAGTGGCCATTTCACCTACAAAATGTTTCTAGTCTTTTGGGTCGTCTAGCTAGGCCGGTTGCCATTCAAGGGCAATTGCCACCATTTTTAAAATCAGAGTGTTTCCCTCAGTGGGGGCTGTGTCCTTGAAAACACACACACACACACACACACACACACACACACACACACACACACACACACACACACACACTCCCCTCCCTCAGAAGCTGAAGTCTAATTTAATTTGGGGTTGTCAAGGAAGAGGCAGCCTGGGTCCCTTTAGTGCCTCCAGCTTCCTTTCCGGATGAACCCTGGAGGGCAAGAGGGGCCTAGAGAAAGGAAAAGAGTAAGATGTAGTTTGAAGTCTAGAAACCTCAAATATTCCCCCTCTGTTGTTTGGGCATCAAAAGTCTCTCGCGGTCCCACTTGTAAAATAGAATGGATGTTGAGAAAAGGGCTCTCTGATTCCTGGCAAAGGGGAGGGAAAAGCTGGCGGAGGAGGGACTTTTGGGTGTCCCCACCACTGCTGTGTGCTCTTGCCAGATGGGCCTGGTACCTGCTGCTGAGACTGGCTTTCCTGGACACAAATTTGGCCTGGGGTCTGCTTGGCAGACGCTTGGATGCAGGGAGAAAGGCACCCAGAAAGAGGTCAGAAACGCCCTCTTCTTTTCACGATCTTGTCCCTTTTCCTAAACGGTTCCCTCTGCTTTTTCCAATTTTCCTTTCCTCTCGTCCAATCCAAGAGCTGCTCAGCAGCCTAAGCAGCGTGTGCATCCTGCTCTGCGCTCCAGCGCAACCTAAGGCTCTATGCCCCCGTGCTGAGTCCATCCTTCCTGCTCCAGCACCCTGGTGAGAAAAAAAAGTACGTGGCCGGGGACCTTCCACCCCGGGCCCAGGACCAGAAGCGGGGACGGAGCAGGCGCAGCCGGACCAGCGAAGTCCGAGCTTAGGCACCCCAGGCTGTGGCAACTCAATGGGCGCCTCTGTTCCTCCCCCGGCGCGGCAGAGCTGGCCTGCGGGCGCCGCCACAATAGCTCGGGCCCCCGCTGCTGCGCCCTGCGCCAAAGCGCCGCGCCGCCCCTCCCCGCGCTCCGGCCGGCCCGCAGCTTAGCTCGCCCGGCTGCAGCCGACTCAATTGCCTCCTTTATGTCCCTCTCACTTTCATCTAGACACAGTCCGCCTCCCCCTTCTTCTCCTCTCTCTCTTTTTTTTTTTCTACCCTCCCTAGCCTGGGGCTCACATTAGTGAAATTTCTGCAACCTCCCCCATTTTTTTTCTTCTTATTTTAAAGAAAGCCTTTAACACAAAAGCGGTGACTAATCGATAGAAACTGCTCCTTCATCATCCTCTGCTTCTCCTCCTCCTCCCCTCCTTCTTTCCCCCTTCCCTCCTCCTCTTACTCCTCTTCCTCCTCCTCCCAACCCCCTCCCTTTCTCTCAGCAGGGTGACGCTTTTCCTGTTTGTGAGTTTTGGGCAACATTTTTGCTTTGTGCGGTAATGGAATTACCGGACAGACGGGGGCTGTAGATGGACACGCGACGGCAAGACTCTCGCTTAAATATTTAGATGCAACGTTACAATTACGGACTTGTTGGCTTGGCTTTGAAGTGGCCGTGCGGGAGCGCAAGGCCAGATTGCCAAATTGATGTTTTGATTGGGACTGGAGACACACTTTCACGGACTCTTCCCTCTTTAGGGGAAAAAACAAAACAAAACAACAACAACAAAAAACCCCAAATTAAAAAAACTCAAATAAGCGTGGGAGGTTTGCAACAATTTTAGGGGTGAAGCAGAGAATTCGGGTACAGGATCACTGGGAGCCGATATTCCCCTCACATTTCTTCAATTTGTGAAAAAAAGGTTCTTTTTTTTTTTTTTTTAATTTTCAGAAAATGAAAGTATCAAAAATTTTTCTCGAGACCGTTTTGTGTGTCTAAAATTAATAACAAATGATGTCAGATTTTAAAATGTATATCTACTAAAAAAAAAAAAAAAAAAAAAAAGTAAAGTACTTAACACTATTTGTTTCCAGTATGGAAAGAACTTTCGAATGAAGGGATTCACGTGAAAAGCACAGCTCTTAGCTCCTTCCAAGTTGGTAGGGAAGGGTATTGTTGGCGTCAGGCTGGTGTGGTGTGGAGCACAGGATGGACTTTCCCACAGATTAAAATAATGGGGTGTACGATCACAGATTTGTGGACCCAGATCTTTTATTGCTGGGCACTTCCTGACCATCCGCAAGTCCGTTTGTCAGGACCAGGAGTCTGCTCTCAGCATCATATCTGGACTTGAAGCTGATTTTTAAAGTTTTGAAGCCTTTGCAATTACTCTCAAAGAGAGCCCCAGCTTTTTAAAAAAAATATTGGTGATGACAGTACTTGAATTGGGTCACCATACTGCAACAGCATACTAGTCTAAACAATGGGAGGTGTGTGTGTGTGGAGAGGATTCTGCCCTCAGCATTTTAATTTTAATTTCTTGTTTGACTGGGGTGACTGCTGTATGTTTACTTTTTAGCCTTATTGAAAACACGCAGATTTTCTAATTAATGCTTGGAGTCATATGTTTATTTTGGGGTTTTGATGTGATTGTTGATAGCACCGGAACAGGAGGTAGGGACTTCCAGTGTGTAATAATTACTGAAGGGTCATTTAAGAGTCCCCAGGGCTGAGTCATAAAACCCACCCGGGCGGTGAGGCAGAACCAGAAAGTGTGCCTCGGTTCAGGCAAGTGGAATATACAGAAATCAATCAAGTGAATAGGACCATTGCACCAAACCTTAGCTGTTTCAATATCCACGAATATTCCAAGGACAAAACAAAAAAAGTCTTTCTTAATCATGAGATTAAATGTTCAAGATGTATACAAATACATGGCCAGAAAAAGGAAAGCTCAGTGACAAGTTTGGCCTGGCCTGAGACCTGGCAAGTTTCAGTTCAGTGGGACCCTATGACAGGTAAACGTATTTATGCACCAGTAAGTGAAGATTAAGGAACTATTAAGAACAAGAACGGACCATACCATGTAACTCTCCAGCCACTAAAGGGCAATTAAGCAGTCAGCTTCGTGTCTTATCGCACTGGCTGCTCTAGGGTAGTTTTACAACTAGGAATTAAAATCTGAAAGGGGCGTTTTCTGCAGCTCTGGCCAAATATTGATTAAGTAGCTGTTTGTTAATACCACTGTCATCTTACCACTGGGAGCTCAGCCCCTTCGGTGGCCACCTTCTTTTGTCAGGGCTTCTTACCATACAGATCAAAGCAGGATCATTTCAATTTATCTGTTCTGGAAAAGCCTCCTTTTCCTCTGAAATCTCTAAGGAGGAACTGACCATACTCTCCTTGAAGAAATAGGAACTGAAACCAGTTCTATGTTGTTGTCTTATAGAGAAGGCTCATGGGGTGTTTTTTCAATTATCCTGTGGTGATTTCGTGTTCAGAACTGAGTCTGAGACTGAGATGGTGATTGGTTTTTTTGTTTTGTTTTGTTTTGTTTTGTTTTGTTGTTTTTTTTTTAATCAAGTTGATTCTCTTTTAGGGAGGGGGGAAGGGGAGCTACTATCTTGTTATGGCAAATTCTCTAAATATGAATTTGTCATTGTAATTGCCATCCAGGCTGGAATGTTAGGTAGAAAAGATACCAGATTTTTTAATGTAAAATTTGATGGAGAATAAATTGCACAGAGGATTGTGAGGTATAATGGCTACATCCTTCTATGTGTGATATTTCCATAATTTTGTGTTTACAGATGGTTAGACAATTCTCTTGTATATTTTTAAATCCCTGTAATATGGGAGCAGATATGTGTTTGTGTGTGCAATGTATGTCATTGGCATTTATTGGTCACTAAGAATTAAGTTGGTACTGGACTTTATGAAGGCATACTTATCCTGCGAGCTACTCTGCTAGAGGCATCAGAGTTTGAGGTAACAGCACAGAACTTAGTGCAATCCCACATGTTGATGGCTGGAAAAAAACCGCCTGAATCCCATCATGACTTCTGTAATTGTTGATTTTTAGATCAACTATTAGGCTTTGTTTGTTTAAGAATTTAATATGTTTGCATTGGTTCTTCTTTTTTTATGATGGCAAAAAAATTCTTTCAAGGGCTCCTTTGGAAATATACCATTTCTGTGCTTAATTTGCAAATTCCAACAAATTACTCTGAGGTTCTACAATTTATGCCAGAGTCAGGCTTTGGATATTTCAGTGTACATCATGTATGCACCACCGTATGACGTTTTGTAAACTCCTTTGCAGCGTGCATTTGATTCTAAATAGTGGTTTTATAAGGGTTCACATGTTTTATTATTTACCTTTTCATTTTTAAACAAGGTGCATCTTGACATTTAGTCAATACTGGGTTTATTTATATTATAAATGCTTTAAAATATTTTATGTCAGAATCTCCTATGTTAACTCACAATTCATTTATTTATTAATGATCCATCTATGTTTAACTACTCGCTAGCATAACTAATCAATCACTACAATGGAGCATAACTGCCTGGACTTGATAGAGCAGCAAATTAGAGTCAGCTCGAATATGTGATGCTTGCCTTTCTTGGGTCAGGTATAGCATTATTGTCTTTTATGTGTACATGCGTTTTTTTATACACACACAGAGTTAAAGCAACCTTCTCCTCTTGAATGTTAGACTGTGTGCTCAAACATTGCCACGGAGACTGTAGATCCCAGATCTACAGTTGGGCCTGATCTTAGTACCAAGACAAGATTGTTGATCGAAGAACAGATTGGCTCCATCTGGGGAACTGTGATCTTGCTGAGGTTCTCTCTTTCATTTTGTCTTATTTCAAATCCTGCAGCAAAATTTAAAACACCCTAAACTTTGCTATGTGTCATGTGCAGAGAGAGAAAGTGAAAGAGAACTTTGACCTTGTTATTCTCTCTGCAGATAAACATCCACATGGGAGGAGGCTTGCCCTATGGCTGCCCCATGTCCTCCTGCAGTGGTTCTCTTAATGTTGGGGCCCTTCAATGTAGTTCCTCATGTATGGTGACCCCCAACCATAAAATTATTTTTGTTGCTACTTCATAATGGTATTTTTGCTACTGTTATGAATCATGATGTAAATATCTGATATGCAGCACATCTGATATTGCAACCCCTGTAAAAGGGTTGTTTGACAACTCCCAAGAGGTCGAGACCCACAGGTTGAGAACCACTGTCCTACTGGGAAAGATTAGCACCCTCACCCCACCCTCCTCCCCATTTACACCAGTCTTCAGTAAATCAGGTACTCTCTTCTTTTTCACTCTCTTCTTTTTCTATAGCTGTTGCAGTGGGCAGTTTTTGCTGTCAAGAGAATATTTCCCCTCTAGTAAGTTCCCCACTAGTGGTGTCTGCTGGGATTAAAACCTGAAACAACAAGACATATTCAGTTCCCCTTGTGACATTAGCAGTCATCATCCACTGTCTAGTTGATTGAGATACATTACAGTGCTTCTCAGCTTCCTAACCTTGAGACCCTTTAATATAGTTCTTCCTGTTGGGGTGTACCACCTCTTCCACCATTGCTACTTTATAACGGTAATGTTGCTACTGTTGTGATTTGTAATGAAATTATCTCTGTTTTCTGATCTTCTGAGGCAACCTCTGTGAGAGTCCTTCTACCCTGGGAGGGTCTCGGCCCACAGGTTGAGAGCCACTACCTTAGAAAGTTGCCCTTGAAAACATAGTTGAGGATAATCACACAGGTTTTATAAATTCTTACCTTGGTTTTCCTGCTTTCCTTTGGTCCTAATAAAAAGGAAAAGTTATGTCTGCTGCGTAAATGGCCACTTCTCTCTTTAAAAACAAGAAATTGTATTTCAATAAGGAGCACCTGGGGAAAATTTAGAATTGGATTTGAGATACTTTTCTCCCAAAAGGGAAATTGTTGAGAAGGCAAATTAGTTTACATGGCAAATAGCAGAAAGTTTACAGCATTTAAAATTCCACTGCAGGATTTTTAGTAAAGCAAAAGAGAAGAATACACATTCCCCATTTGGCCAAAGCAAGTCAATCTAAGTCATCTGAAATTTTATGTTCTTTTACTGCAGTGACAAATGATCTTTCCTATGGAGACCGTACTTCATGACAGAAAACAAACAAAACAAAACAACCCCCCTCCCCCCACCTACTGTATGTCTGTGTCCTTAGACCCATTCAGTAATTTCCCGGCTAAATTTTCTTATGGTCTTTTAGCTGTTCAGTTTTATTGCATCTATAATAGTATATTCATACCAGTCCTCAGTTCAAGGGGCTGATTCTGCTTGTTCTGGATCCAACTCAACAGATTCCATTCAGAAATAGCTGATCAAAATGCTTTGCAATGAGCAAGGGGGCCTCTTCAGCTCTGACCAAAAGGATGAGGAAGTGGGTCACAGCTCCGTTTTCAGCCTGTAACGATTCATACAATCGTAGTACAAAATCAAAACACAGATTCAGGGAACCTTAAATGTAGCTCTTTGAAAAAATAAAACTAATAAGTATGGCTCTAGAAATAACTGCAGCATTAAGTGTGCCTGGTCTTACCCATTGGATGGACATCGCAATTAAAATCGGATAAAATAGCTAAGAAAGTTAGTTACTTTGCAGTTTGTATTGTAACATGGGATTGGTTCCATTTAATTTTGTTTTTATAGTAGATGTGGATTTGGTCAAATGTTTGCATTTTAGAAGAAAGGCAGCACTTTCATTTTTGTGTTTTATTTAATGGCTAACATAGATATATTTAAAAGCCAGCAGTCATATATCCCTCTTATTTCTTAGCATGAAGTTCTAGAATAAATAAGGAGTTTGTTTATTTAATTTCTCCGATGCTGGGGATTGAACCCAGGGATCAACAATTCCAGAATGAATTGTATCACTTACTCCCCCCCTCACCCCAGTCTCAAACATGTATCCTAAAGTTTAATATTCAAATGTATCATCATTAAGAAAACTGTGTCTGAAGGGTAAGTGTGTTTGTTTCTCTCAATTATCATAGTTGAGTTTAATTTGAACTAAAGAAAATTAATTGGTATAACTTATATTATTGTAAAGGAAATGGTAAACTTCATTTTTCTGAAGCCTACACTGGGCAGTTTCCTGGTTGAAAGTCATTGGAGCATCGAGTAGTTTTTATCCTGTCTGATTTAGTACTTTTCTGTATGCTTTTTTGTGCTCTAAAAGAACACATTGCTCAGAGTAAAAGTGGCTGGCCGGTGCTTGCCTTACCAATGAGTCTCTGAAATTGAGACCAAGCAATTCAGACTATTTAGGTGTGACTTCCTGAACTTCGGTTTTGGTATTCATGAGATGACGTGGGTCATGCCAGTTTCCAAGGGTTCTGTGAGAACAAGTGAAAAGACAGTTGTGTGCAAATTACATCTATCCTAGCAAAGCTCAAAGTCCTGGTGGGGTAGGGGACACAAAACTCTAAACATGCTGAGAGAAAGTGACTGGCCCACAGACCAGCAGATGGGCTCTGCCCAAGGGCAGATAAAAGCTTAATTCAAGGCTTAACAACAATGAAGACCAAACACACACACACACACACACACACACACACACACACACACACACACACACACACACTGCACTTTCCCCACGCCAACAACTTGCGTTCACAGGTAGCTATTTAGTAGAAAAACTTCATTGATTTCATAGGTCTGAAAAATGACAAAATTCTAAAAAATTCACCGAATGTCAAAGGATATTTAATTCCTTTCTCACTCCAGGCTATTGCTTTTCTCTCTCAGATGAATTTGCCATTTGCAAATTTTTGTTTATTTGTTTATTTTGCCTGCTCAAAGGCAGGCAAACTGCTTTGTGAAAGTTGATCTCAACGTGGTTTTTGCTCCTGAAATTCTGAAACCCAGTTAATTGGTGGCGTTCCGCACGTTTCCCATTATCGCCCCTTCCAGCCTACCCGTTCTTAAATGTCCTCAAAGTTCTGCACGTGAGATTACCTGTGCCTTCTCAGGTCTCTGTGCGTGATCCCTTCTCAAAACTGGAGTTTAGACCTGTTGAGGAAGCTTTCCAAAGTAGCCATCTTAAGGTGGAGGCTAAATTACAATGACCTTTTAATTTGATTTCCTTCTAGCTAGCCCCACACGCACCCAAAAGTGGTGGTGGGGCTGTGCGTGCGTGCGCGTGCGCGTGCGTGTGCGTGTGCGTGTGTGCATTACTTGTATGCTCTGTGAATGAAATGAAAGTTGCTTGGGGTCATGAGGCTCGCAGGACCCAGAGCTCCTGCCCCTGTCTCTGCCTGGAGCTTCGTGACTGTGCAGGCCCTGGCTGCAAGGAAGGTTGTTTTCTTATCCCCGCATGCACTGCGCTGAACTGTCTCGGAAATAGGTCAAGCAGGGGCGAGGCCGGTTTACGCAGCTGTTGCGGCTTAGGCGGCACAGCAGGCAGTCGCTGCTCCTTGGCTGGCCCAGGCCCCAGGAAACTGATAAAAACTTATTGGAGAGCATGCCACCTTTTTCCTGGATGCCCTCTATCCCCCTGAAGGCTTTCAGATGCGAGGATACTTCTTGAGTCTGTGAGCCAGCTCTCAGCTCCATGGACAGGCTTTTAGAGATCACATCTCAACAAGCCAACACTCAGATGACACTGGCTTCTAGTCAATGTATCGTTTCGAACCATCATATTTATTTTTTTTTTGACGGATAAAACACTTGCCTTGTAGAAATTTCAAAAGCTATAAATGAAAGCAGGGCAGCATGTTTTCTTTCCTCTGCCTACTAGATATCAATCAATACCTTGTTTTTCTGGAAACGACGAACAAACATGCCATTAACTTCCACTTCCATCTGTCTCTCATGTGCGTATACATTTTTTTCTAACCTTTTAGAGAAATGGCAATTTTCTGTGTCAATGGAACCCTAACTGTTTTTTAAAACTCTACATTATGTCTCAGCCATTGCTCTGCTCGAGGGCTTTCTCAGCCCCGTTTGTAGAGCTGCATAGTATTCCATTATATTGGCAGAGATTGATTTATTTTACAGTCAAACTGTCTCCAAGGTGACAGCGCCAGTTGGCACAGATGTGAGTTTATTTATAAAATAAGGGGATGGCGTTTGTGATTTTGAGAGCTTTGCTGGAATTTGGGTTGTGCAGAGAGAGCAAATGGTGGAGAAGCTGAACATTTGAAAGCCGGGAGAGTGTTTGCCTTGTGGGGGGACCCTGTGCTAGGCAGACAAGACATTTTCTCTCTGTTGCAGTCTGTGGGTGGATGCTTTGAAGTTAATACTAAATTACTACTAAATTACTGCTTGTTCCACTAGCAGGGACGACTGCCTTCTAGAAACGTTTCCAATATTCCTTTCTTTCACCAAAGAACGTCTTCTAAATCTAAGCAATTTTTTTTCTTCTACTTATTGGGTCCTTTAAAATTTCTTCTTTTTTTGTTTACTATTTATTTAATTTCACTCCTATCTAAAATAGTCTTCTGGTATTAAGCTTTTTTTGCTTATGTTTGTTTTGTATTAGAGACATTATGGGCAGTTTATAAAATTTAGAAGCAAATTATTCTAACCATTAAGCTATAAAAGAGAAATTGTCTTCTAAGGATCTCCAGGCTGGGTTTGAACTAGTAAGTCACAGAATATAGTGCTGTGTCTAACTTTGAGAAGTGCTGACTTGGGGTTCCTTCCTTTGTCAATGGCTGACTTTTAATGCCGCACATTTTAAGGGAGTGTGTATCCATTCCCTTCTTACACACAAAAGACTTTTTTATATTTTCCCACATACCTTACTTCTCTCAAATCATTTTGGCCCATTTTCCCTTAAATCTGATGCTTGGGAACTCAGTTGCTCAGACACTGCTTCCCTAAATTGGGAGGTAGTCTGAATCAAGCCAGAAAGAAGTGTGTTCCAACTCTCCAGGAAAGACAAGCCATCCCCAAAACCCAGAGATGGGGGGGGGGGTGATAGCGGTGGATATTATGACCCAACTATTTCAAGCCATCCCTCCTTAGACCATCTAGCAGCAGGAAAAATAAAGGGCCAGGGAAATAAAAGGCTTCTGAAAATTCAAGTCTTAACTAGTTAAAACAAAAACTGAGAAAGAAAAAGAAGACTTCCCTCTAGACTACTTTTGTGGCCATCCCAAGATGCTCAGCACATGCTGTGGGCTTGAGTCAGAAGGCACGGGCTTTCTGCAAGCTGAGAGAGACACCAGTAGCTTCTTGGACC
Source organism: Uromys caudimaculatus (assembly GCA_028551405.1). NCBI lineage: Eukaryota > Metazoa > Chordata > Mammalia > Rodentia > Muridae > Uromys > Uromys caudimaculatus. The sequence goes on along the minus strand of CM052709.1, from coordinate 68,777,853 downwards.
CCCCTCTGTTTTCCCTCTGCCTAGCCTGTGAGATCTAAGGTGGTCAGTTAGGCAGTGTAAACAGGCTTGGTGTTAAGGACAGTTGCAGAGAGCCAGGAAGAATCAAAAGCAGCCTTTTCCCTCTCCCATCTTCTGTGGCATCTCCTCCCTACCTGTAAGAGTATCCAGCTCCCTCTGTAGGAGGGACGGTCCACGGGAGGCTAATCTCAAAAGGAAAATCCTGATGTGTTTTTGTGTGGTTACAATGCTGTTCTCAGGAAACTTAGACCATATAGAGTATATTGTCTCAGGGCCATCATGTTCAGCGTGATGAAACTCTGGATATATGACCCAGTCTTGCAATGCTTTTATTTGAAGGTAAAGAGTGATGATAAATAGAGTCAGCCCCTAGGGGACGAGCTTCATAGCCTTGAGCAGATGCCTTTTGGGAGAGTTAATTTTTTAAAAGATTCTATTATTATTTTATGTATATGAATGTTTTGCTTATATACATGTATGTGCACTGCATATGTGCCTGATGCCTACGGAAGCCAGAAAAGGGATTCTGATGATTAGAACTGGAGTTGAGTATGGTTGTGAGCCAACATGTGGGTGCTGGGAACCAAACCCATGTTCTTTGCAAGAGCAACAAGTGCTTTTAATCACTGAACCATCTCTCTCAAGTCCTAGGAGAGACACTCTCACTTTCAATTTGTGATCTCTCTCTCTCTCTCTGTCTCTTTCTCTCTCTCTCTGTGTGTGTGTGTGTGTTGTACCTGTTGAATATATGTGAGTGTTTAGTAAATGCTCCCATGCATATGCATGTGTGTGGAAGCCAGGACAGGACACATATGTGTCTTCTATTATGCTTTATCTATTTCCTTGAGACTGGTTTTCCCACTCAACCATTTAGGCTTGTCAACAAGCTCTTGGGATTTATCTGTTTCTATCCCTCAGTGCTGGGGGTTGTAGGCATACACAGCCATACATGGCTTTTTAAATATATAAAGGTCATGGGGATTCAAACTCCGGTCCTCATGCTTTCAAAGCAAAAACTCTTACCATTGAGCCATCTCCCCACGCCTAGTCCTAGAATAGGAAGGGACTCATGAGTCCATCTCAGAGGTGGTGAGCTTCCATTTTCCATTTCATGATTCCCAAGTAGGTGAGCTCTCAGTGTCTGGAATGCTTCAGGCCTGCTGACATCCTCTCAGACTATTTCTAAAAGGCCTGAAAATCCATTCTCGGAAGAAGAGCAGATAAAGGGGTGGGAACCTCACAGTGCCTGGGATAGACTAGTAATCCTCCAAAGCAAAAATAAGACTTGGGAGCTCATCTAGGGTGGATGCCTTCCAGGTGGGGCTTGCTTGGTGTTCTGCAGACAAGATGCATCCATGGCATATGTCTGCATGTAATTCACATTTATTACAAGGCAATAGAAAGGCAGCTTCTATAGTTTCTTCCTGGAAGCCAATGTCTGTTTGTGGTCACTGGTCCTGCCAAGCTCTGAATACTTGCTGAGTGCTTGTCTGGGAGAAGAGGGCAAAGGGATGACTTGAGATAAAGTATCAGGTCAGAAATCCCAAAGAATAAGACTCCAGTGTGCTTGGGTGAGAGGGATGCCCTGGTATTGGAAAAGCTGCTTTTAGATGAGGACATGGCTCTGGTGGAGGGTCAGCATGGCGACTCAAACTCTCACCCATCTGGGGATCAGTTTTGAAGCTTCTTTAAGCTGGTTCAATGGAGTTGACCTCTATGTGTCTTCCTCTTGTCTGTGCTATGTCTTTTTGGGCTTCCAGGAAGACAAAGCCAGTAGCGCAGGGAGGATGTAGTTCTTGCATGGGTCAGAAGTCAGGCTTAGTTTGTACTGGAGAGCCAGCACATACCTTGGTCAGACAGAAGAGAAATCTTTTCATTGTTACCAATACTACTCAGAACTGAATTTTGTCTGTGTCTTTGTTGGCTAACTTTCATAATTTTATCCATATTTTAATGACTTTTTCCCCCTCAAATGAATCCTTTCTACTTTTTAAAAGTAAAAGCCCACATTAAAACCATAAGGAGAGACAATGCCTATCTTTCACACTGACGTTTCTGTACATGGAAAATCCTTTTGGAAGAACCTTAGGAAATATAAAATGAACTGTCATTCAGACAGTTCTTGAAAGGAAATCGTGGCCCCCAAACAAGCTTAGCTTTTTCACAGGTGTGTTTGAGAATCTCCCTGTCCTCTAACATCCTCCCCTAAGACATTTGAAAATGCTTTCCGTCATCCACCGGCACATGGGTTGACCTTGGGTGGGGGGAGTGGTCCTTGCTTCTCCCTTCTCTCTCTCCTTGCTTCCTCCTGCCTCCTCCTGTGATGCCCTACCGCACATACCTCCATTTCCACTCAGCTTGCCCCGTTCATATGGAAACTCGACAGCTTCATCTGTCAGAGGTGGCATCACTTTGCAAAGGGATCTTGGGACTGGCCAATTTAATATGGAGGAAAGGTAAGATTAGAGGCATTCATGGACACAAGCCTCTGGAGGAAGTAAGGAACAGGTTTCTGATGCCCCTCCTCTCAGCAAACCCTACTTGAATGTGTGCAGACAGGATCGGTTCAGCCAAGAGAGCTCTCCTTGCTGGTAGAGAGGACCCAGAAGGCAGTGTTCCACTGAGTTGTCCAAGAAGTGGTGGCGTTAAGTTGATCCAAAAGAATTCCCCACTCTGGTGTTCTCACATCTTCTGTGTCAGAGAATGGCCTTGGCTTTGGTGTTTTGGTGTTTTTGGAAATTATTGAGCCAGGGAAAAGCATGCCAGGCCTTTCAGCATCAGAGCCACAGATCAGGAATGCACAGTGTAGGGTTCATCTTGTCTTCCATCCGAAAGCTTTTCCAAGGTGGCCAAACTGATCTGAGCTCTCTCACTTTCAATGGCTCCAGGACACTTGTAAGAAGTCTGAGGACATTCATCTGCCCTCCTTCAGAAGACCTAAGACGTGAGGGATACTCTTTCTGGATGCAGCAGCCTAGAGAGCTCATATCCACAGAGCCTCTAGAATCCAGAGTCCAGATGCTGGGTCATGTGATGTTAGGACTGAACACAGGCTTCATGTGTGCGAGGCAGGCATTCCTACCAACTGAGCCACATGCTTAGGTTCCAGAGACCCTCAGAAGCACATCACTTTAGAGGACACCAGCCACGAGGCTCTTAATTAACAGCTGGGGTTTATTTGGCTGTTCTTAGTTTATGTACTATTAAATTTATCATAGGCTCCTACTGGATCTTAGCTTCAGTAGTTAGATTCTGTTGATATTCTGTGAATATTGGGTCAGTGGATTTAAGACTCTTAACAACAGACCACCTATGTTAGGAGGGACACTTGTCAGAAGTAGGTTTTTTTCTCTACTGTTTGTTTTTGAAAGATAGTTTTATGTAGCTTGGGTTAGCCTCCAGTTTGCCATGTAGCCAAAAATGACCATAAAAACCCGATTCACCTGCATGTACCTTCCGAGTGTTAGGATATGGGTGTGCCCCGCCTGATTTATGGTTGCTGAGGGATGGACCCAGGAATTCATGCATGCTAGGCAGGCATTCTACTAATTGAGCTGCATCCTCAGCCTCCAGAGGTAGATTCTCCACAGAGCTAGCACGTTTGTGGAGCTGCACCTGTGCAAGCCTCTATGCAGCTCTGACAAGGATCCCAGCAATGTCTTAGTTGCCCTAGATCTTTGCAAATGATGTGATGGGTTTCCTTCTCAAGATGGGCGCATCTAAGTCTCAAAAGTTCCCACAAAGGTGCATCTGCTGCTGTCTGTCTTCAGCAGAGGTGGGGTGAGACAGCAAGCACTTGTATGGGGTACAGGAACACAGCCCAATCATATGTGAGACTGAGCTGATGCTCTGGTTCTCTCCATGTGTGTGCTTGGGACCGTTGAGCTTCTAGTATGACTCCTTCTATCATGTGCCTGGTGTTGTTGTTTTTTTAAATTATTTATTATTTATTTAATGTATATAAGTACACTGTAGCTGTCTTCAGACACACCAGAAGAGGGCATTGGATCCCATTACAGATGGTTGTGAGCCACCATGTGGTTTCTGGGAATTGAACTCAGGACCTCTAGAAGAGCAGTCAGTGCTCTTAACCACTGAGCCATCTCTCCAGCCCGTGCCTGGTGTTGTTAACTCAAGGGGCTAAAGTGTGAGTCAGGCAGTTTATCCACGTCTTTCCACCATTTGTCTTTCCTTGGCGCTCACAGAGAACACCTCAAAGATATCGGAGACTGACACCTTACATGCAGATGGGGAGTCCTCGCTCACTAGAGAAGAGCAGGCAGGCAGAATCCTACTTTGTCAGGGCCTTAGTTCCCTTAGTAGTCAAGATGGCATGAAGCCCTGTGTAGATGCTCTGCAAATATTTGTAGTCTCTGCACATATTTCTATGGCTAGATTGCTGTGACTCTCGGCACTTCGTCTCTTACTTTTTGGAGCATGCACATACAAAGCAAAGTGAAAGCTGAAGCCTTCACCTCTGGCAGGCAGCAGTGGCTGTGGCGATGTCCTACCACCACCAATTCTGGTAGTCTTAGGCAGTTGCTTTAGTGGGGTATCCTGGTGTTCAGGATAAGGATGGACAGGCCATGACAATGTCCCAGGCAAATGGCTATCCTGTCTTGTCTTGTCTTTGGGTGGGGTCAGGAAGGCTTTAGGTACCAGAGGGTGGCAGGTAGGTTCAGAAGCTAAGAAGGCACAGGTCTGCATGTTCCTACATGTGATCAGACCACTCTGCCTTGCCCACACAAGGGATGCACGCTTCCTTGTTCTTGCTGCTAAAACTTGGCCTACAGAAGAGGCTGGGAACGTATGAGGTGTTGTTTCGAGGCTGTTAAAATGCTGTGTTTGTATAAAAATGGTATTGTCTTCTGCAGAACGGTAGTGATTTCTTTCTGTTTCCAGGGACACGGAGGTTCTGGCTGACCAAGTCAGTATTTGAAATGATCTTGAAAGAGGAAGAGAAGGAGGGAGGAGGGAGGGAGGAGGGAGGGAGAGAAGAGGAGAGAGTATTAGGCAAGGATGCCCTTCTCTTACCCTGACTGATTCTACACACTTTATCTTAAGTGTACGTTAGGTGAGTGAATTAAACTGTTGTCGGAAACAGAACTGGGCAAAGAAACATTTTCTTTTTTTATTTTGCCTTGAATTGATCCACAAATATACATTCAAAAATTCTTTGAAAATGTTATTTGCGTCAATGAACATCTTCTATGCAAAACAATTTGGGAAAAAATTGTAAAGAAGTCACTTAAAATCTAAAAACTCTTTCTTTTCTTTTTTTCTTTTTTCTTTTCTTTTCTTTCTTTCTTTCTTTTTTTTTTTTTTTTTTTTTTGAGACTTGCTGTGAGCATTATAGAAACTTGGAAAGAATGTAAGACCTTTTCTTTTTGGACTGAAAACAACACAAGGCACAATGTCATGGTCTATCAAGAGGAGATTTTATTAAGATTGTTTCCCCCTCTACCTTTTTATCGTTTTGTTTTTATGGAAATTTATTTCAACAGTCGACATTTAACATATGGACTTTTAAGCTGTATATATTTTTAAAAAAAGGACAGAAACTCATTCATATATTTCAATCTTTCACTGCAAAGACTGAATGATAAAAAAATAACACATGGTGCATTCTGAAATTTTAATATTTACGTGTGTAGCTTTCTAATGTATCAAATATCTCTGGTTCAAATTTTATTGTATATTTCTTTATCTTAAGTAGGTTTGTGGAAACACATGTAAGCAAATGGTACTATATTTACTAATCTTTTGAAATCGAGGCTGAATGCTATAACATGAGTCTATTAGGAGAAAATACACCCCTTGTCCAACCAGAACAAGAAGCACCACCGTTTACCATATGAAAGAGTTTATTTCTATTTTTCTTACTGATTATCCAGTACTGAGATCAAATATATTGCAATTTTGAGCTCTGAATTGCAAATTAAAATTTTTTTATTTGATAAGAGTGAAAGGCAGTGCTCGACCTTTAGATTAAAGAAGAAATCTGATCTTAGCCACTTCTAGCCAATGCTTGACTCTTTTTCTTTTTTAAGTGACTCCATACAAATCAAAACAATCAAATCTATTGAACTCCCCCTTTTTTGATCCATAAACAAGCCCCTGCTTTACACTGATATAGGGACTGACTTCCAACAGGTTGTTGGAAGTCACATTAGTGAGAGTTAGGGCATAAATTTGTTTAATATAGTTTGAATAGCAAGATAACCGTATGACTTTTTAAACGGCAGCATTCATAACGCTGTGCCAAGTCTGGGGTGGCGCACGGTACTTGATCTGAGTATTTGATTTCCTTGAGTTATTTTTTTTCCTCATGTTTTCTTAGGGAAGTGCTAGTTGAGATTGGAAGAAGAGTTGTTACTCTGTTTAACTATATAAAAACATTAAAACATTTTAGGGAATGCGAAAATACATATGTTTCAAGTTAAAATATTGAGACATCTTGGACATTTTAATAACATTTCCACTGCAAAGTAGCAAAAGCAGATCTTCTCTTTCTTTTCTTTTTCTTCTTCTTCCTTCCTTTAGACAGGAAAATATATTCTGATTAAAGTCATCTGAGCACTTGGGGAAAGCACTTAACTGGACCACGGTGGAGCGTGTACTTTTTTTTTTTTTTTTTTTTTTCTGTTAAAGGGCTTTTTTTTTCTTAATAGGGAAGATGCACTATGAAAGTTATTTTTGCAATCAATTATAAATACAAATATAAATTTTTAACAACTAAAGAAGTCATTGCTGAATAACATGCTCTGAAAAAAAAAAAATTCACCAAGGACATTCAGGTTAAGCATTTGTAAAGATTTTGTTCCACAATTCATCTTGAGTATTAGAAACCTAGAGGAAATGAACCTGTAGAGTAGAACCCGGGTGGCCAACACTTACTCTAAACGTTCTCCAAACATCAAGGGCTCTGTGTATTTTATCTCTCGAGCCTTTTTGTGAAATAGATTTCTCACATCAGATTTTAAAGGCCCTCTCCACAGGAACCAAATAAATACCAGACCCTGCATTCACTCGAGGGGCAAATAACAGTCTGGATTGGCTTCTGTTAGAATGACGGGCACTGCTTGGCCAGGGAAGTGAATCGAGGAGAGACTTTTTGTTTTGTTTTTGTTTTTGTTTTTTTTTTTGGTTTTTTGAGACAGGGTTTCTCTGGGTAGCCCTGAATGTCCTGGAACTCACTTTGTAGACCAAGCTGGCCTCAAACTCAGAAATCCGTCTGCCTCTGCCTCCCAAGTGCTGGAATTAAAGGCGTGTGCCACCACTGCCCGACTGAGGAGAGGCGTCTGCTTTGTTTTGTTGAAGATGCATTCTTTTCCTGCTGTAGTCCCAAGAAATAGTAAACTATCTAAAGGGGACAATATGTTTCTCAAGAGACCCCCAAGAGACAAACAAATAAGGAAATAGAAATAAGAAATAAGAAAAAGAAACCCTAACAGAAGTGTTGGGATCACTCACCAGCCGTCCTTGCTAGGCTTTGCATCCCTGTAATGACAACGGAATATTCCTTTATGAGACTTAAAAGCTAGGATGGATCAGGGGCTGAAGTTTGGCATGCCTTCATTTTTCCCCCACATTCTTTTGTTCACTTGACACCCAGCTTTGTAGGCACCTCTGACATGACCACTGGACACTTTCAGGGAGGGAAGAGTTTCTCTAACCAGCAGCCAGAGTTTTAATTAAACAGTGTCCATCTCGCCTGCCTCAATCCAGCAGCTGAAGAAATAGCTGTTGGCATTAAGGTCCCGATGAACTTATGTTCTCTTGTGTTAATGGGGCAAGGGACATTCTAGGTGGTTAGAAAGAGCAGAAAAACATAAATCCCCCCCCAGCACACCAAAGTCATGTGGTTGTTATTATTGTTTGAAATAAAAAAGGAACCGTAGTGTAACAGTTGTGTGCCATTCGCCTCGTCTGAGAAGATGCGCAGGTTGAAAAAATTATTTTGTTTATTAATTCTGCTTCCACGTCCTGCCAGGCTGGCTGGAGAGAAAGGAAAGAAAGGTGTAACTTTAAGCACACCCTGATTTGTTCTTATTACATAACAAAGGTCCATTTCTTTATCATGTTATCATTCTGTTAATAAAAATTAGCTACAATAACAGCATCAACTTTAAAACCCCTCCAAGTCCAGGGGATTTTCTTTCACAATGAACATGCATACTGTTCAGAAATACAAACAGTCAGAGGATAACTTTAGGTCTGAAAGAGAAACCTGGCGAGGGTAATTGAATAAGCCTGGGTCCCCTGACCGTGTCATGGTGAAGGCAGTCAACATGTCATAATTAGGTTTATTGAGGGCCATTCCAACAATCTGCTTCTATTCTTCCTTCCTTATTGTCCACAGCTAGGCAAATAGCCAAGGGACAAAGGAATCAAGTGCTGACAAAACATGAAAGAGGAAAAAGATTTAGCTGCTTTTATCAAAGAAACTGAGAAGGACTTTGTGTAAATAAAATAAGTGGCTGGCCATCCTGCACTTAGGCAATGCCGTTTTCATTAGAATTAATTCTTGACATATTGGAACGGTTCCAAGGAAGGATTTCTACTTCTGACAAGTTTAATTTGTAAATTAAAAACAGTTGGTTAAACATGAGCCTCCATCAACAAAAGTTAACCAAAGCCATACACGGTAGAGGCCTGAGCAGGTGAAAGACAGAACGGCTTTGAAAACAAGTCTTCTCCAAAATTATGCAAATTCTTACTATTTCATAACAAATGTTGTCCATTGAAGCCTACAGCAGGATGCCTGCTCCCGGAGTTTGTGGAGACTCAAGTTTTCTTCTGCTTTGAATGTCTTTCGTTGACATAACACTTAATCCCGGCTTGGACAACCCATCTAGTGCTTGGATGAGAGGTGGTAAGGTTTGAGGAGGAAGCCTTACATTTAAAAAGGAGCAAGCCAGTACAATTTCTGTTAGCGTACAAATTTCAGGATAATTCTGTTGATGTTTGCAGTGAAAGTGGGGAGATTGTTCTGAATGTACCTTGGAATCCTAACTAGAACAAACCCTGGGCACTCAGCACTCAGGTGATCTCAACCAACTACTCACCAGATCCCAGGTCAGTGTGGTCTGCTTGAGTGCATGCATGCAAGGTGAGTGGCTTTTGGATTAAGAGCCAGGAATGTGGAGAGAGCAAAGTCTGTCCTATGAGAGGTCTAGCAGGGGCCTGGACAAGGCTTATATTGAAGTCTCAGAAAGTCTTGTGAAGTCTGAACCGTTCCTGTGGCATGATTGCAGCTTGCAGGCTGAGCCTCGGGGAGAGTTCTTTCCCGTGGAGCTTCAGAAGTGCCCTTTCCAAGCTGCATATGGGAAGCCAGCTGGAGGAGATGCAATCTTCACCAGGAATGATTTGTCCTCTGGAAGAATAAAGTTTACTTAGATATCAAATGCTCTTCAATTTTATTGATGGCCAAGTCAGAAATAAATGGATTATTTGGGTAGCTTCCCTGAGTGGGCCATTCAGATTTAGAAAACTTTAAATTGTATTATTTCATCTGATATCAAACCATATTGCCCCATTTTTCTGCCCTTCAAATTAAAGTGAAACTTTTCTCAACTCAAAGAATCAAAATGATGTTACATACCAGCTGTGGCACTTTTAAGAAATACAGAGCCCAGGGCCGGGGGATGTCACTCAGCTGGTAAAGTGCTTGCCTAACCTGTGTGCATGGGTTTGGTTTCCAGCACTGAATCAAGCAGCTTGGTGGTACATGGTGGACATCCTAGCACTTGGGAGGTCAATGCAGGATGAGTTCAAGGTCATTCATTACCTATGTAATGAATTTGAGGCCAGCCTGGGCTTCATAAGACCACATCTTAAAAAAATAAAAATACAATAACAAGCAAGCACTTAGACAGACGTAAGTTCTAATCAGTAGAGCCCAGAATTGCCATTTTCAATGGCCATGCCATATATACATGACTGTAGTATTGTGGGCAAGCAATAAATATGTGGTCCAAATGCCTTTTTGTGTGTCTCATTAAGTTGGATTTGCAGTGTTTCTGAATTTGTGCCACTTGTGGATTTTGGTAGAGAAAGCACAGAATACCAGATTACCAGCATTTACTTCTGCATTAGCTGGGACTCTGTGATCACTGGGCTTAAGACTGGTCGCTAACCTACTTCATGCTCTCACTAGCTCCATGATCAAGGGAAAAGTCACTGCCCCTTGTGAGCTGGATTGCCTAAGGGTGGAGATGGCAGTGTTCTCTCCCCTGCCCTTAGAAATTACTGCGATGTGTCGGTGACCACAGACATGTGACAGACTCCGAACAAATAGAGACCTACTATTTACTTGAGATCTACTGTTTCTTTTGGCCTTTATGAAACAGGATTTGGCTCTGACTCCTTTCCCTTCATACTCTCTCCAAGTCCAGTTTAACAAGGGTTAAGTAGCTTTTCTCCCTGATCAGTTCAAAATACACTGAACTAATTCTGTCTCCTGTACAGATGGGACCTTGTAGCTGGGGCTGGCAGTACCCTATTTCAAAGCAGTACACTGGTGTATAGCAGGCAGAACACTGGGATGGGAGAAATAGCCTCCAAGAGTCTAGATTTGGGCAAAATAAGTCTTTTGATTTGTACATTGTTTTGATGCCTGTTGGCTCATGTCAAAAGATTGGAAGGCCCAGCAGGGCAGGAAGGAGTTTCTTGGGATAAAGTTGGAGACTTAAGCAGATTGGCTGACTCCCTGACATTTATTTCTGTCCTTTCTCACTCCATTTTGGCAACTCTGAAGCAGATGGACAAGCTCATGGAAAATAGAGCCACTGAGGAAGAAATGCCTTTGATTTCTCCTAAGATAAGGAAGCGCTCTCTCTCTCTCTCTCTCTCTCTCTCTCGTTCTCTCTCTCTCTCTCTCTCTCTCTCTTCTCTCCTTTAGCATAAAACTGGCAAGCTGGCATGCCAGAATTTAAAATTGGCAATGTACTTTTGCGGATGGATTGAAGCATCAAAACAAGGTCTTTCCTTGTGTATCATTGAGAGTCACATAAACTCTTTCCGAGGCGTCCAGGGAAGGGACAAAGGTCCCAGGCCTTGGTCAGTCTCAGTGTTATGTCTACAAGAGGCCAACTTGGGTGTAGCTAGGTTTACAGGATGCTGGTCCAAGCTATGGCTAAGATGATAATTCCCTGAGACTGGATTCTTTCCTTAATCACCAATGCCTTTAGAAGGAGACTGAGGGAGGGGAAGGCTGGCTTACTATTTCACTCTGTAATCATGATGATTTGAGCTGAATTTTACCTTACATTGACCTCTGGTGCTGTGGGTTTGTGCATACCTTGTACAGTTGCAACCAGGGGACAAGGACAACAGTGACCACTAACCACTGATTTCTTTGGAAGAAACAGAAAACATGGCCCACATAGATAGATTAGTTAGACAGATAAATAGGTTAGATAAATGACAGATGGAAATACGTTTTAGTATTTTAAGCTCAAATTAAGTTCTCTGTATAAAAGATCAAGTGTGAATAATTTAGCCACAATTGCTCATATCAAAAGTCACTATATCTTGGTCCTTGTTATAAAAAATTATATTTTCTCAAGATTTTTAAGGTCATAATATTTCGTTCTGTGTTACCCTTAGCAGTTCAGAATGACAATGCTTTCAGGCCTGGTTTTTGGAATTTCAATGTTGATATAAGGGATTAAAAATGGTGGATGGATTTGGTAATGAATTGTAGCCTTTCTTTCTCTCTCTCTCTCTCTCTCTCTCTCTCTCTCTCTCTCTTTCTCTCTTTTTTTTGAATGGATCTGTGGGAGGGGATGTGTCGTTTGGGATTTTGGCTTATTATTTATTTTATGCTGTCTCTGTTTGTAGACTTTTTTTTTAAAAAAATTGTTTACTCTTGTTTGTTTGAACTAATCACTACTTAAGGAAAAATCCTCTCAGCCTGCCCTTCACCAAGCCTTTAGCCATGGTGACCATTCAGGCATAAAAACGTACTTATCTGCAAGTGAATGGTGGTTCTTTGCTTCATTAAAGCCCCTTTCTCTTTTGGCACTCGCATTGTGACCCTTTGATATTAATTCAAAGGCCAATTAAAGAATGCGGCCCATCTTTGAAGTAAGGCATTCAGGGCAAGGGTAGGGATGGACCTGGGCCTCTGATGGACTGCGCATTCAACAGGCCTTTTTCAAGGCAGTTTGAAGAGAGTCAAAGAAAATGGGCAGGAGAAGGTCAAAGAGAAAAAAAGGGCTAAAGAAACAGTCTGTATTTGTTCGGAGTATTAGCCAAGCAAACTGCAAATAGCAACAAAATGAAACAGTTAATAGAGCAGCCAGACAGAGCCGTGTCAATCACTTAACTTGAGCAGCCTTAGGCTTACGAGCCTCCTTCCACTGCGTTACCTAATTATCTTGGGAAAAGCAGTAGCTGGAAGTAATGGTATTGTGTGTCTTTCTGCTTACTGCCCAGAAGAGGTGATAAATACCCACTGCTCTATAATTATGCAACATATATACATAAAGGAGTGGGAGGGGGTGGGAGGGCGCCAGGGCTGAGGAGGCATTGAAGTCCCTAGTCATAGGTCCCAGGATGGCACATTCAAACGTTAGCAGGCCGGAGGAGAGCTTAACTCATTTCATCTGGAGCTGGCTGGAATGTGCACAGACTCTGCTAGAACACTCCTTAAAGACAAACACGTTTGCCCATCAAGAAAAGTTCTTTCAAAAAAAAAAAAAAGCCATCTTCTCATCATGGAATGGACTAGGTGAATACATCCATCCGTTCTGCCACAGTGGCAAAGAGATGTGGAGTGAGATTGAGTTGGAGACTCAATTCTGAGCTTTGGGGACAGGCTGGAAAGCCCTTCTGGCAAGAGAGCAGGTTGCATAGTGACCAAGAGATGGGGGTAGGGAGGAAGGCGGAAGGCGAGCTGGGGCTCTGACTGAGGTCTGATTGGCTTCGATTAGTAGATTTAGGGTGGATATTTTTGCATTCCACTTTTATTGGTCATTATAACAAACAAAAGAACAGCACACTCCCAGCACTGCCTTGAAATTGTGAGTGAGCAGAGTTTCAAAAAAATGATTCCCAGACTTCCCCAGGGGTGTATGTGTAAGACAGAGGTGAAAACTGGAATTCCCCTGCAAATGTCTGCAGATAAGTTGAATGTGTTTCTATAATTGCAAACTGCAGTGGTTTTTTGTTTTTGTTGTTGTTGTTGCTGTTGTTGTTGTTGTTTTTACAGAGGCCTCTGCAGCTTTGTGGCCTGGCTGTTAGGGGTTGCTGTTTGACGTCACATTTATGTGTCATGGGTTTTGTTTGGAGGAACATAGAACAGAAGGATCTGTTATGCAGCTTTTGACAGGCTGTGCCAGGATGTAGCTATTAATATGAAAGTCCCTGTCTTTGTAAAAATAAAATAAAAGTCTGTTACTGAAGTATATATAATCGGATGGTCTGTGTGTTCACCCGCTTACATTTTGCAAGAGTTTGAAATGTTTCTTTAAAAAAAAACCAAATTTTCCCAACTTTAGGGTCATTCAGTGTACATTGACTACAAAATAATGGGAACAAGTCTACATAACTTTTATACTTCAGCTGCTTGATAGGATTGGCCAATAAATGATTTCTCTCCTCAGTTTAGCACAAACAAGGATCTAATTTAGAAGGTGTGGTCGTTGTAACACTGACCAGACCTGGAGCTGCTGAACCAGCCAGGAATCAGCTGTGTAACACAGAAAGCTTCCTTCTGTCTTGGGGAGAAAAGGAGCACAAAATAGCCCAAGTACTAAGAAACGCTGAACAATAAGGTATAATATAAGGAGAAATTCAGCTACAAGATACAGGATAAACCGGGGTAGTTTCATCTCTAGTGGCATGGAAACTCCGTGTTTAGAAGAACACACTGATTGATCAATTGATCGATTGACTGATTACTTGAAATAGTCAGTATGTAGCCCTGGCTGTCCTGAAACTCACTATTGTAGACCAGGCTGGCCTTGAACTCACGGAGCTCCACCTGCCTCTGCCTCCCAAGTGCTGGGACTTTAAAGGCATGTGCCACCACCGGCCTACCTATTTTTAAAACAGTAATTTAGAAAATTTCTTTGAGTTGTGTTTTTAAAACACCTAGTTCAATTTGATGGTCTTTTTTTACTTTGCCTACCCTACCTACCTCTCTCCAGCAGTGCTGGGGATTAGAGCCAGGGCCGTGAGCACGCCAGGCAAGCACTCTGTTACTGAGCTACGCTTCCAACCCTCCTATCCTCCTGCACCAACTTCCACTTCATTTTAAAGGATGACTGAGGATCATAATATCTGGAAAGATCCTAAGTGCCCATCACCTCAGGATGCTGAAAATACTCATGCACGGTGCACGTTACAATCAGCAAAGTGGGAGGAACGGTGTGGCTTCTGGTGTCTCCCTCCGCTCCTCCTGAGCACACTGCAAACCCCTGTCACTGTTAACTCTCCTGCCTTACTTTTTTCTTACTCATTTCCCTGCACAAACCAACAGTGTTTGCTGTAAAAAGGGGGATCTTGGAAGAACACTTGGCTCCTCTCTGTACCCTGTTGTGTCTTAGTCTCCTCCCCCAACTGCTGCCTGAAAGGACCAAGGATCTTTAGGAGAGACTGAGGTCAAGCAGAGTCTTGTATTTGTTCTGTCTGTGCTTTGATGAGTTTGGGAGAAGATGTCTGCCCCTGGCTTCTAGAAGACACCCATGGTCCCCGCACATGCAGTTTCTACCATGTACAGGGTTACCATCACGTGTTTTCATGGGCTTTAAACAAGGCAAGTCAATTCTGCTAATAGCTCACCAGAAGTGTGTGAGAAAGTTCTGAATCGGTATGTCCCTGGGGTGTTGTGGTTTTAGTTGTTCTCTCAAATCAGAGTGGGAAAGGGTTTTCTCTATCTCCCATCTCCCTTGGATATATGTTTATTATTAGATTTCTCTGGGGCCCTTCTAGCTCTAAGTGACAACAGTAACAGCACAGGTTCTTGTTCACAGACAAGGAAGCAGAAGATGAGACAGGCTGATGACCACATCTAGTTAAGGACTCAGTGAGATGGGATGCAGATTTGCCTGATTATAGAATATATACAACTCACTGTCACACGGGATAATTGGTCTGGTGACTTCTAGGAGGACAGTTGGCATTAAGAAAGCCCTTCAAAGGGGCTGTTCAAGGAAGTATACCTGAAACCTCAGCCGCTGGTCTACAAAGTGTCGAACTTACTGGAAACTGCCTGAAAAGTTATGCAGAAGACCCTGAGACAGCTCACCGGGCCATCGAGAAGTGCTCAGCAACACCAGGATGACTTTATAGGGAAAGGTGTCAGAGGTGTGCAGATTTCTCAGGAAGCTGATAATGCTTCAACTTGGAGTCTCTTGCACATGTGAACCCCTGAGAGTGCTGAGAGTTTGCTTGGTGCTGTGGAGTGTCCCAAGTGGGAGAAGAAACCAGGCTGTGTTTCAGAGTGAACGTTCCTAGTAGTCTGTCTCTAATGACTCTAAGCTTCAGCTCCATTTGGGGGCTATTTGAAGTTTCACTTGCTGAGAGTGGTAACATTCAGCACCTTGAAGGAGAGACAGCATCTTGTGGGGAGTATTAGGGGCACACAGCAGACTAACCTAGAACTGCAGAGACAGCCTAGGACCTAGGGTCAGGGTTTAGGTTAAAGCATTGGTAGTGGAAGTCATGTCAAGGACAGAGTGGGCCCAGAGGCCAGCACCCACTGTGTTAATAAAGGTTCAGGAAAGCCCATGGACCCACTGGAAGTATTGAAAGCCTGCTCCATGCCAGTTACTGGAGAGAATAAGGATGAATGAGCTTTGTTTCCCGTCTATGGCCTGGAGCCCTGAGGGAACAGCAATCACATGAACATCTCATGGCGGCTTCTGTGGTTCAGTACTTTTAGAGCCCTAGGCATCATGGGAGTGCAGGGCAAACCTCCCCCTACCCCCCAGTGGAACGAGGTCTCAGACTTCAGTTCAAGAAGAGAATGGTCAGGACTTATCCAGCCCAAGGGTGGCAAAGGAGGAAAGGCATCAGAGGCTGAGGGAAGAGCATGAGTAAAGGCTCAGAGCCGTGGACCACTGGTCTATGTGGGAAATGTGGAAAACTAAAGATATCCCTGTCCTCAGGTTTCTTAATCTTCACAGGCAAACTAAGCTCCAAAATCAGTCCAAAAATACCTTTCGGACTGTGTTCTGTTCTGTGAAGCATTCTAAAACACACTCGTGATTTAAAAAAAGAAACTGGGTCTGTAACTTTAAACATTTGTAACTAAGTTGTTTGAAAAGAAAATAAAACGCATAAGCGCATGCAGGCACAATTTAATTTATATTTTACACTGCTGAGGATTGAGTCCGGGACCTCTCAAGTGTCAGGCAAATGCTCTACTACTGAGCTACACCCCAGCTCCCTTTCTATTCTTCTTACTGTAGCCCAAGCTAGCCACTAAGGTAGCTTGGGTCACAGGACCACACTACCAGGCTTATTTCTTTTAATCTTTAAAAATTGGGAATGTGGGGAGACTGTGAACTTTTTTGGGGGTGGGAGGTTCCTTGGAATTTTGCAACTTAATTTCCATCTTTGTCTTGTGCTTTGTTCAAGATGCTAATCGGGTCACAGGGTCACAAACTTACTAATTTTTTTTTTTTTTTTTTTTTTTTTGTTAAGTAGCATCTTCTCATGGCTTTACATTTGTCTCTTGAGATGATCATAGTGAAATTGACTTCTTGGATTATATTGCATTACAGTGAAGTATTATCATATAACATCAGGCATCTGAAAGGGAACAACTGGGGCTGCAGGTGTAGCTCGGGTAGGAGGGGACTTGTCTGGGTTCAGTCTCCAGCTCTGCCTAAACTGGGAGTGGTGGCATATGTCTGCAAACTCAGCACCGAGGAGGAGGTGGAGGCAGGGGGATTATGCATTGGAGGTCAGACTGGGTTACAAGACTGTGTCTCAGAAAACAAAACAAAATGCTAAACACTTTCCTGGGATTTGTACATTCATTCTACCTGTCTAAAATATTTTGTTGCTCTAGAATAAAACCTTGCACCCTTAAATCAGTTATTTCCCAGGTGCTTATGTCTGGGCTTGGTCTTATGAATGTAACTACCCTGATGCTCTCACAGAAGCAGAAACAGAGAGCATGTGATCCTCTGACCATCTCAAGTGATCTTTCAGGCCTTGCTCACATGGGGACTGCATCACTCCATTACGTTTTATGGCTGAGTGCTACTCCATTGGATAGTATTTATAGATTCTAAATTGTTCATCCATTCATCTGTTGGTGAACATTTGGGCTACGTCTACTTTTGGGTTAGTATGAATGTTGCTGCTACAAACATGTGTATACATGTATTTTTAAAAACTTACTATGTAAGAATTGCAGGAGCCACGGTCACAATCAGAACAGCCAGAGAACAGTTCTGTCACATTGTAGCCTTCTTCTGTCCTTACCCCTGTGGAATGGTTTCTCTGTTCTCCAACAGAATCATTTGGTTGTAAGAGTATGGTGTGAATTAAGTCACAGCATCTATAACGTTCTGAGACTGACTTCCATTCCTCAGTGTATAACGGCCTTGAGATCTGTCTGCATCATTACCGCTATGAACACTCTGCCCTTTTCATCCCTGGCTAGCATTCTGTGCACTGGGGATGTGCCCCAGCCTGTCCCTTCCTTGACCAGCTAAGACACATGTGAGTAAGTCAGCGTGCACATCTCTGTGGAGGTTCCATGTGAATTAACTTCTTAGGAGTAAAAGCCTCAGGTCACGTATTAACTGTTAAAAATTTGTGACTGTTTTTAGCTAGTTTGGCGTTTCCTTATACTACCAACATGAGAGAGCCAGAAGCTCATAGCGACAGCACCAATGCCTGCTCTTCGCAGTGGTTTTCATGGTAACCAGTCGGACATGCACATGGTGGTGGGCAGCTGTGGCTGTTATTCATAGTTCCAGTGAGTCCCAATACAAAGCATCCCTCATGCTGTTTTGCTGTTGCCCATGTTTTCTTCGGGGAAACCACTGTTCAATGTTTTTGCTTATTTTGGTTTTGATTTTCTTTTTAAGACAGTCTCATGGTCTCTATGCTCAAATTCACTATATGCCCAAGGCTGACCTCGAACTCCTGATCCTCTAGTCTCTGCTTCCCAAGTGCTGGGGTTACAGCACTGCCTTACTGTGCCCAGCTCTTTTGTTCATTTAAAAATTGTCTGTACTGTTGAGGTCTGGGAATTCTTGTGTTCGCACTACAAGTTCTTGGTTAGATATGTGCCTTGCAAAAGTTTTCTCTTAGTCTCTACCTTGTTTTTACATTCTTTGGGCAGAAAATGAATTCAAGGGCCAGAAAGATGGCCCAGTGGGTAAAGGGGCTTGTGGCACATGCGTGCTGACCTGACTTTGATCCAATGAAGCCCGAGGGAAAGGCAGAAGGGTAAACCTCCGGGGGATACAAAGGTATCTTCTGACCACCACACAGCTTTTGGGGCACCCTCCCTGTTATGTACATACATAATAATAATCATTAAAATTTAGAAAACAAATTCAACTTTCAGTTTGATAAAGTCTACCTCATTGGCTTATGACTTGTGGGCTGTGGTTTTATGTGTCTAAGCATTTTTTCCTAGCCCTGGCTCTGAAGGACTTTTCCTGTGCAACAGAGATTCCAGGTCTATGGCGCACTGCAGTTGACCACTGTGTGCAGTTGGGCTGCAGGCAGACTCTGGCTATGTGTTTTTGTATGTGCTAATTGTTCCAACACCGAGTACAGACAGTGTTTTTCTTGCTTCATGGGTTCATCCTTACACGTTTATCCACACCAACCAGCCTTGCTTGTGTGAGTTTGCTTCAAGCTCTGTGCTCTGTTCTATTGGCTCACTTCTGTCTGTCTCTGGAAATAGGACTCTGCTAGTTTATTTTTGGTTGAAAAGTGTGTGTGTGTGTGTGTGTGTGTGTGTGTGTATGCCTATGGAAACCAGAGAACCTCTAATATTGTTCCTTAAAAATGATATCTACATTATTGTTGTTGTTATTGCTTTTTTACATGAGTTCTGCAGATGGAACTAAGGTCCTCTTGTTTGTTCAGCAAACTCTTTCCTAACTGAGCCATCTTTTCAGCTCTATATTCATCGTCTTCAAAATGGTTGTTAGCTATCTTAGTGCTTTTCCTGTATGTTTTAGAGTTAGTTTGTTTATGTTTACAAAAGGTCTTTCTGTGCACATTTATTTTAATTAATTAATTTCACAGGGCTGGGAAATCAAACCCGGGGCCTAGCATATACCATGCAAATGTTCTACTGCTGAGTCCCAGTCCACAGTATATTCTTTTTGTTTTGTTTTGTTTTGTTTTTTTCGAGACAGGGTTTCTCTGTGTAGCGCTGGCTGTCCTGGAACTCACTCTGTAGACCAGGCTGGCCTCGAACTCAGAAATCTGCCTGCCTCTGCCTCCCGAGTGCTGGGATTAAAGGCGTGCATCACCACCGCCTGGCTTATATTCACTTTTTTTTTTAACATTTAGTTAATTAATTTGGGTTAATTAATTTGCTTTGGGTGGGGGAAGGGGCTGATCATGCTATAGTACACATGTGGAGATCAGAGGACAACCTGCCAGAGTTGGTTCTCTCCTACTGTGTGGGAACCCGGGGGGGGGAGGGGGGGGGACTCAGGTCATCAGACTTCTCAGCAAGGGTCTTCACCTGCTGAGCCATCTTACTGGCCCCACAGTTTACTTTTAGAAAGGTGTGTTGCTTTTTACTTTCAATGAGTTTGGGAATCTGCATTTGAGTGCTGATAAAATGAATATATTTCTATTATCTACAAAATTAATAAAATTATCTACCAAATTGGTAATGCCATTCTATTACAAATATTTTCCCCATGTAAGTGCTCTCTTTTTGTAAAATGTTTGACTGTAAATCCCAGAGGCAGAGCAAAGCCATGATATCTATACCAGAGAGAAACCTCGGATTACCACGCGTGTTTAACTCGCTTTACCCATTTGTCATGCAGTGCTCAAAGTCACTCTCTGAGAACAAGGGAGGCATACACCAAACATTTAATGTGTATTCATAAAGAACAGGCCAGCTTGCTCGTGGCTTTTATACCATTTATTTAATTTATAAACTTTTAAGCACTCGGACCCTCAAAAGCACTTGCAAACATGCAGTGTTCCAGGGTTTCAGGCCAGCTTTCCGGTCCAGGACAGAAAAGCTAGCATGTCAAGAACTCAGAGAGGGAACTGGAAGGTAGGATGTTTTGGTTTCTTTCTGCTTAAGGAAGAAATCCAGCAGCTGCTCTGTCTTGGAAGAGGACGGCTAGAAAGATGGATGGTCCAGTCATCTCAGCTCCCTTTCATCTGTCTGCAGCGTCGTGCACAACACTCTGTGCAAATGACACATGCTCTAGAAAGGATTTGTTTTCCTGCCCAGTGAATTTGCTAAACCTGATCAGTTATTAAAACTTCACAAGACAAAGTCAGTGTGCAAGTTAAGCAAAGAAACTTAGTCTATTATCAAGGATTTAACAAGTTAGTCTCAAATGTGGCAAAGGCCCCGTAAGAAACTTTTGGCCTTTGGAAACAGGGTCTCAATTGCTGTGAACATATCTTAGTAGGCTACTGAGTCCAGGCTGATCCTGGCAAGATAGTGGCTTGTTGCTATTGTTTTGGGTATTCCTTTGAAATTGTACATTGAGATGAGCAACTAAGGCTAAAATTGATTTGTTATAAATTTAAGAATTCTGGCCTGGAACTGCTTTACAGACCCTGTTCTACATTGGAAAAGATTCAATGTGATGCTAAATATATCTGGCTAAAACCTAAGCTCTTCTTAATTATTTATACAAAGTCTAGATGACGATGGTGTGTGTGTGTATGTGTTTGTGTGTGTGTGTTTGTGATTCAGTATTACTTTGCCAGATATAAATATTCCATTCCTCAACTGAGAACTTAGGGTGCTGAAATAAAGGTACATATATGTGCAAATGAGAAGTGCTATTGTTTGTTTATAGACAGGGTTTCTCTGTGTAATCTTGGCTGTCTTGGAACTTACTTTGTAGACCAGACTGGCCTCAAACTCAGAAATCTGCCTGCTTCTGCCTCCATAGTGATGGGGTTAAAAGTGTGCACCACCATGCCTGGCTTATTTGGTTTTTTTTTTTGGAAGGGCTTGTAAAAAAATAATTTATATGCTGCTGCAAGCCGGCACACTTTGCTGCCTTAAAGCTCTTTCTGTAGTCCTTTTTTCTCTACTTTAAACTCAAGAAAGTGAGGACAAGAGAGCTTGGTGTCTGGCCCGAGGTTAGGTTGGGGCTGGCAGGACAGAGGACAAGAGACAGTCTCACTCTCTACTCTGGAACCGAGTGTGACTCTCCATACTGAAAGGGAACAGACAGCTTCTATCTGCTGCTCTTCTGACGCAAAGGCAAAACTCGGGGAAGATTTTTTAACTTTCCCTCCATGGAAGATGAAAGAAAAGACAGTTTAAACTGTTAACTTCTGCAGACTTGGCCTTTGAAATGGTCCTAAAACATATGACCACTTGCCATTTTTCTTCTTTTCTCACTTGAATTTGTGTGTTTGGACCAGCTGTTAGAAGCGTTTTACTTTAATGCTCTGCACAGCTGTCGGCTGGTATAGCACTGTGTTTGGTCTTGATGGCTGTTAGATCACCTTTCGCCTCCAAAGTGCTTATTGGCTTCACACGAACTCTCAGTTTGACTTTTTGATGTGGATATAAAACAGGTAGAATCAATGTCATCCCTGCCACTAATGAGACATGATTCCAGGAATTGGGAATTTCCACCTCAGAACGGATCAGGAAGTGGGGAATCGGCTGAAGTGGGGAATGGGCGTATTCAAACAGTGATGTTCTGTTACACAAGTTAAGTTCATTGCTTCCAGGTACTTTGTGTGCTCGCCATGTCTCTCTCTCTCCCTCTCTCTCTCTCTCTCTCTCTCCCCCCTCCTCTCTCTCCTCTCCCTCTCCCTCTCCCTCCCTCTTTCTCTCTCTCTCTCTCTCTCTCTCTCTCTCTCTCTCTCTCTCTGTCTGAGCATTATTAGGAAGATGATATTTTCTTAAAGAAGTGAGTTTCAGACCCACAGGTTTAGAAAGATGTGCTCAGTGCCCAGTACAACTCAGATTAAAGAAATTTTTCATCTGCCCCAAATTTTGTCTCACTACAGACAATACGCAAGGTTGAGAAATCAAGTCCAGAGGGTAACTGCTTGCTGGCTAGCCACAGAAGGAGGGGAGAGAAACACTGAAGCATGTCAGTTTCCTGATTCTGGGGTCAAGCTGTTCTTAAGAGGAACAAGGCTTCCTCAGAAAAAGTGCTATTATCAAACACTAGGGTCAAAGTTTATCTCTAGGTCAATGAAAGGGAGTGTGTATGTATGGGAGGGGGTGGGGTGGGATCATTCCGGCTCTGAATATAAGCTCTGTATTGAAATAAATTTGCAGCCAAGTATTCAGGTTAGAAAAACCCAAATTCCCCTATCAGGCTTATTAAATATTATTTAATAATATTCAGATAGAAACACAAATTACCTTATGAGGTTTGTTAAATATTATTTAATAATAAAAACAAAAATGTTCTCATGTATAATAATCTAATAAGAGGCAATAAAAATAAAATTTCACATGCATTATATAATTTAACCCTCACCACAAGGCTGAAGTAAATAGTGTTCCTATTTTGCAGATGAAATTATTCAGACTTGGAAGCATGACTACCTCTTCTAAGGTTTCAGTGAGAAGCAAAAAAATATACTGGTCTATTGTTCTTTCCAACATGATAGTTCCCTCCTAAAAATTTCCCCCAAACCAAAAGCTGAGTGGTGTGTTATGAATTAATCCTAACATGGGTTTTATTTAGACTAGAGCTGTGCTTGACAGTACTCTTGAAAATCAAGTCAGCTTTAGGACAGAAGGGAGATTTCTAGAATATTCTTTGCCCTTTCAACAGCTCTTTCTGTCCTCTGTGCTCTGTCCCTCATCTGAGGTGCCCACAGTGGTGGGGTAGAAGCACCGTGACTGGTCAGGGTATTCCCAGGAACCAGAGCAAAGCTCCTGCCCCGCTCAGAATGGCCCATTTCCAGAGTCTTAGCAACACCCATCCCACCCCAGACATCTGATATCTGTGCCGTTTTCAGACCAGAGGGCCTTCCAATCCTTGGGTTCCTCTTGGTTTTCTTAACGTTGGTGTTTATTATTTTACTGTCAAGAGACATTGCTTTAGATTACCCTTCTTTACACAGAATGAAAGACAGTTTTGAAGCACTGTCCAGAAAATGGGCATTTCCTCTGCGGGTGCCGCTGAAAATAAAAGTAATGAGTATGATAAAAAAAAAACAAGAACAGTTATTTTTTTAAAACATGTTGTGAACTTCTGGGTTCCAAAGTTTTTAGTCGCTGTTGAGGCAAAATGATAATAATAATAATAATAATAATAATAATAATAATAATAATAACAATACTTTTCCTCTCAGTTTTTTTGGACAGGAACTCTCTGTATAGTCCTGGCTGTCTTGGAACTCATGTTGTTGAGGCAACATAATAATTATAGTTATAATAATAATAATAATATATTATAACAATAATAAAATAATAATGATTTATTATTATTATTATTCTCAGGGGTTTTTTTGGACAGGATCTCTCTATGGAGCTCTTATTTATTTATTTATTTATTTATTTATTTATTTATTTATTTAATTTTTATTTTTATTTATTTATTTATTTTTTTAGTGGCTGGAGAGACAGCTGTGGGTGCTGGGAACTGAACTCTTATATTTTTGGTTGTGAGCCTAGCCTTTAACGGCTGAGCCATCTCTCCAGCCCTCTATGGAGCTCTTGTCATGGAACTCACTCTGTAGACTAGTCTGACCTTGTATTCACAGAGATCCACCCGCCTCTGCCTCCCAAGTGCTGAGATTTAAGGTATGCCACCACACCCAGCCAAGGAAAGCAATTATTTTAGCATAGTGCCACGTATAAAACATTCAAGTGTATTCATAATTGACCATTCATATCCGCCTCTAGGAACTTAAAGCTAAGGACAAACAGGCTACTTGGTGAGGTGCCATGGGAATTTCAGTGCCAAGTTTCAAGAGTTTCTTGTGTGCCCAGAATGAGCTGATCACCTAGAGATATTTAAGCCAAATGGAGGCAGTTTAAAAGTATACGAAAGAGAGCTGGGGTGTTGGAGGCAGAGGAGGCCAGCCTGGTCTACAGATCCAGTTCCAGGGCAGGCAAAGCTACACAGTGAAACTCTGTCTCAAAAATACAAAACAGAATAAACAAATGTATACTGAAGAGAAATTCTTACACCATTTTACTGTGTTCTCCTACCATAAAGGAACTCATTGTTTGCCATGCCTGAGAGAACATTTTCCACTGTATCCTTTGTATTTACTATCTCAAGTTAGTTTTAGCAAACAAAACTATTTTACAACAGCAGGGAGCATTTGAGAGACTCACATGGGCGTGGCTATATGTGTCCTTAGAGGAGTGGACTGAGTTTTGGGATAGCCTGTGAAATTTCAAAGCAGGAAGCCATTCTTCAAGGACTGCTTTTTGCCTCAAAGTCAGGTTAGTTTTCTTAAAACAAGCTGTGTGGGGAAGCGTAGCATTTGGTATACCACATTCATTTTTATTTGAAGATTTTTTTTTTCTGTTTAGAAAAAGAAAATTTAAAAAACATTGTTAATTTCAAAATCACTGTTAAACAGTATTTAATTTTATATTCATGAGACAATGAGACTTTCAGGCTGCTAGTAAAGAAAAGTTAATTCCTCAAAGTAGAAAAATCAAAGAGCCTCTTGGGTTGAAGGACTTGGTGAGGTTGGGGGGTGTTTGTGCCTGAGGCATTGTCTCTGTGGTAGTGGGGAGGGAGGAAAGATCAGGAAGGGCTGAGCTTGCTCGGTAGAGCCTGGGGGATGAAGGAAGGACTGCAGGGGTCTTCTAGCTCTAGGTTGGAAGCAATCCTGTTCAGCATTAAGG
>CM052709.1:68703670-68752750 GCA_028551405.1 Uromys caudimaculatus | reverse complement strand
CTTTCTTTCTTTCTTTCTTTCTTTCTTTCTTTCTTTCTTTCTTTCTTTCTTTCTTTCTTTCTTTTTCAAGACAGGATTTCTCTGTGTAGCCCTGGCTGTCCTGAAACTCTGTAGAGCAGTCGGCCTTGAACTCACAAGAGATGTGCCTGCCTCTGCCTCAGGAGTATTGGGATTGAAGGCATGTGAAACCACAGCCCAGCCCAGCAAGTACAAGTTCTTAAGTACATGCCAGTGCCCACCGTAAAGTAGTTTAAGCTGACCATGGCCAGACTGCTGCAGTCTGATGGACCCAGGAACTAAACTCACGCGTGCTTGGCTAGCCTGTGAGAACTAATGGGACATCCCCAGCTCTGATCCAGAATTTGCTCCAATATGCAGCTTAATCCAAAGTCTAGATAGGCCAGGGCCTATCTAGGGACCTAAGAGTAGTACAAGAGATCCCGGATATCTGCACATGAGTGTGTGTGTGTGTGTGTGTGTGTGTGTGTGTGTGTGTGTGTGTATGTAAAATGCTCAGAACATCATCTTGGTAGATTTTAGGTAAGTGCTAGCAGCAGTAGCATATATTCTTCTCTGAGATCCTTGTTTAAAACTACTATTTCTAGGGGTCAGGGGGATCACTCAGTGGGTTAAGGCACTTTCTGCTAAACCCAGTGACCTGAGTTCTATCCCCAGGTTCCACATGAGGGAAGGACACAACCAACTTCTACAAGTTGCTTTCTAACTTCCACATAATGTGACGTGTGGACGTGTGCCCCCACTTACTCCAACATATAAGATAAATAACCAGTAAATAAATAAACATGACATAAACGAAAGAGATCGCTGGTGCTCTCAAATTCACCCCCAAGCCGCACCAGTGAACCACAATGTTCTCTTGTATCATGAGTAAGAGTGGTGGAGATGTCAATTCAGGGAAAGGCTCAAGATGAGGCAGTGGGTGACTGTGGGAAAGGTAGGTTTCCCAAGGTCTTCCTGGTCACTCCTGAGATGCTGAGTTCCGGCCGCTGGGGTGAAACATTGGGCAATGCCAGTTGCAGGAGAAGCATGTTCAAACACATGTCACCAAACCAATGTAAATGTTGGGTGAGAAAAGAGTGTAACAGAAAGCCCCTCCTCCTTCTGAGGCAAATAACATCTTCATGATGGGCAAGATGGGATCCCAGTACTATCTGGTTCCCCAACTAACAGGTCTGATTGAAAGCTTAAAACTCCCCATTAAGTGGGGGAAACTATTTGCAATGGACATTTCCTGGAAGTTGGCTGCTGGAATTGAAGGGAAAATTGATATTGATTAGACTATGGGCTATATATTGTTCAGTTTTTTATGTCACTGCTCTGCACAGGATGGGGCATGAAATGGGAAGGAAGTAAGAAAATTTGGTGAATAGATGAATTTGAATTCAGAGAAAAACTGCACAGCAGAGTCAGTGAACAATGACCTCTTCCCCACTCCAGTCTTTTGGGGATGAAAGATATTCGCTTTAAGTTGTGTCTGATGTATGTCGCTGTGTCCTGTTCCCTGGACTCTGGCTATAGCAGGAAGAGCTTGCTTCCTCTCATCTAGGTTATTCCTGTATGTAGATTCTTGCTCAGCACAAAGTTGCAGATTCTAAACCAGACCCTAAACTGTCTAGAGGGTGCGGCAAAGTTAAATTACTAATGTCAGCCCAGACTATACACTTGATACTTCAGTTCTATAGTTTGCTTTTATTTTATATCTTTGGTACTCTGCATTTTTTCAAAGGCTAATCCTAACCCAGGAAAGCAATTTCTCACAATTACCAGTGGGTTATTGCTCCCTCAGAGCTGGGGAATCTGGGAACCATGGAGTTTAGGCAACTTGCCCAGCTGAGTGTCTGGGTCCAGACTAGAATCCTGAGAATAGTGTCATAGTTCTTCCTGGCTTGCTTGATTCCTGTAGCTTTCTTGTTTACGGAAGGGATAGACTTGCTTGCCTGATGGTGGCTGGTTGGTAGAAATAATGGAAGTGTACTGTATGAAATATCAGGGAATAGGTTAGAGAGGGAGGTGACAACTCTTGTTTGGTCTTTCTGTCAAAGATCAATGAACTGCAAGATAATCCAAGGGTGGAAAATCAAAGCAAAGCACCTAGCATGAAGTTGAAGGAATCACAGCACCACAGAGCCCACGCTACCTTGAGAACTATTATTGAGCTGGAAGGCTCCCAATTTTCATCCTGCTTGTGAGCTGATAGTACCAATCTTGGCTATACTTAATCCATGAATTAAGTTTTGTACTTGCTTAATTAAATTGAATAACACCACAGAAACTTAACCCTTCATGGGAGATAAAAGGAATCTAAACTGAAATCTGTAGTTTCATTTCTGTTAGAACACAGTGGCAGCTGAGCCAGGGCCGTCTACGCTCTGTGCCTAACTGGAGAAAGTACAGGACTTGCGTTGTGCTGTTGGGAGGGAGTGTGGGCCCATATCTTGTCTGCTGCGGGATGGTGGCTGCCAGGGTGGGCTTCGTCAGGGAGTGTAAATGACTCTGGAATTCACAAATATCTATGGAAGTGAGATTTCATGCCAATTTTTGCTTCCATTATATAATAACTATATGGCTATATGAGTCTTGTACAAAGGCAAGGCAAAAAGGTGCATGGCATGAGTCACAGACCACAGGAAGCTTTCAAAATGTTGGCATCCTATAAGCTAAGTAACTGTTTCCCATCAAGGCCTATAGAGTGAATATGTTAGACACTCTGGTCTCTATTGTCTTCAGACTACATGGCTCTCTCCTTGCACATGGCCATGGAAAAGACACATATGAACAGGTGTGGTTGTCTGTTGGTGGACTTTTTATGGGCACTCAGGTTAGTGTTATTCTTTCTTGACAGTTTAAAATATGTAAGGGCTGTCTGTGAGTGGCATGTCCTAACAGGCAGTGGGCCATGTTTGGCTGACCTGTGGTATATACTTTATTCTGTTTAACTTGAAACTATTATTTGGTTTTCTGGTGGCATATCTATGTCCCAGTAATGGTTGCCAATGTTCTGTTGGTCTCCTCTGGCTTTATGCTTCAGCATCCTCAGAAAGCCCCCAGGAGCTCATATGGATACCTACAGCCTTCCCCCCCGCTATACTTGCAAAGGGCTATTTCAGAGGACAGTGGAAGGGTTGGGGCATGTGGTCAGGATGTAGCATTCTCAGGGTGACCACACACCTCAGGATTTCTATGATGATGCATTTTCTTCAGAAAGTAACATGCTAGGACTGTGAAGATATTTGAGAATGGGTTCTCTGTCAGCTTAGAAATCTGGGGCGTGGGGATGCTGAGCTCGTCCGTCGGGGCCAAGCTGTGTGAGGTGCCCGACACTCCAGAACTACAAAATGAAAATGAAGCCATACCTTCAAATGAAAGTCAAGAAGACACAGATGGTCGTATTTAGTAAGTGTAATTCTAAAGCACTTGTGTCAGAATCAGCCAGCCATTTAACCAAGAATAATGTTTTCTCTTGTAACTTCCTAATTACCCCATTTCCTCTTCATTGGTTTCTAGGGTATTATGTCTGGCCTATGTCTGATGATATTTCTTCAGAATGACTTCCCAAGTTCCTGTGGTGTAGATATTTCTCATGTAAGATGGCTGTGAAGTAATAGGCATTTGCAGAATTCATAGAATTTTCATTAGTGTTTATCATGGCCACTCTAGCACTCAGGACATCCTGCATGCTGAGTGTCTATTCTACCAGTGAAGCATTCTCCAATCATAATTATTTTCAAGTTTAGGGGGATGATAACACTTTTATATATAAAATAATTATATATACTGGCTAACATGTTGAATTTACCTTGTTATTACAAAAGTAATTCATATTCATTACAAAATGAACAAACAATCCCAGAATATTTCCTTGGGTCATTTCAGCTATATTCTTTTTTCTTTTCTTTCTCTCTTCTCTTTTCCTTCAGAGATATTATATTGCTGTGTCACCCATGATAGCGCTGAGCTCCTGAGGTCAAACAATCCTGCTGCCACAGCCTGGTTAGTAGATGTGGCTGTAGGTGGATATCAGATTGCCTGGCTGAGCTATATTTCCAGGAAGGCCCAAAGAGTGCAGAGAAAGTACAATGGGAGGAACCATACTTGGGGGTTATTCCGGGAAAGTATCATTATAGTTAAGAGTTTCTTACCCTGTTCCTAATTCTTACACCATTTGTAAGGTTACATAAGGCAATGTGGATTCCCAGATTTCATTACTTCTATGAACTATTCATGGCTTACGTAGCTTCATTCCTTATAGACTAAGGGTGTGGCCACCTCCAAGATTTCATTTCAGTAGAACAGGGAAAGCAATAGTCCCTAGGAAAAGCTCCGGGACAGGCCTGATCATGACTATGGGTGATCTACTTGTATTTGTTCTTTGGTGATGCAATTCAGGAGAGCATGGTTGCCATTCCTGTTACTTAGGGACATTTTACACTGTGTCCATGGCACAGGGGATTGATTTACTTGGGTACTATTTGGTTTCATCAAGGTTCAAGAGTAGAGGTGGAATTACTGTGAAGAAAATGTCAGGGCTCAAGAGATGGGTCAGTGGGTAAGAGCAGTGGACTACTCTTCAAGAGGACTCTGGATAGTGTCCCAGAATCTGCCTGGTAGTTCACAACTGCTCATAACTGTAGTCCCCGGGAACCTAATGTTCTCTTCTGGCCTCTATGGGCACCAGTTACGCACATGGTGCACAGACATAGTGCAGGCAAAGAACCCATACACATACGTAAATAAACTAGGGAAAAAAGGAAATACTGGGGACTCTTGTGGGCCAAGGGTTCTTCTGGATGCATGCAAAGGCTTTTCACAAAGTGTCTCATTGTCGTGGACTTTTGGACAGTATGCCACAGGAATCTAGTTTTGTTTTCTTTTGATTGTTTTGCTATTTATTTAGTGACAGGGTTCTACTAGATCATCCAGGTGAGATTGAGCTAGATGCTAGTTTTCACCTCCTTGAAAAGGGAGCCACAAGTTATAAAAGCTTTAGCACCCCACCCAAAACAAAACAAAACATGGATTTTCTTCTGATAGCAGACTGGAACATTTTCAATTTGTTTTGAAATAGAAGAAACATATCCTTGTTGACAGATATGTAGGATACTGGGAGTTGGTGCAAAAACCATCCTTAAGACCTAAAACTGGAGATAAAAATGAGACAAGGGACAGTTTACTCCAGAGGAGGGCTGCCAGGCTGAGGGAAAGGTGCTTCTGCTGGTATCTTCCCTCATTCAAAGAAAGAAACTAGAAGTCTGTGACAAAGACAGGCAACTGTCTTAAGTCAGAAGGTCTCATTCCCTCTAGGGATTTTTTTTGGTTTGTTTTTTTTTTAAATGGGGTCTTTTAGCCCAGGCTGGCCTCAAACTTGCTAGGTAGCCTAGGGTGTCCTTGAACTCCTGATCTTTCTGTGTCTGCCTCCCTAATGCTGAGATTAGAGGAATGCAGCACCACATTCAGCCTCCGTGTTTCTCTTCTCTATCCAGTACAAAGGCTCGTGTACCCACCTCCTCTTTAGTTTAAGGACAGATCGCGGTGGTGAAGCATCTTTTGTGACTGTTCTAGAAACACTCTCACACGTCCCCTCACGGGCAACTACTGAAACAAGAAGAGTGTCTGTACCTGTAGTCTTGGCTGCTGTTAAAATTAACTAGAGTCCTCTGAACGATTCGAGTAGAGCACTCCCCTTTTCTGATGCCATAAGATACCATCAGCTTGCCCCTAATCTAGGAATTCTCTGGCCCTGTACAGTCAAAACAGTCAGGGAGCTCTGATATGCAAAGCCATTTCTCTTAAATGACCTTGGCTCATTTTAATAGTTTGCAAAAATTATTCAACTGCCAAACAAGGAGCCAAGCTCCCTCCAAACCTGAGAGCAGGGAGCACTGCTCTGTGGTTGTTTTTTTCCCCCTCTAAACTTCCTAGTTGCTTTGCTGACCTCTGACTGTTTGACTCTTGAAAATGAAACAAGTACCCCTGGGACACATAGCCAAAACCCTGTACAAATTCGAGGAAGTGGCCAATCAGAGAAATGAACCTGGTCGCATCAAGAGTTGACATGTAAGTTTTAGTCACAGTTCAATGAGGAAGGAAAGTTGGCAGACACATGGGAAATACTAATGTTCTTGGCAAGGCAGGGAAGGGAGACAGGAAGAACATTGGAGGGAGGGAGGGAGAGAGGGAGGGAGGGAAGGAGGGAGGGAGAGGGGGAGGGAAGGAGGGAGGGAGAGGGGGAGGGAAAGAGCAAAGGAGAGAGGAGAGCCGGAAGAAGGGGGAAGGGAGAAAGGGCCTTTAATGGCTGGTCAGTCCAGGTAAGACTGTGGAACTAGACTTTCAGTGCTACATATGGCATTGTGATAAAAATAGGCAGAAAGAAAATCTGGGCTAGGGACACAGTGGGACAGGCTAGGAGCCAAGCTGTGACCAAGCCTTGTTCTTTTGGACAGTCACACACAGGCTTCTGGAAGTCAGTTTGTTCTAGTTCACTGATAAATTAAAAGCATACCAAAGGCTTCATTTACATGTTCAGTTTTACAGTAATTATTAGTCCTCTATATTTTGAAGCTGATAATACTCAAATATTAATTTTTATTATAAAATTGATTATTAATGATCATTTGACCGTAGGTGAGATTCGAATGAAAAAAAAAACTGTGGTTGCTGTAAAGTAATAGAGGACCCCAAAATCATTTCTGGCTGTGTTTTGAGTGGAGGTGGTTTATTTTTGTAGCTCTATCATCTAGCTGACTTGCTGAGATTTTGAGCAAGTCTTTTTAAATACACCAAGTATCAACCTCATTTTAAAAAATCAAGATGAGAACTTCTGGCCCACAAAGCTATATGAAGAGCTAATGGGAAACACAACTTTAGATAGCAGAAATAAAAAATAACCCTATTTATAAAGGTTAGTTCTTAAAACGATTGAGACTACGATATAGATATTCCCACTCCCCCGGGAGGGGCTCAGTTGTGTGCAACGTACTTTGATTTATTTCCTGAAGTTCTGTGTTGGGGCTTCTTTGGTGGGAGGAGGTACTTGCCACTGTTGGCTGAAGAATAGAAGTCAATCTACCATCCGGTCCAAGGAAAATACTGATTCGACTGTGAGGTAAAGGGGAGACAGCTAAGATCAGAATCTGAAGGTTTAGGTGGGAGATTTAAGTAGGAGTGAGCAATTTCTTTCAATTCACCAAACGTCGATATTGTGATTCGAGGTATAATTTTAGAAGAGTTCCTGACAATCCTTGAGGTGACTTTTAAAGTTTTAGGACAAACAGCCTTCAAGATAAAACAGGAGCGCCTTGAGAGAGCAGTAGAAAGCAGTTTTAAATTGTGGTCAGCCCCTGGTTTTCCTCTTGCCATTTAATTATGTTGCTAATTATCGGGGCTGTTGTCTTCCTTCACCCCAGTTGGCTGTTCTTTACCAGCGACTGGGCCCAGGCTTACACACACACACACACACACACACACACACACACACACACACACACACACACATACACACACACACACACACACACACACACAGCCATTCACACAGCCATTCACACACTCTTCCTGTTCTGGCTTCTTCTATTCTGAAGAAGAAGAAGGCGGCTGGAGAGCACTCCTCCCACTTAATTGCAACCCTACTTGAAATGGGGGATGGGGGAGGGATGGCTGGCCATAATTAACCGCCATCTCTGATGACTCAGGCCTTAAAGCTGTGGCCTATGTGTAGGGAGGGCAGGAGAGGTGAGAAAGCATGCTCACTTGGATGGGTCCCTACAGCGTCACAGAAGCATCTTTCAGCGTCACAGAAGCATCTTTCTCATTGCCCTCACGCAGGGTGAGTATGCATCCCATCTGTACATTAACGCAGCTGTAGATATTGGGAACATAGGGGAGAGGTGCTTCACAGTCTCAAAACTCAGGTTAAAAGGTCAAACACTAAGACCCACTCGGACACGTCTTTGGTTATTCCTAAAATAACGAAGATGAATTCTTTTGTTGGTTGCAGAAAGACTTTTGTTTGTTTTATAGCATGCCCCTTGTCAGGAAAGTTTTAAAAACTTACATGTTATTAATAATCTATACAAAACCAAAGAGCAGATAAAAACACAGTGGTTTAGTCTGACTTTTGTTGTGTGGCTCTATTATACCCAACCTTCCATTTATATGACTTAATCATCTCATTTAAAATCATGCTGGTTGTTTTACATGCTGCTGCTGTTGTTTCTAATTTTCAGACACCACCTGGATGTTCTTTTATTATGCTTTTTTTTTTTTTTTTTTTTTTTAGATAACATGGAAATAGAAATAGTGAAACAGCATAATTTATAATTTTGCTCAAAACACTTTGGGAGATAAACAGTGAGACTAGACTACAAAGTGCACCATGCAGCGGCATCTTTGAATTCTGGCTTCTGTCCTGATATATCCCTGGGTGACTAGAGCCAAGTCACTGGAGGCTATGGATGGGACCATTTTTTGGACAGAACACATCAGGCTCTCTCATTCCCAATCCTAGTTCTTTGGAACAGGAAGGCTATGCTAACCCCAAAACAGTTGTCAGAAACTGATGGAGGAAAAAAATGGCTGTGGTCAGTCTACTGACTCCGGAACTACTTGTTGCCTTACTATTAATTATTAGTATTTACTAGAAAGAAAAAGACTCTAATACTTTACCCTTCTCTCTGCTCCTCTCCCACTTTCTCCCTCTTCTCTTTTTCCTCTTCTCCCTCCACCTGTCCTTCCTTCCTTCCTTCCTTCCTTCCTTCCTTCCTTCCTTCCTTCCTTCCTTCCTTCCTTCCTTCCCTCTTTCCCTCCCCACCTTTCTCCCTTCCTGCTTCTGTGCTTCTTTTCGCCTTCTTCCACATATTCACTTCCTTCTGATTCTACAAGATGTTTCCTAAAAAGACAATGCAGAGAGAAATGATCTTGCCAGTGTCCCTCATAAATAGACGGCTACTTACAAAGTCTTCACCTCGCCTTCTGGAGTTGAGTAGCTGACCCCATTCACAGTGGCTGTGGTAGTTAATCAGAATGATCAGATATAAATTGTTCAAAACTGTGCTTTGTCTTATCCTCTGATGCTCTGTTTCAATAGACATAAGATGAAAATGTGTCTCAAACAAAATAAAACAAAACCCACTCAAAACTAAAAGAAACAGCAACCCGCCCAAGACAAAAATAATACAACTACCACTGAAACCTAAAGTTTCTCCCCATAAACACCAAAGTAAATATCAGCATAAAAGGAATTGGACCTAGTTTGTTTTAGTCTGGTTGCTTTCTATCCATTGAGTTTAGGCTTCTTGTCCTGGTACCTGGGCAGTGGGACTTACTTCTTTTCCTGTCTTCATTAATTTGGACCCCGAAGCACCGATGTGTGGCGCAGGCCGGGTGGATTTGAAAAAGCTTGGCTTCCATTTTGGATTTGTGAATGGACTAGGTCTGAGATGAGCTGGGTATTGGTGGACTCACAGATTGGCTGTCTATGGTCAAGTCTTCAGAAGAGGGGTTGGCGTCGGATTGGCTTATTCCACAAACCTGGGCGCTTGTACGCATACTACCAAAGTTCTGTGTTCATTTGTGTTTCAGTGTTGGGTTTTAGGGACAGTCTTTCTTCATGCTGTTTTTCTGCTCCTGGTAAGGAAGGGCGAGGGGGCTGGTTGAGGATTCACCACATGAAGAAACTATTGTTTATATTTATTTTTTGTTTGGATTTTCACAAACTATTCCTGGTAGCTAGGTGTTTGAAACTCTATCTTACTGATAGGAAAACTAGTTCGGAGGGCTAAGAAGCCACCCCCGTGTCAGACCAGAGGAGACCCTGTGTGTGTTTACATTGCCCTTGCCTGTGTCCTGAGCAACAAGCTCGTCATCATAGCATGCAGCCTTCCTTTGGCATCACTGTGCCTGTGGCCTGGAGACAAAGAAAAGACAACGTTTCAAAGCAGCCCTTCCCACTTTGGATAAAGTCCTTCACTTTATCCATTTAGTGGTTTGACTGGTTTGCCTGGTCTTTACAGAGCCCTTTGGTGGGCTGTGACACCAGTCTGAAAGCCCACCTCCCAACTTGAAGGGAACACTTTCTGGAGACAACGCACGCACGCAGGGACCATGGGTCTCTTCTGATGTGTTATCCCCCTCCCTGGCCCTCTGGACGTGTTTCCCTCACGGTGCAGTCCCAGGCATGATTTCGGCGGATGACGTTGATGTTGTTACTAATCCCTCCGCCAGTGAAGCTTCTGCAAAGCCTTCTCTGTTTCCTCCAGGAAGACAGTTTCCCTTTTCATTTATGTCCAGTTATTACCTCTTGCTATCTTCCAACAAGCAATAATTGACCCAGATAAGGTGTGGATTTTCAAAACAAGCTCCCTGTGCATACTGCCCTTTCTTCTTTACAGAACCCAAGAGAAAACGGAAAGCAAAGAGCCAATCTTAAAATGCCATATGGGATGTGTCAGCTACAGCAGGGGCGCATTATTTTTGATCTCTATATTAAAGATCTTAGGCTCACAAAATCTAAAGCTCTGTTATTTAATAAACAATGTATCTATCTAGGTTTTTCAGTCTTGAGAGGACTGTTTCATGTCTCTGTCGCCCCAGGGCGTGGCTCTGTTCTCTCTTCTATGTGCTCTCTTTGGCCCTGAGGAAGGGTTCTAGGAAAGGTATTTCACCTTTTGAGCTTAGAGTCCATAAATTATTCATATTTACATCCCTGGGAGTAAAGAGATCAGCCACATAGTAAACATCCAACAAATGTTTGTTGAGTGATGTGTGATTTGGGGGTGACTGTCTTTGCTCCTCAGAAGGATATGGCCTCGGGGCTTCTTAATAATGATTCTGCAGTTTTGTCAAAGATGTGCTGTGCACTTCAGTTCACTCAGTGTTTCTCTTCTCTGAACAGCTCTCCCCAGCACACAAAGCTGGAGTCTTATTTAACTTTCTTCTTAAGTCTGTCTTTCTTCTAGTTTCCAAACATCTTGTGTCATGCTAATCCTGGCCAAGCTTACGTGTGGATCAGGCTGTGGGGTTTTGTGTGCCTTTGGGTAGTCTTGTCTTAATAAGGGTTGGCCAAAGCATTCTTTTGTTTTCTACCCACCGAAAGGTTCTCTGTGTAACTTGTTACCTAGTCTATATATTGAGCCTTCGTTTACTTGTTGGCTTTGAAGCAGTTTATATACACAACGGCAAAAGTATCTGATAGTGGAAAATATGAGTGGAAGTCAGGCTCTTGTTTGCCCTTGGCCCTATTGAACACACTGTGTCTTATTTAAAGTTCTATAAACATAACTTAGGTTTAATTTTCATAGTCAGAGTCCTTTCTTAGTTACTGCACGTAACACACACACACACACACACACACACACACACACACACACACACACACGCCAACCCTCCCCCGAGGAGCTCACCCCTCACCTTTCCTGTCCATGTTTTCACAGTTGATTTTTAGGGTTGACTAATTTCTGAGTCAAGACCAGAAAGGGAGAAAAATAACAACCTTGGCCATAGTCTTCTCTGCAATCCTTCCCGGCTCAAATGATAAGGCGAAGAGGGTCTTACCTTAGGATAGCCTTTCCCTCTGGATCTCATTGGTTTCTTGTCTGTAGCTTGGGGATGACAGAGAGGAAGGAAGATGCACACAGAGGATCTGGCAGGGTAGGATCACATACCAAGGAGCCAGTTTGCCCAACTTGGTGAAGAAACAATCCCCAAAAGGGTTTTGAGATCTGTGCTCTGCCTCTAGTTCACCAGTTTACAGTGGTCTATGGCTTCTGAGGTAAATTGTCCTACGTGGCAAGGAATGAGCCCACTTGGACCAGAAAGAAATGTGGTTTCAATTCGGCCACGGTAACAAAAACAACTGCTAAATCCCCTTTGAAACTGGTCTTTTGCAACATGGCTTTTTTTCCCCCCACTATGGGAGAATAATTTTTTCTCCAAAGGAATAAAGTGCAGTTGGGAAATTGATGCATTTCGAAGGAACTGCTTGTTTCCTCTCCTGTCATCAGTGAAATTAATGGTTAACACTACAAGATGAGGACGTCTAATGTCCAGCAGTTTTGAAAAAAGGAAGGCAAAAGTGGATTCCAGATGCATTGCAACGGGATGGAGTGTGGTTTCATGTTCCATGTCAGAGAGTTTAGTGGTTCGTTTGTGACACCTTAGAAATTCCTATTTATTCGTAAGAGATTTAAAAATGTCTGCTGTCCTGATGATGTGTGATGTTGTGTCCCCTTCATTCCCAAATAAATTCTGTCGGATATCTATGGGTTGTCACATTTTAGTCAGCAGTAACTGGATCAAGCTGTGCTGACAAAATGTCCCGACGTAATTGTTAATAAGCATTATCATTTTAAGCATGGAACAGTTTAGCTAATGATTTATCTCTTCCAACGCAGTACTCGGGGCAGCTGTAGGAGTCGTCTCTTTAGCAAATCAAGTAATTTCTTTAACAAAATGTTAAGCACAGATGGGCCATAAGCTGTCAGTTAACTATTCTTGGGACTGCATCTGCCCCCTTTCAATGCACTCTTTTACGCATCTAGCCAGTCACTTAGCTGTGGCTCAGTGAAAAGCTGAACCTACTCTGATTGGCAAATAAAATGTTCATTTGTCTCTTCTTCCTATTGTTTTGTTTTGGTAACACATGTCAGCAGCTCAATTACCCAGTTCATTAACAGCTCCCAAAGGACACGATGGCCAGCCTGTGATAAGAGGGCAATTGTGGCCCATATGGCCAATAATGGCCTCTTTCTTGGCAATTGTAAACAGAAGTCACTTGGCCCTTTGCCTTTCAGAAAGAAGTACCGTTTTCCTGTTCCCCGTCAGCGTGCAAATTACCTTCTTAGCTAGAATGGGCTAGTAGCTCTTAGGGAGCCTGGATACCCGTTGTAGCCCCAGCTCTCAGTTTTAATTATGACTGACTTTTAAGCTCTTGAGGGGAAAGTTCTTATCGTGGGAGACTATTCTTAGAAAGCTGTTAGCCGATTAATTAGTTAACTAATCAGTTTTCCTAATTGAATAGAAACACATTTTCTTGGGGAGGATTTTGTCTCGTTTTCTCTTTGAGGGGCTCTAGTGGCAGTTACCACAGAGTTTTATAAATTATTATTTTTCTAAAAACATATAGAAGTCATTTGTGGGTGTATGTGGAGGGAGTAGTGATATTCTGCTGGGAGACAATTGGATTCATGTTGCTAATGCAATTCATTACACACACACACACACACACACACACACACTCACTCACCACCGCATCCTCCAAGACAAAGAATTTAAGAAACCACTGGACTAATTGGGTCAGTGTCAGTGTTTCCTAAACCAATAAAGATTTTTTTCTTTGCTTTGAACCCTTGAAAGGAAGTGCTTAACAGGCACGGGTTGACCAATTGTCGCTTCCTTCAGAATACTTGAAGAGCATTTCCAGTGATCAAAATGAACTATTAGCAGAGACCCACAGATGCATGATTGAATGGACATAGATCTTTCTGTCCAACAACAGTGTAACAGAGGAAGCCATGTGAGAGGCCAACGGACAGGTGGTAGCTGATGGTGGAGACTGTCACCTAGAGAAAGGTGTCTCAGGCACCTTTGTCGGGAAACTTTAGGACACAGGTGCGTTTGGGGCTGAGGAGCTCAGTCTCTGGGGCGCGTGGCCATCCTGCTAGTCTGTTTGCTAACTCTTATCTTAAATAAACACCCAAGGGCTCATGTTGTGCACTTGAAATCTCTCCCTGTAGGAGGAGCAGGGGTTCTCCTGGACCCATGCGCATCGGGCCATATTCATAACCAATCTGTACTCTCCTCCCCGGGCTGCAGGCACTGAGGGAGTTGTTGAGTGTCAGGGTCTATTTGTGTTATTTTGATTAGCCCCAACCTGGCAGGAGCTTATTTTCTTTCTAATGACCTCATGCTGGGAGGCGACAGCTTCGAAGGGAAGTGCCTGGGTCTGAGAGGAAGGGGATCCAGGAACATTTATACTTGCCAAAAGACCAGGGACTGGGCAGGAGCTGGGTAGGAAACAGACTGCAGGGTCTTAATTAAATTTAGTGTTCTTGAAAGTATATTTCCTCAAGAAAGCCCTGCATAGCCTTGTCAGAAACTACACACACACACACACACACACACACAGAGACACACACAGACACAGGCACACACACAGACACACACACAGACACACACACGAGTGAAAATTTAGTAAGAATCCTTTTTAAAAATCACATTTGGGATGGAAATAATATATGAAATTAAAAACAAAATAACCATTGCTCGCCACATCGAACCCATCGAAAGCATCTCTCTTTGTCTATCAGCTGAGAAATTGTGGGGGGCTAGCTCAGAAGAGGAAGGAAGTTATCAGGAGTGGGAGGGGGTCAATAGGGCATTGGGGACTGAAAATATTAAAAATATATTATTATGCATGGAAATATAGTGAAACCCAGTATTATGTATAATTAATATAAGCTAAGAAAAACTTTGAAAAGTCAGTTGTTTGACTCCCAGTCTGGGATAAGAATTCTGGAAAGAGTGATCTATTGCTTGTTGCCTTGTTAAATTACATACTAGTTCTTGCTCTTACTCCCCCCCCTTCAAATCTTTGGTTTGTTCCTTTCAGAAGTATGATTCCTTTATTTTCTTGACATATGTACAGTTTAAAAACATTAAAAACAATGTCCTGGTTTACTTTGTAGCTTGTGAATTAATGTGGAAGAGAAGCATGCAGGTGCGAGGTCTCTGAACTGGCTTGGATTAACCCCTGCTGTGCATCCATTTCAAACTCCCCCTCCTCCCTTCTCTAGGAAAAAAAAGAGAGAGAGAAAGAAAGAAAGAAAAAAAAGAAAAACACCCAACCTCCCCTTTCTCATCCACTCTGGCTTTCTTTGTGTCTCCTGCACCCTGCCAGGCAGGTGTCAGAACCCTGAATGAGGGTAAATGCCCTGTTGATGGATTCCACAGATGGAGCGTGGAAATCGCTAGAATAGGACTCAGCCACAGGCCATTTCTTGGGATCCAACAAAAGCCTCCAAATAAGTCAACAAAAATCTCAAAGATCACAAAGGGAAAATGTCATTTGTCATTTACTCTGGGTCCGCGGAGGGAGTATCAGTCTTGCTTCGTTCCTGACTTTCACCCGAGTAAACACGGGAGAGGTCGTTCATGTCTTTCTCAGTGTAAAGGGGCGACTTCAGATCAGAAAACTGCTCGCTGGTCCACGGAACGGTAAAAGTCACAGGCCCCGGAGATCCTGAAATCGGGCAAGGGGTGTAGCCAGTCTGCTAAAGATTTCCCAGAATATACTGTAGTTACCCTCAGACACACTGTGAACCGATTCAGGGAGCTCTTGGAAGTATTTTTGTTTTTATCTTGTCCTTTTATCAGTGGACTGAAAAGGGGACAAGATTAGTCCGGACAGATAGAAGCCAAGGGAAAGCCTGCGGGGGGTCTGGTCTGGGGCCATCTTAGGGAAATGAAGGATGACTATGAAGTGGGGCCTCCAAAGATGCCCCCACCTTCTTCCTTGTCTGTAAATCCCATTGTATTATATCTAGGGCAAACCTAGAGTTTAAATGGCCGTCATGTTTTGAGTCTTTATTCAAATAAAAGGGCTTGCAGAGAAGATAGACAGTATGCCCAATGCATGCCTGTGAATTATATTGTTTCTTTCTTTTCTTTTCTCGTCTTTTCTCTTCTCTTCTTTTCTTTTCTCTTTCTTTCTTTCTTTCTTTCTTTCTTTCCTTCTTTCTTTCTTTCCTTCTTTCTTTTTTTCTTTCTTTCTTCCTTCCTTTCTTTTTGCCTGTCTCCCATCTCTGAATTATATTTGTCTAGAAACCAATAATTACAGAATTCCATGTGACTAAATCCCTATAAAATTGAGGCAAGATTTCATGTATAATAGTGTTAACTAGGATGAAATATTTCCCGAGGCTACAGAAGAGGTCACAAGGGGTAAGGGACAAAGACACACTCTCTAATTCTCTAATTCCGCCTTTAATTAAACTTCATGGTTAGGCCACTGGTGGTGATACTTTTGCCTTCTCTTCCCAGTTCCACTTTATTTCTGAGGGAAGACTTTGTCTTCCAGTGGGGTGTGACAGTTGTGGTGTGACAGTTGTCTTGTTCCTTAATTCTTTTAGTGATGACATTCCTCTTCCCAAGTTCGATCTTAGGAGTTAATGTGAAATCAGGATAACTGAAAATTAGCCTCTGAAAATATAAAATTAGCTGGAGGTAGACAAAGACCTTATAAATGGGTTATAAAAATACTGAGTTAGACACCCACTTACCAAGAAAGGGGACTATGCATTCCAAAAGTCCTAGTGCATGTATGTATGTAGGTTAAATAACTAATGGCTGTCCCTATATGTTTCAAGTTCTTTATTCTTTCTCTCTTTTTTTTGAAGGATTGTCCAGCTCATGATAGCCTTTCACCAAATGCATTGCAATAATAATAATAATAATAATAATAATAATAACAACAACAACAGCAACTCTGCAAAGAAGACTTTAATAAAGAGACAAATGGGCAGTCCCTTCAGCTGTTTGTGGCTAGTGCAGGGTTCTAAGCGGCCTCTGGAGTTAGGCCCAGGATATGGTTTGTGACACCACTTAAGGGGCCGGGAAGGTTAAACTGTTTCCATCTTACATATATTCGATATCTTGGCAAAATGGGTTCACTTCTTAAGAATTTTATTGTTTTTAAAAAACAACTAGACCTTGAACTTTAAAGAACCTAGCGAAGTTTCGTGGACCTGAATTCCATCAGGAAAATCTTCTGTTTGGTGTGGAGTGTTTAGCGCAGGTGTACCACTTCTACAAATTTTATTTGTTTCAGGCAGGGTTTGAAAATTTGAGGGAAATGGTAGCAAAAGTGGCCATCAGCTAAATGATTGGCATCTCAATTCCTGTTTTGGTTCATTTCTGTCATGCCTCTTCAAAAGGATAGTGTGTGTGTGTGTGTGTGTGTGTGTGTGTGTGTGTCTGTGTATGTGTTTGTCTCTCTCTCTCTCTCTCTCTCTCTCTCTCTCTCTCTCGTGTGTGTGCTATTTAGGGTACACTAAGTGACATTCAGGGTTGAGATTTAAAAGAATCTGTGATTTGGGTTACAGTTCATAGCAATAGCATTTGCATTTTAGGCCATGACACAATTCGATGCATACGATGTGTATTTTTTTTTTAAATTAGAGCTATTCTGAAATTTGAACTTTGAAAACAATCTCTCTAATGCGTCATAGAACACATTTTGCATATGAAGATATCAGTGAGAGCATATAGAACTAGTTTATAGAGCCTAGCAATTTATTGCTGAGATGTCTCCCTGTCTAGGTCCTAAGTCACAGCATCAGGCATTCTATAGAGGAGGAAGAGGAAGAGGAGGAGGAGGAGGGGGGGGGGAGGAAGAGGAAGAGAAGACCTTTCATTTCTTTAGATCAGAGTTCCTTTAAAAAGCTTGCTTTCTTTTCCATATTGTGTGTTGGATCTACTACCTAGTTTATTCTACTAACCTGATAATGCGGACTGTGGCTAAGAGACGAACTACAAGAAAATAGTCTCTATGTGCTATAAAACTGGGACTTAAAATTGAGATTTGCTCCTGATGAAAACTGAATGATCCACATTCACTTCCTTATTGTAAATTAGGTTGGTTCTGTACAAATGTTAAGTTTTCCTTCTATTGAGTAATAGAAGAAATAGTATTTCCATCTCAGAAGGGGCTGGATTATCCTAGCTGGTCAATTTACCTTGGATTGCTGACTTTACATTTTTATAGCCCACATCCTTTTGGGGTTTACAGATGGGGAGAAGTTACAATTAGCTTGTAAAATTGTGGCTTTGTATTTCCTAAAATGATCAGTTGGTTCAAATAATTTTCCAGTCGAGAAATCAATGAAATAATTTCCTCTCTGTCTCCTGAAATGCTGATGTCTAGCACTTTCTACTTTGGCTTAGAAGCAAAAGTAGTAATTTGTTAGCTCGTTAGAGAATTTTATTTGTGATAGAAAAGGCTGTTCTGTTGAGTTATAAAATTCGGAGTCTTTTTGTTAACTTGAGGTAGTTCTTCAACACACACACATACACATAATCTTTTTTGAAAAAAATTAATAATTATTCTCAAGACACATAGATCTATACAAATACTTAGAAAGCTTTGAAATAATTTTT
Source organism: Uromys caudimaculatus (assembly GCA_028551405.1). Classification (NCBI taxonomy): domain Eukaryota; kingdom Metazoa; phylum Chordata; class Mammalia; order Rodentia; family Muridae; genus Uromys; species Uromys caudimaculatus. Next base: position 68,734,582 of record CM052709.1, on the reverse strand, counting down.
AAGAATTCATAGACCCAGATACCTCTAAATAGATATTGGGAGGCTAACAGAGAGCAGAGTCTCTATCTTACAGAAGTAGATTAGCAGAGAAATTAGAGTCAGAGGGAAATTGAAAATTTGCCATGTACTTTTATTCATTCAACTTGCAATTATTAAGCACCTACTGTGTTCTAAGTCCCTAGCATGAGCAAGTCAGGGAGAGGGCCTTGAACTTACAGAATTTATTTTCTGGGGATATTGATTGTTAGGTAAAACATGGTGGTCTTGACCCTCAGGATTTATTCTTGGTGGTGCTTATAAATCCAAGAGGTCTTTTTCTTCAGAAATCAGAGATGATTTTGATTAATTGACCTGACAGTGCATGGCACATCATATTTACTTGGGAGAATTTAATAACCCCAGAGAGTCCCCAAGGAAACACGAAAATTTCCACATACCTTTATCCTGATGGGATCAGAGTAACAGAATGGAAACGTGAAGATTTAGGGTTCTCATAGGCAGGGGAAGCTTCTGGGAAGACTTTTAACTCCGTTGAGCCTTTCACCTACATTCACTGTGAAAGAGAAATCAGAACAACAGGGATTAGACTGGGGAAGGTAAACGGTCTGTGGAAATGAATTGCCTTCTTGGGAAATAGGCAATTTGTTTCTCCAGGAGTGTCATTCTTACAGTTTAAACATGCGTCTGAAAAAGTGCCGGTGGTGGGTGAAATGTGGCAGAAAGCATTTTATATGCTAGGGAATTTTGAGAGGGACAATTGATAATGTGGAATATTTGCTAGAAGTTGTTTTTAAAGTGTCATCCGACACCTGTATCCTTATCTCCTGAGCTTGTGTCAGAGACAAAAATTCAAAGGGCCCAGCTCCCAGCTACTGCTTCCCAAACCGCCAGCCTAAGTTTCTCTGAGCCTCTGAGTGGTTCTGTTGGTTCACATGTTTGAGAATTACTGCTCTAAAATTGTGTACAAGTTATTGCTTTGTTCTTTAGCTCACATTTATCCAATATATATTCATATAGGTTGTATAGGGAGTGCTTGAAATTTATAATGTAATGCATGACATTTTATTTAGCATGTTAACATTCCTCTAAAATATTATAATAGTTAAAGGAAGTCATTTTTTTTCCTTCTCTGAGACAGGGTTTCTCTGTGTAGCCCTGGCTGTCCTGGAACTCGCTCTGTAGACCAGGCTGGCCTTGAACTCACAGAGATCTGCCTGCCTCTGCCTCTGCCTCCTGAGTGCTACTGGGTTTAAAGGTGTGTGCCACCCCCTGCTCTCGCCCTCCCCCTCCCCCCACATGCAGGAAGTCAATTTAACACCTAAAATAGAATCTATCTCAAATGAGATGATTCAAATAGGTAAGGGCAAGTGAAAAAACAAGCACATGATGCAAACACACTAAATATATTATATATGAAGATTTTACTTTTATGTGAAGTGCATTTGCTCCCAGCTGTATCTTCTTTAATTAGTGGCTAATTCACTGCTTCCCCCTTTCAAAGTCCTTAGGTGTGCATCAAATATGGAAGTATTAAAATACTAGAAGACGTAAAATCATGCCTAGGGACTCATTTCACCTTTTGGGAAGCTTTTAACTCGTTCTACAATATAGTGATGTTTGAATTTCTGTAGGACAGAACTACATTTGGTCCCAAGAAACTAGAAATACTGGGTCCAGAGAGAGGGCTCCAAGGCCTGACAACCTGACTTTGATCTCCAGAACCCACATGGTGGAAGGAGAGAACTGAGTCCTGGAAGTTGTCCTCTGATCCCCACATGTGTGCTGTTTCTCCAGCACCATTTCCCACCCTCAGATATGTAAATAATACAACTTTAAAAAGAACTTAGAGCCATAGCTTGGCATGGTAACAAACACTTGTGATCCTGGCTGTCGGGAGGCCGAGGCAGGAAGATTATGGGTGTGACACCAGCTTTGACTACACATGGAGTTTGAAGCTAGCTTTGGCTAAGCAGTGATACTGTGTATCAAAAGGTCAAGGAATTACAAATATAGAAATCAGTGTGTTTTCTCAGTGCTTGTCTGGTCCTACCAGCCTGAGTTGTGTATACAGTGTGTGTGTGTGTGTGTGTGTGTGTGTGTGTGTGTGTGTGTGTGTGTGTGTGCGCGCGCGCGCGTGCTTACACATCAGGTGCATACCTGGAAGACAGAGGACAACTGTGTAGAGTCTCCTTTCATGTTTACATGATTCCTGGGGATCAGACTCAGTTTGTCAGGCTTATGTGGCAAGTGCCTTTAACCACTGGGCCATCTTGACACCCCTACCTTGATGTTGACTTGAGGACTCTGTAGTTTTCTTCCTGGTGTGTCTGTTTGCCACAACATGTCTCAATCCCTTCTCTGGAAGGCTGACCCCTGCCCTCAGTTCTTTGGGAGGTTTTAGGGAGCATTTGAATGTGCTCAGGAGGAACAAAGCCACCATGGCTTCTGCTCATGTGTCAGACTCTGTCCCTGATAGCTGTGGACAGCTCTCTGCCTTTTGGCCTCTGTGTCTGGTAAGGACAGCTCTCCTGTGTATTGCCCTGGGCATGAATGTCTTCTAATCACAGAAACCTCTCCTTGTAGGAAAGTAGGTACTCTGTTATGGGGATGATCTTGCGGTGGAGGCACGAACACTTTCTTAGCATTTACAAGGAAAACTATGTACTACATCTTTTTCCATCAAATGATGGCCTAGAGATGGCACCAAAGCTTTTCATGTTCTTCTTATAGCTTCTTCCTTTAAGAATTTAGATCTTGCTCAGTGGTGGTGGTGGTGGTGGTAGTGGTGGTGGTGGTGGTGGTAGTGTAGGTGGTGGTGGTAATCCAAGCCTTTAGTCCCAGAATTTGGGAGGCAGAGGTAGGTAGATCTCAAGTCCAGCCTGGTCTACAGAGTGAGTTCCAGGACAACCAGGGCTACACAGAGAAACCCTGTCTCAAAAATCTTTAAACAAACAAACAAACCATCAAAACAAAAAAACCCCAAAAACCAAACAAACCAAAGCGCCCCTACCTACTTTCCCCCAAAAGTGGGTTGTTCATGCCATTTCTATCTCATTCTCTGGCCCCCACTTATTTTTCTAGTCACTTGCATACTAAATTATAAAGCCCACCTCCCTGGCATTAATATAGGAAAAAATATAGGCTGCTTTGTGCGAAGCCATGGTAGGGTTCAGCTTCAGGGCCTTTGGTCCTGTGCAGTCATGCAGGGTATTGAGACGGGTCTAAGCACTGACTAATGCTCTCTTGAAATCTGTGATAACTTTTGAACAAGGGGCCTACCATTCCCTTTTTGCCCTGGGCTCCTGCAGTCAGGCAGCTAATCCAGGCTGCTACTATGCCACAGCAGAGACTCAGACTTTGAACTTCACTTTAGGGATGGCTCACCAAACTGTCTCCCTTTTGGATTAGCTCTTGAGATTACCATTAATAAAACAGAACTTCTCCTTAAAGCATTTCCCAGTTTCTAGTGATGTGATACTGATTTTTTCAAAAATAGTATTGGAGTCTATAGGGTTTGGGAATCCTTAATAGCTTACAATTATCCATTATTTTTAGGTACTAAGTCAATTTTAAAATATTTTAAATCGCAATTACTTCAAAGGTAGTATCTTTTAAAATTAAAATTTAAAGTTAGCATACAAAATAATTGGTTTCCTTATGGCATTTCCTTGCACACATCTCATTATACTTAACTCTCATTTGTTCACCTCCATCATTAGTAGGAATTTATCAGGAAATGAATTAAAAGCCGAGTATGGTGGCACATACCTGAAATTCCAGCACTTGGGCGATTAGGCAGGAGGATTTTGAGGGCAAGACCAGCTTGGGCTAAGTAGGGAGATGTGTTTCATTATTACACAGATGAATGCTAAATGCAGGCCTGTGAAAACGGAATAAGACCGGCGTTTCCTAAGAGCTCAGACTAACGGATACTCAAGGCAAATACTTCAAGGGGGATTTGCTGCAAGGAGACAGAATAGAGGAAGATCTTGAGAACTATTTAATAGCCTGATAGTGTGATATAAAGAGGGTCGGTGTTGATGAGAAGACACCGAGTGAGTATTTCAGGCTTCCAGTCACTGTGGCTGGGAAGACTTGCTTTTGGATTCAACTTTTTTTTTCCTCCTGTGCTTTCAGCCTCCGCACCTCAATCAGATGAAGGCTCCGACATTGACTCTGAACCTGATTTACCGCTGAAGAGGAAGCAGCGCAGGAGCAGAACCACCTTCACAGCTGAGCAGCTGGAGGAACTGGAGCGCGCTTTCGAGAGAACCCACTATCCAGACATTTACACCAGGGAGGAGCTGGCCCAGAGGGCGAAGCTTACTGAGGCCCGAGTGCAGGTACTGATACCCAGATGTCCGGGACTTCCTCCGATCCAGGAAGGAACCTCTGGGGTCTCCTCGTGGGAAGCTTTTTCGTTGTTTGTTTGGTCTTACTAAGTACCCCGGGCTGGTATGAACTCATAGGCCACCTAAGTGTTGGCCTTACAACATACAGCCAAGAAGTGTTTGAAGCCAAGAAAACCATGTTAGCAACAGTGAACAGTGCTTAGAGTGAACGAGTATCTGTCGGCTTTGGTTGTTATTGGAGGCTATGTTTATAGCACACAGAAGTTCATTCTACCTCTATGCACTCAACATCAGGATCCTGATAGTGTACCAGAAACTATATGGCTGTCGAGGGTGGTTCCCAGGGAATAGCAAACATATTTGGAGTGGTTATTTTTGCTCGAGGCACGATTTTAAGTCTTGTATTTCCCACAAATTAACTCATGAATCATCACCAAAGCCCTTAGTCGACATAGTTCCCATCCCCAACCTATGGATGAGGAAATAGAAACTCCAGCTAGTTAAATAATTACCTAAGCTGACCTTGCTGCCTACTTGTATAGAAACCACGGCTCCCATGTGTTTCAATCAAGGTCTTTCCATACGAAAAATGTGCAAAAACGCATACTCTCTCTTCTTTTACAGATCGAATAGTTTAGAGCAATTATATTATTTTAAGGTCGTTATGATGCCTGATTTTGGTCGTCAACTTGACACATGTAGGGTATCACCTCCATCAGATTGGCCTATGAGCATGTCTGTGGGAGTATTTTCTTGATTGCTAATTGATGTAGGAGAGTCTAGCCACTGTGTGTGGTGCCATTCCTAGGCAAGTGGTCCAGGTTGAGCATGAGCCAGAGGAATCAAGCCAGTAAGCAGTTCCTCCATGGTCTCTGATTCAGGTCCTGCCTCCAGGTTCATGTCGTGGCTTCCTCGAATGGATGACGGCCTGTAAACCATAAGATGAAATAAATCCTTTCCTCTTCAAGTTGCTTCTGGTCAAGTTTGTCACAGCAACAGAAAGAAAACTAGAATGATCAGGCTTAATTATTTTTTACATTAATTAATTTCTTTGAGTGTGTATTATATCTGGAGGTCAGAGGACAACTTGTAGGAGTTAGCTTATCCTTCCTTCGTATGGGTTCTAGGGATCAAACTCAGATAATTAAGCTTGATTTCAATCACCTTCAACCAGCTGGAGCCATTTTTCCAACCTGGAATTAGGTTTTGAACTCTTTGGGAGGGCTTCTAGAAAAGGCTATTTAAGTTGACATGTCTAACTTGAGTGTACAATAACGTTTTCATAATCAGCAGTGGATTTCACTTCAGTTTTTGGGTATACTACACAAGTCTAAGGGATTTCCAGAACTCTTGGTCATCCTGTAAATTTAGTTTTTCTATCTGGAGCTACAAGGCAACACACCCAACATTTCATGGTCAAAGTTTTTGGCAGTGAGCTGCTCAGTTGACACGGTCCCTAGATGTATCAACACTTTTAAGTCCACGGCATCACCTTTTCTACTGAAGCAGCGTCTTCGAGCTACAGAGTCTAGGGAGAGGAATTGCCTTATTCAGTCTCCCATGTGGTCTAAGTCCTATCAGAAGAGTCAAGGGCAAAGAGATGGGCTAGTAGTTCTCTTTGGCAGCTGCAGGCTAGTAAGGGCAATGAAGTCAGCCTACAAATAATCTCAAGCAAACAAACAAAGCAGATGTTTCAAGGGCCAATAAAAATGTATCACGTGGATGGAGAAAAGGAAAGATGAAGTCTTGGAGGAAAAAAAATGTAGGTCAAATAGCTTACATTGGACAGAGAGGGCAGCGCATATTCATTCAAGGTCACAGCAAAGGGACAAAGTTGGAAGTGCCTGAGCTACATATGAGATGACAACTCATTTTTTCATCCAGGCATCCTGAGGGTTAGGGACTAGTGCCCTCTGGTTGGGGTATGAACAGAGGAAGGTTGGGAGCAGAGCCGGGCCCAGGACATCTACTAAGGCTCACCTATCAGGCTATCAGGTCTACAGGGAGCTGTAGCAAGAACTAGATGATGGGGTTGACAAGGATGGGGTGATGGTGAAAGTATTCTGAGGTGGAAAGTAGGTAGTAATTGTGTAAGTTGGAGGTGGATTAGCAGGGTGATGAGAAGAGCCATAGGTACGCTAGGGTTCCCGAGACTGACAATTTAACATTGGAAGTATTGAATTGGGGAGATTGCTCAGTGGTTATAGCACTTGCTGAGCAAACCTGAGTTCCACAGTCAGGATCCCCAGGACTTATGTGGATGCTGTTCAGCAAGGCAGCATGTCTATAATTTCAGCCTCAGAGGGAGGAGAAAGGATGTTACCAGAGAAATTTGGCTAGCACCAAACTGGCTCCGTTGACCAGCTCTGGGTTGAGTTAAGAATCTCTCTACCTCAATGGATAAAGTGGAGGAGATAGAAGATGATCCTAACATCAATCTTGTACTTCGACACATACATGAACATGATGTATGAGCTTATCCATGTGAACACTAGACAGAGAGAGAGAGAGAGAGAGAGAGAGAGAGAGAGAGAGAGAGAGAGAGAGAAAGAAAAAAGAAAGAAAGGAAGAAAGGAAGGAAGGAAGGAAGGAAGAAAGAAAGAAAAAAGAAAACAGTTGAGTTCTTCTACCCACTTCACTGGGACAGAGTGTTCCTCTCTTGCACAGGGCAGAAACCATCTTCTTTAGCCATGGACCAGGATGCATTTGCTTTGCATCCTAGTGAGATGAAATAGTTCCCTTATGTTGTAATACTATAACCATGGATATAACATACATTAAAAAGCCATATCACATCTATTTGGCTCCTGATAGAGTCCTGTGATCGCCCAGTCTAAGTGTGTGATGAGACTTAGTGATTTCCCAGGGATTGTCCACTCGATTTCCAGATTTAGCTCTTGTACTTCATGACTGGGCAAGCCGGCATCCTGGTGGGTTCTAAATACTGATCCATAAACATCTTTGAATGCAGCATGAATAAAAACTAAACTTCACAATGATGAGACAAAGAAGAATGAAAATCTGAAGTGTGCTCATCCCTGCTCTATCTCATTCTTGCCTTTGTCAAAAACGAAGAAGGAAACAGGATAAGTTTCAAACCCACATAGCTTGTTTAGTCCTCAAATTCTCATCTGGCTCAGTGAAGGCCAGAGTATAATAATAATAATAGCCTATTAACTTTCAGAGGACACGGGATCAAACCAATAAAGAGTGGTTCATATTTTTCTATATGGTGGCCTCCCCTCCAAAGCAGGGCCCTCATTAATGTAACAGCTGTCTTAATGTGGCTTTAACCCGGTGACTCTTTACATTCCTTATGGCTTCTTTAGTTCCCTTGAGACACATCATGTCTTGCACCAGGCTGTGATCTACAGCCTAACAAATTCCCTAGAACAACCAGCATATGGATCTTTTACTTAGCCCAGCAGGAAAAAGAAGGGAGCAGTTAATCACTGATTAAAATGCCAGCAGAAAATGCTGGAGTGCTCAGGAAGGTCTGGGAAAGCAGTAGCTAAATCAACTCAGTTTGAATGATAGCCAGAAAGTGTGAGTTACTTTAATTTGGGGCACCTGGGAAAACCAAACCTCAAACCCTCAAACCCCAAACCATGTCTACATTCCATGTTCTACCCTTTTGGGGAAAAATATTTCCAGTCTCTTCTGAATAAAGATGAAAGTAAAGCTATAATAACTTAGGCCTTTGTCAGTGTTTCATAGCAATTCATTTGGACAGTCGTGTTTTTTTGCTGCCAAATCTAAGCACACAGCAACCTAAAATCCTCTAGGCAGCAAAGGCTCTGCCTAGAAATAATGGCAGAAGAAGAGGAAGAGAAAGAAAAAAAAATCAGAAACAAAGACAGACTATTAGTTGAATTTTTTGGGTTCATGAGTAAATAATAGGAATATAAAAGTTTAAATTAGAATTTCTTGCAAATATTTACGGCATGCAAACAGTTTAGTAGGCATTTTATCCCAGGTTGAACTAGGCCAGTGTCTTACTGTCAAGAAGAGAGAGGACATGAAGGACAGCTACCTGTGGAAACAGCATTTGACAAGGAGGTAGAAGGTGTGGCTTTTGGTCCTCGTTTGCTAAGAACATTTTGTTGAGTTTGGACTTGAGTTTCATTTTTTTAAGTATAGGGTAAATTAGATCAGGTGATCTCAGTATGGGTTCAAGGACCACCAGGATAAATGTGGATGGATTTCTGGAGAGCTGGGTAACATGAGATTATTTCACGTGTGTGTGTGTGTGTGTGTGTGTGTGTGTGTGTGTGTGTGTGTGTGTGTGTGTGTGCGCGCGTGTGTGTGGTCTGTCTGTTTACATAAGTGTTGCCTAGGGACAGTGTCTCTGGATTTTATCATTTCAAATATCATCTCTCCCTTATCCCTAAACTGAAAGCTACTAGGAGGGGCTGGAGAGACAGATCAGGGGTTAGGAGCACTTGGTACCGTTGCAGACGATCCTGGTTCAATTCTCAACACCTACCCAGCAGCTCATAGCCATCTGTAACTTCAGTCCCAGGTGATCCAATGATCTCTTCTGGTTTCCTTGGGCATCTAGCATGTGTGTACATGGACATACACATACAGACATGGATACACACGGAGACACAATACTTACAGACTAAAATAAAAAAATAAAATAAGAAAAAACCCTATTAGGCAGCATGATTTCTTCGGATCCTGTGCACTACAAGTTTGGAAAGCCCTAAGGAGTTCTAAAGTCACCTAACATTTCTCTGTAGTTTAGAAGGTAGGATAGGTAGAGAAAACCCTGAACTCCATAATGGAACGAAACTGTCATCACCTGCCACTCTCTACAGGACATTGCCCTTGATGTGTTAAGATACAGATGACTGAGCTTACATGTGTCCATGGACCTGTGAGGACATAGCAGTCCTCCTCCTCTGCTTGCTCTCCCTCCACATCAGCTGGGTGGCAGCAGTGATGGGAGGGAGAGCTGGGGAGAGCCGAGCATTGGAAGAAGAAGGAGATGAGAGAGAATGAGAGGGTTCGGGGAACCAGCAATATGTCCGAAGTTACCTACTTGGCACGTACGCTCCTTGGCCTGATGGCAGTACACATCACAGAAGTTAGTGTTTAATGAAGCATTTTACAGTCCTGTGGAATTCTCTTTCAAAGGATAGAGTATTATGTTTTCCTTCCCATTTTTCAAATTGCATTTGAAATAACCCATCTGGAATAATGTAGGTTAGACTGCTTTGGAGGACCAACCAAAAATGGGAACAAGTAATTTATTGATGGGTAAAATTAGGCTCACACCATGGGACAATTAGCACTAATCCATGAAACTTGGAAGCAAATTTGACCTAAGCCACCATTCAAGTCAAACTGGCTCCCAATTATTTGAGGTGTTCTGTGGGCACTTCCCTGTTTACTAATTGGCACAAAAGGCCTTGGCTGTTGACCACAGAGTAAAAAACACTAAGCCAGGCTTGAATTGACTTGGATTTCTCAGAAGTGTCCATGTGAGATTTTAATAGTGAGTATTTACTGAACGTTTGTAGCTCCTAAATATTAAGTACTTTACCACATTGCTCTCTCAAACCATTACAACTGCATCTTGAAGTAGGTTTGTATATTTCTCATTTAGCAAATGAGAGAATAGAACCCCATAGACACTAAGCAAAACATTAAAGGTCAAAGTGGTGGCAAGTAGGGAGCTGGGGTTTGACTTTTGACTGGTCTGCATGGTGCCTCACTGACTAAAAAGCATCCCTGCATTTTCACTGTGGAAGTGCTAATCCTCCCCACCCCAACTTACAAGTCTGAACAAGTTAGATACCAAATCACAAAGGGAAATTTTATGAAAATTGTATTCTTGGTTTTAAATGCATTATTTTTCCCCTCATAGTTATCACGATGCTACAGGAAACTTTTGAATGATTTGAATTTTACTTCACATAATCATCAACTATTATAATGTAGAAATACACATGAAGATCATTTTTTAAAGAAGTATAACTCACCTTATTGATAGACTCAATGGCAAAACAGAAAAGACTTTGGACAGGTAAAAGTGAACCAGGCTGCTATTTACCAATTGAAATAAAAACTTGATTTGGGGTTATATTTAATGTATTTGAGATTATACAGATAATTACAGGCAATTAACTGTGTGTGATAATAGGCTATCAACCAATGTGTGCCTCCTGCCCTCGCTTGCATAGCATGTCAGCATCAGTGGGGAGCCAGAAGAGAGGATGTAGAGAAAATAAATTACATTGACTTATAGGTCAAAGAATTACACTTAACACCTATGTAGTTGACTTTGTAAACCTTGGTCTCTCTGTCTTACTGCCAAAGACACTCTTAGAACATCAAAGACAAGTTTGTTTCTGCCGCTATGGTTACTCTTTTCAAAATATGAAGGAAGTTCTTTAAAAACATTTTTTAAAATGTGTGTGAGCATTTTGCTCTCATTTCTGTCTGTGCACCTCATGCCTAGGGCATGAGGAGCCTGGAAAAGAGGTTAAGATTCCCTACAACGAATTACAGATGGTTGTGAGTTATCACTTGGGTGCTTGGAACCAAACCGGGGTCGTCTGGAGGAGCAGCCAGTGCTCTTAACTGATGAACCATCTGTTCAGTCCCTGATAAAGAGATATTTTTAATAATTTCTAACCAAGTCATAAATTCTCTCTACCTGTTGGGGATGGAACCATTCTGTATTGTGCATTCACACGATACAGTAGATTTTGCGCTGATTGCCTATTAGGAACTGAGGATTCTATCCTGAGTTATAGGAGGCTTCTGAGTGTTATGGTGATTCTATGCTGAGTTACATACAGGAGGCTTTTCTTCTTCAATTAGGTATGGGGTGATGGCACCATTCCACTATCCTATCCTCAGCCAATAAATGTCTTTACAACAAAGGCCATTTTAAGGACAGTTTTTCATTTTTTCGACTTGAAATTGAGGATGTTTACTGAGTTCCAAAACACAAGGCAAAGGCTGACTTCTGTCTCTATCATCAGTATGTTTTTCCTTTAGTGATGTGTCTCACAGGCATGGGTGGTTCTAGAAATACTGAGGTTGGCATTGGCTAGATCATTAAAAATCTGTGGTTAAATGACTGGAGACAAGCAGATCAGGCCTCACTGGGATTGGTTCTCTCTAGAACAGGTAGAGGGAGCTTCAGTTTAAATAGTAGAATTCTTTCCTTTGGGAACCCTACACTTCCTGTTGGAAGTTTGTTTCTCAGTAAAGATTTGATTCTCAACTACTTTTCTTGATTTTTTTTTATTTTAATGCTTGCATTTGAACCTGAGATAGGCAAGTTTTTACTATTGATCAATATCACCTAGTTCCTTCCAGTCAGTTTTTTAACATAATACTTTTATTGATTATTTGGGAATTTCATACCATGAACCTCGATCACATTCACTTCCCAACCCTCCCAGGTTTGACCCCTTTCCCTGTGACCTGGCCCCCCAAAAAAGAGAAAAAGGGTTTTTTTTTTGTTTTTGTTTTTTTTTAAAAATTGTAGCTATAACTACTATATCATAAATGTTTAAAAATAAAGTCATCATGAATTTATACTATGTCTCCAGTACTTATTAGAATCAGTTTGGGAAAAGAAAATGAGCATAAACTTCTAATCTGTAGTCACCTAGTTTGTTTTGATTCTGTCTTTTGAATGTCCTTGTGGAAAGTGGTGTTATTTCTTCATTTTTATGTGAGAAAAGCCAATGTCTACTTCTCAGCCTTGGGCTATGGCATTGGTAGAGTGCACTTTGAAGCAGTGATATGTTGAGCTTCATGGGAAACTCAGGCATAGCCAATCCTGGTCAATCCAACCGGACGTGTGGATCTAAAGGTTATAGAAGAGAGTGGGTAGAAATCTGGGCAACATGCTTCCCCAACATACAAGTGAGGATTTCTGAGTACTTCATGGAGCGGTGCACTGGAATTCAGGATGTTGACTACATTAGTGATGTCACCTCAGGGCATCTAGCAGTTCACTTCTCCCAGAATGGCACAGAAATCTGGAACACAGCATTTCCTGAATTAGAAGTTTTTAATCTTTGTAGCTTTATCACGTAAAGTCCAACTATAATAGGTGGAAGGGTAAATACCTTCAGGTAAGAGTTCTCACCCCTAGACTCTCCTTCCATTAAGACAGATTGTGCCAAGCTCTTCCTTGAAAATGGTTTTCTTCCCATGATGCCCTGGGAGTCATAATAGTTTAGTCTTGTAGGAAGAAAACACAACCAAATGCAGGTTTGAAATTGAGTTCCATTATACCAGATGGGAATTTATTAAGTCCAGTGAAGCTCTGATTCAATTATTTATCAGCATGGGAAAATACTGGATTACCTTCTTTCCCCCTTGGAAACGTAAAGATTTTTAAAAGTTAGTATTTGGGACTGGGGAGATGGCTCAGTGAGTAAAGGCCCTTACCACCTAGCCTGATGACCTGAGTTCAAGCCCTGGAACCTGCATGGTGAAAGGCGAGAATAGGCTCTTGCAAGTTAGCTCCCATATGTATTCTAGGCAAAGAGTTTCCTCTGTTAATTCTCTTTTCTTAGCCCGGCTGGTCAAGTCTTTCTGCACTTCACTGTGGCCTCTATCTAGAGAGATACTCTTTATGACAGTCATGGCCGTCTTTTCAAATGAGCAGAAACTTTGTCCCCACTTTAAAGTTTTTTTGATTCCTTGACTTCCTAACACAGAGCTTCTGTGTCTTGTGAGCCATTCTTTTGGGCTCTGTGAAGGAGGCTGCCTGAATCACAAGCTCCCATCCCATCCCCTACTAACTCTTCAGCTTCGAATGCTATGTTTTCTCCCATGTTAAATCTCAGTGAACTTTTGCATAAAAATATTAATGCTTTTAATAGATAGGAATCCTCTCCTGTGCTATGGTAAATACTATGTGTGTGCCCTGAAAAATGTATTTCAAGTTTTGTTTTATATTTTAATTATTCAGGTTTAAATCACAACTGAGCAAGATCTCAAGGTGTATTAAAGACCTATCATTTGACATGTTAGACATTCAGTTATATGTCTGGTTGATATATTTTTCTCTTTTCCTTTGACATAAGAAAGACCTGGGCTTTGAATTACTGGAAGAAAATTTATTTTCTAAAGATAGGGTGATTAGTATAGTGTTCGACACAGAGCATAACAGTACAGAACACAGATACCAAAAGAAATAATAAACTATTTTCATTGCAAAAAATCTTTCCTTTTGTTTGAGGTCCTTTATCAGCATCTGTTCTGATTAAGATCAGTGTGGTGTGTCACATTTGAAAGAGGTGGGAAAACGGCTCTACTTGTCTGAACTTTTGTTCAATTCATGTAACTATCTAGGACAGTGTTTTTGAACCTGTGGGTCGTGACCCCTTGGTGGGATCTTGAGTGGCCATTTCCCAGGGGTCACCTAAGACCACCAGAAAACACAGATATTTACATAATGATTCATAACAGTAGCAAAATTACAGTTACGAAGTAGCAATGAAAATAATTTTATGGTTGAGGGTCACCATAACATGAGGAGCTGTATTAAAGGGTTGCAACTTCAGGAAGGCTGAGAACCACTGATCTAGAACCTATACTTACCACTGATTATAGATGGACGGAAATAGACTGATAGGCATATATAGCCCAAGGCTTAGTGTATGTAATTGGCCAGGTCAAATTTAGGACATGTGCTATATGTGTTAATGTTGATGTGTGAGGTTGTCCAAGTGCCTCGTGGATTTCCGGGAAGGCTGTGATATGAGGGTGAAGGGCATTGATGGCAGTAGTAAAGGACACTTCCTGTTTGGAAGCCTGTTCAACTGTCCCTGCCCACTGTCCTCACCAGCTTTGCTAGAGCGGATGCAAATCCCTGTAGGGTCCATACAGCCCCTTTCCTGACCCCTGACATTTAACTCCCCTTTCACCCCAACATATCACAAGAAGACAGAGGGCTCTTGCCTGTATTTCCCCTGTCAGTAAGGGGCCTTTAATCTGTTTTACCATGAAAAATTCATTAAGAATGTACTATTATTTCATCAGTGAAATCCTCAAATTTTAAATTAAATCCATAGGTCTGGTTTAGCAACCGCCGTGCAAGATGGAGGAAGCAAGCTGGAGCCAATCAACTGATGGCTTTCAACCATCTCATTCCGGGGGGATTCCCTCCCACCGCCATGCCGACCCTGCCAACATACCAGCTGTCGGAGACCTCTTACCAGCCCACGTCTATTCCACAAGGTATCTAGGAAGAGAAAAGAGGGGATGAAAATGTCACTCCCACTTGCTCCCCATTGGCTGTTTGACACAGTGAATTTTGTCTGTGATGCTGACTGACATTGATACTGTTGGTGTGCCAATCATATGACATCATCTTTCCCTACACATACCTGCTGTGTCTCAGAAGTAGTTTGTGCTACACTTGAAGCAATGTAGCATCATTTCATTGGTCTAAAACCAGTGCAACATTCCCAAAGCAACATGGGATTTTTCTCCCCTGGTGGCAATCAACCTGAGGTTCCAAGACTGTAACTAGTTGCAATAGTAGTGATTCAGGGAAGGTAAGCTTTGGTAGGACAAGAGGGAAATGGGACAATGTTTAAATTGTAAGACTATTATTTCTGGGTTGTGAAAGACAGTGCTTTCAACACTTGAAACTCTGATGTTCTGTTCATATGCTAGTGCTTCAAGAGTACATCTGATAAGAAATTTGGTACCTATAGTGATTACATCGTGTTCACTACCCAGACTAGCTTGTTAGTATTACCAATGTGGTATCTATGTTCATATTCCAGGTGAGTGTGCCACGGGCATTCCTATACATAGTTATGTGCTTTTAGACAAGCGAAGATAGATGCACCTGGATTTGTTGTATGATTTTACATATGCATGATTGGGAATGCACTTGGACGTTCACGTAGTATCTGACCGAGGGGTAACCATTAATGCAAACTTTTGCATTGAACTTGCTCTGCTGATCTATCTACCAGAGACCATCATGAGTCGCTCATCTTCTTTGTTTCAGCCGTGTCAGATCCCAGCAGCACTGTTCACAGACCTCAGCCGCTTCCTCCGAGCACTGTACACCAAAGCACTATTCCTTCAAACGCAGACAGCAGCTCTGCCTACTGCCTCCCCAGCACCAGGCATGGATTTTCAAGCTATACAGACAGCTTTGTGCCTCCGTCGGGGCCCTCCAACCCCATGAACCCCGCCATTGGCAATGGCCTTTCACCTCAGGTCAGTCCCGTGTTTCTAGACAGATGATTTGCCGTTACCAGAACCAAATAGTCAATTCCCTGAGGCAGCGGTATAATGAATTGCCAAATGTAAGCCATAATGTATTCCTTATACAAGCCACATGATTTCAGTTTTCAAGTTTCCTTTCTCTCTTCTCTTTCTACTGGAGGCATCAAAAGTTGTAGCTTAGACTTGAAATCCAAGTGACTTCTAATGCAGTCATGGAGACTGTGTTTATGCTCAGTTGTCAAGGCATTTGTCTTGTGTCTTTCCTGTCCCTAGCTCGGAGCTTTGGCTGAAAGCCTTACAAACCTGCTGGGGTTTCTTTTCTTTTGGTTTTTTGTTTGTTTGTCTGTTTCGAGTGGTATTTGGTCATCTGGCAGAATTTTGAGTAAAAAAAAATTCTCATCAGAAAACACCAAAGCTCAGACAGAACAGTGGAAGAGGAAGCAGAAAAGTTGTAGAGAGAGAGAAGGGAGAAGGGAGAGGGAGAGAGGGAAAGGGAAAAAGGGAGGGAGAGAGGAAGGGAGGGAGAGAGAGGAGAGAGAGAGAGAGAGAGAGAGAGAGAGAGAGAGAGACCGACCCAGCTGAGGACTACAATGAATGAGTTATAAGAAGACAAATTAAGAGACTTGCTAGTCTTTGGGACTGTATAAACATTTGGACGTTGTAATTGTTTTTCTAATTTGCGTTGAACTATGAGTTTTTTGTGGGGGATTGCATTAATAAATTGCCCTGATAATTGCATGTCAGAGGGATGGTTAAATTTCCTACATGTGGAATCTGTCTGAACTTGACATTATTAGCAGTTGTTTAAATACAGATAGCTTGATTTTATTAGAGAGCAGTTGGCCCAGGTGGCAAGGAGAGCCACCCACTAAATTTGGAGAAATGTCACAAAGGCATTGCAATCTATAATTGCAATCGTGGATCTCTTTGGGGCTGAGAGTGGGAATTTTAACAGCTTTATCTTTTCTCTACTTCTTTTTTTTTCCTCTCGGTAGTTAGAAAAACAGAGAGAAGCTCAGGATGACACGAATGAAAAGCGAAAAGACAATTATACTCAATTACACACTAATCACGGACTATCCACACTGCCGAAGCACGGAGAGGGTGTTCTAATAGGCAGAAAATGAGATTTTAATGGCACAAAGGGTGGCCAAAATAACGACTCGTATATCTTTGCCTTCCCTGGGTTCTTCAACTTGTGGTGTGCATCTTCGGAGCAGAGCTCTTGGGCTCTGTGCAATGGTGATAACTCTGAGCAGCTGAGAAGTTCAAAGCCACAGGAGTTGAAAAGACTGGATGGCAAAGGCAATGAAATAAACATTTCCGCCTCAAGGCAAAAGTTCATAAATCCTTTTTTGTAACAGTAAATGTAATTAAGTTTTATAGATTCCTATAGCACATCCTGGGCTTAGGGAAAGGAAAAAAAAAAGGAAGAGGTGGCTTTAAACCTCAGCGGGGAACTAACATCAGGAAAACAATGGAAGGACTTTTAGCTCCTTTGATTTCCAAGTGCTGGCATTTGGGGATGTGATTTTACATGACCAAGACAGGCTTCCTCTCCAACAGCCAGCTTTTTAGTGCTCAGAGTTTCTTCTAGAAACGTCTTCCAGACTTACAAGCAGCATGGGAAAGGCTCTGCAAGTTTTAACGTCAGTCACTTGGAGGCCAGAGAACAGCTTTTTCATTTTCCTTTCTTTTCTTTCTTTCTTTTTTTTTTTTAATTTATTTTTCTGTGCATTGGTATTTTTCCTGCCTGTGTGACGATGGCAGATTCTCTGGAACTCGAGTTACAGACAGTTGAGAGCTGCCATATAGGTGCTGGAAACTGAACCTAGGTCCTCTGGAAAAGCAGCCGGTGATGAGGCGTCTCTCCAGCTCCATAGAGAACAGCTTTTTAATGGATTAATTTGGTTGAAAGTTTTCATGAGAGTTAACTGTGCCAGGAGCTGCTTCTGTGACAGGCAGGATTCCATCGGAATGTCTCAGAACTTTATTTTCTTCAGTTGTAATGAAAATAGCATGACCTTGACTCTGTGCACGACATGGTTAGTTTTTTGCTTACAATGGTCAGAGAATATGGCTATAGAAGTATTACCTAAGCATAAGCATTAGAAATTGATCTTCCAGTCATTAATGATCACCTTCAAGGAAACTGCCAATGATTTCAGAGTTGGTGGCGGGTGTGTGTGTGTGTGTGTGTGTGTGTGTGTGTGTGTGTGTGTGTCATTTTATATCTAGCAAAGATCCCACAGGCAACTTCCCCCTGTGTTTATTTCATCTTACATACCATATCAGGTCTATATTTATGTTCCTGAATAACTAGTGTATTTTGTGTTTCTACTGTATTCCACCAGTGGGGTTCCATGCTATCTTAGTTCTTACAGCGTACTCACCGAATCAGAAAAATGAGAATAGTGTTCTTAGGCAGGAGTGAGTGACTCGGAACCATCCGAACATATATGAAAAATCACAGAAGAGAAAATTTGGATTAGAACTCCGATTTCTTCAGCTCTTTGAATTGATTGTTTTGTCTCAATGTCTCTATTGAGGTAAAAGATACCTACAGTGGTCTTGGTTGTCTGACTTTATCAGAAAATGGCATAAAGAAAGTCATGATGAACCCAAGTCTAATGACTTGGTTCACCTGCTAAGTGACAGTCAAATAACATGGTGGGCCTGTAGTTCCTGCTTTACAGACACTCCATTGTTGACACATGGATTAGATCATGTGATCCTGAGAACAGAACTGGTGTGACTGTCACTTCTCTATTCTCCACTGGCCTGTCTGCTTCCTCCACCCCTGACTTGTCACTTAGTGAACAGGCAAATACAGTGGCAGGATTGGAGATTGTAATCCATCATTAGTGTAAGAGGGTTGAAATTAGAATGTAGGATTCTTGATTGCTGATTTAGAATCTAGTCTGTTGTTGAGTGGAAAACACACTTCAAAGCAGAGACAAGATTTTAGTCACATTTGAAAAACACTAGTAGAGACTAGCTTTCTAAGCTGGCCTTTTTTTTTTTTTTTTGGCTGACAGTGCTGGGGATTTAATTTAGTTTTTGGTTTTAGATTTATTCATTTTATTTTATGTGTATGAGTGATTTGACTGTATGGATGTATGTGAACCGCACATATCCCTGGTGTCCACAGAGGTCAGAAGAGGGTGTTGGATCCCCTGGAACTGGAATAAGACATTTATGAGTCACCATGTGGCTGTTGGAAATTGAACCCAGTTCCTCTGCAAGAGCAGTCAGTGCTCATAACTGCTGAGCTCTTTCTCTAGCCGCTGAATTGAGGTTTTAAGTTTAGGTTAATTTAGAATTGTTTTTGATAAGCCTGACTGATTTTTATTCATCTTTTAATTTCTACCAGTAATAAAAACATTTCGTGCTGACTGTATTGCCAAGAACCAGCCTCAGCTTGGAGAGGGGTTCTGAGAGGAGTGTCTGGGAGGGGCGAAATAAACAATTCAAAGTCAAATCATGGGTCTAAGCTGACCTATGTTCTGCTGTAGATGTCTTTTCAGACTGGTCTCTCTGTCTCTCTGTCTCTGTCTCTCTGTTCAGCTCGAGACAGCTTTTCAGATTGCTCTCTGTGTTCTGCTGTCTCCATACAGCTTTCTCTTGATGCTCTAAAATCTCTGGATAGCTCATTTCTTGCAGATCAAAAGCCCAATTTTTTTTTAACATCTTAGTTCAGTCATTATCCTAGGTTCCCTTTTGGTTACCCCAAGATTCAGCATCCCATGACCCCAGCCCCTTGATTCTTAGAAAGGGATAGCAAGTACAAGCACAGACAATAAGATAGCTGGATGGGACCCCACTCTGAAATTACCATTCTGACATCACCTGGACCTAAATTATCCCTGTCCCAAGCTGACCTTGAACCCAGGAATCCATCTGCCTTTGTAATCATAAACAAAAAAACTTAGCTGGGCAGGACCTTGCCTTGAGATCACCACTCCCTAAATCTCTTTATCTCCTTCCTTAGTATCTTTCTAACAAGCTGTCTCACAGTACAGCTGCCTCAGTTCCTTTAGATCTGTGAAGCTCCATACACAATACAATTCATATTGGATCCTTAAATTTTGTATAGTTGGGTAATTATATATTTTCAAACTCATGTTTTCAGCATTCTTTCCCACAGCCTTAAGGGCTGTCCTGAAGGTCACAGCATTCTACCATTTTGCTGAGATATAGACATACCCTCGCTTCCTGGACTCATGCTGTCTCTGATTATCATGGAGTCATTAACCTTGGCAGAGAGGGAGGAATGTAAAAACATGTTATACACAAACAAGCTTTATGCCCACAGCAACCATCAACATTCTGGAGGTCCACACTCTGCTGGCTCTGTTGCAGGGGCAGAAAACTATGTCATACTGTTCAGTATGTTCAGTATGTTCAGCACTATACAGAATTTTTTTCCAGGACAATCTCTGGAAAATTTTTAATTCACTCTGGGTTCTTTTTACATCTTAAGCCTTTCTAAAACTTGAGATAGATGATAGTGTACAGATTTTCCATCTGATTTTTTTTTTAAATTATTGTGGTCAATTCATTGTAGCTATCTTTGGTTGAGTCTATTTGGCATATTTAGAATATTTGTGTATTCTATTTGATATTTTCTCTAGTATCACCAATGTTGATACATTGTTGACTATTCAAACTAGCAGGGAATAGAATGTATGTATGGGAACCGATGTGTAAAGGTATTTTCTTGTATTTTGTTTGTTTTTTACTTCTTTGCCTTTTATTTTTCTCGACCCCAAATCTCACTCTATACCAGGTGGGTCTAAGACTTCTAACAAACTTTCTACCCTAGTATCCCAATGCTGGAATTACAGGCATGGGCCGCCTTGATTAGTTGACATCTAGCTTTTTGATAAGGAATGATAGCCACATCTTTTGCCAAATGGTACCCACCCACTCTCTATCTGCCTTCCCCTAGTTATTCTTCTGTGAACATGAGTCAACCCTTCTGTTACTAGTCTCTGCCAAGGGAAGCCATCATGTTGTGAGAAGTTTTCAATGGGCGTAACCACTGCTCTTGACCTGCTTGCCCTATGAGCATGGCCAAATTGTTTCACAAATGGAGGGCTGGCCTCCCATTTGCTAGTAAAGGCTGGATCTGTCAGGAGACTTGAGGCAAGATTCTCAGAGACAGACAGGGCCAGGGCAGGTTAAAATTTCAATATTTTTTACCTTCTGAATAGTTGTCTGACATATTTAACCTTTCTAGGAGACAGGGCTCAGAATGAGGCTCCAGTATGGCCCCCACCCCACCCCACCCCACCCCAAGAAGACCACCCAACTCACCCTCATGAGGTCTTTTCCTGGTAGTAGTAACTTCCTTTCGAAAGGTTATACTCCCTTGCTGCAAGGTTAATACAGAACCCATACACACAGATTACTGATTTCCTTTTCCACAGACATTGTTCTCAAAATCTCACTACATATGTGGGAGAGACAGAGGACACTGGTTTGGAAATTGGATTGCAAGGAAATATATTACCACATGCTCAAGACATGAGGCTTATTAACATGTGGCCATATTCTTTTAATTAGCTTTCCTCTGCCTGAAATACTACCTTCAGTGCTTCCCTACCCCCAAAGCACACAGAGCCAACACTCCCAGCATGGGCAATTAGACTAACAAGCTTTTATAGTTTCATGTCCCACCTCCATCTACTTCTATAAACTTTGTAGGATTTGTCGACAGCCTCCAACAAGCTCTTGAATGAAACACACTATCAGTTAGTTACAGGGGGTCTAGGGAAAGTCTCTATTGTTCTGTCCTCTATGAAAACGGGCCGACTTGGCAGCATTTAGGGATCGTGAACAATTGCAAATGATTCTTCAAATGTTTTGGGTTTGGTCAAACCTAAAACACATTTTTGCCAAGTACTTTTTCTCCTTAACTTTTCAAACTGTGTATTTTAGGGAACATTTGATCCATATGGCTTTGATTCATTTACTCTCATATCATTGAGTTTTTTTCTTTTTTTTCCTACGGAGCCATTTGATATGCAAGAGGCTTTCCTACACTCAGTTGAAAGCACTTTCCTTCAGAGAAGGAGGAAGTCCTGTTTGCAACCTCAGAGGCCATAAATTCTGAGACCCGCTCCAGCAACCCTTAAAACTCCAGTTGGTATAAATCTGGGTATTGTGGGCATGCTTTATGTTTGGAGCAGATGGGCAGAGTCTCTAGCTTAGGAGTGAAACCAATGACAAAATAAGAAAATAGGCTTAAATTACAAAAAAAAAAAAAAAAAAAAAAAGGTTTTGTTTTAGAGAACATTTAACTGTTATTAACAGACCCCTGAGGTCAGAGCTTTGCACAGAGGCCACCTTTCAAATTTTGTCCAGGTCTTGGGTAAGATGTAATCGAATAACCCATACACCTGTCCTGTTTCATGGCTAATCTCCTGAGGGGGGACCAATTCTCATAAAGATTTGTGTACCAGCTTGAAAGTCTGCTCAGAACTCAGCCCCTCCAGAAGAAAGAGTTGGTCTGCGGATCTCATCACATTTGTTGACCATCCATCTACGACTGGTTGAACTGTCACACACTTGTGGTGTTGCGATCCCAGGCCTGACACACAACCAGAAAGACTGACTGAATCTCTACACTAACAAGGAGGTGACTGAGGGTGCAAGACGCCAGGATCCACTTCTGTTCTTATTCACATTTCACTAATGAAAGCCTTTACCTCAAATTCCCGTCCAGTTGCTTTTAAAGAATAATGTTCAAATTGAGATTATTAGTGTGTAATGTATGTAAATTGCATATTTGGTGTCAGCTATGCTTATTAGGCAGATTCCCCATTTCATGCATATATGTATTAGACTATCGTGGTCCCATTTCAAATTAGATTTCAATTGCTCAATACAGTTTCTTTAGACAAACATTTGTTAATGCTGAAACTGATTTGGAAGAGGCAGCTAAGTGTTAATATGTATACATTAAAGTCAAGACTGCTTTTGATTCTGCTTGCATTTTCCTTTTGACCACAGAGTTAGGCATGAGGTCACATTCTTTATAGAAGCAAAGGCAGAATGATGGAGGCTTGTCCATTAAGATATAAAGAACTTGCCACAGATGAGCCTATTATATGGATGGACTTTGGCTGTTAAAGATAAGCTATAAAAAATAGTTATGATGGGTGCTTTTCTGCTTCATCTGTTTTAGTGAAAAATCTTTGCTATCAGGAAATTTCTGCCTCCCCCCTTCCATTTGTGCCATTTCTTCAGGTAAACCCAGTAAGGTTTCATCTACTGGTACAGTCAGCCAGCTCTCATTTCAAGAGAACTGTTTCTTTCTGGACGTTTTGGATGCATGTTCAGAAGCTGTTTGAGGCTAGTGTATTGCACATTTGACATGCAGATTGCTGATCCAATCCTGGGCCCTCAGTTTACCTTTTATTGTTCCGAAGAACCAGCCAAGCAGGTGGTCTGCCACCCCAACCCAGTTCCCAAAGGAGCCCCTTCCTTCCTCCACACTTTCCAGAAACTCATCTGTGGAAGAAAGAGGAGGTGATTTTGATTAAAGAGATTTGTTGGGTGTCAAACAAAGCTGGGACGGAGACACGTTCTGTTCGAAAGCAGCTGCTCTCCAAAGACTCCACACCTTTCTGGTTCTTTTCAGAAGCAGCCCATGAGCTCATTCCCAGGGCTTGAGAGACCCCACATGTTTACAATGACTACAGATTGTTTACGATCATAAATGAACCCGTTTCAGCTATACCAGAAGAGCTCTGGGACATTTGTGTATTTCCAGCCATCTACATTCTGCTGGGGGGAGGTAGGGGATTTCTGCTCCCTGGTGAATATTACTGCTGTTAATTTCTTTGTTGAATCCATACAAGCTGTCACTGACTGACCTGGTGCCTTGGATTTTGTTCTATAGGTTGAGGTCCCTATCCTTAAAAATATGAGGAGAGTCATGGCTTATAGTGACTCTAGGTGTGGCCTTTTTGGCTTACTTAGATGTGGACAGTTGTGAGAGTAACAACAGGTTAGCTCAAATCTGCTTTTTATAGACAGAGGGGACACAGTAGCCAATGACAGCATCAGGGGTCATGATCCCCAAGACAGCCACAGGCAAATCTTTTCTGCTGAATTTGTTTTTGTGTATATCTACTGAGTTGATATAAATAGCCATTCCGTCAGCTCTGTCTGTCCTTCTGCACATTAAACAAATTAGACAGTGGCCCATGGTCTTGTTTTAGGCTCATTTGAACTCCTCTAGCCACTGAAGAGGAAAAGAAAAATTGAGTGTGATCGCTTAGTTTATAACTTAGCTACTAGAATAAAAAGTTTGTCTTTGTAGTCAGCAGTATACAGAAGAGCCACACTAGGTTCTTGCACAAGGCCTATGGTCTGAATCAACCCTTTATATATGGTTGGAATGCTATGTAAAGCTTTTAATTTATTACTGCATTTGCAAAATGGCAATATCTAGAGAAATCTGAATACTTGCATATTTATTCAATTACGGGTTGAATGTATGCTTTGTGTCGCAAACACAGAAGACTCGATTCAGTCATTAGTTGTGTACTGTTTTTTGTTTTTTGGTTTTTTTTCCTCCCCTAAAGAATCTGTCTGGGTTTCATCAAAGGTATATATTTTTCAGTGTATAGGGCAATATTTAAAAATGGCTCTTGGCATTCAGCTTGAGGTTGGTACACTGGAATTTCCGAAACTAGTGATTGTGATGTCCCAGTGACCAGTGGAAGGGTTAGACAGCTGGGAGGCTTTTAAGGGGGCACCGTTGGAAAAACATGGTTTTCTTTGTGAGGTACTGTGTGGTTCTTTAACACATGTAGACAATGAGTAGTGTTCAGATCAGCGTGATTGCTTCTCTACCACTCTGACACAGTGGGAACATCCAGCTTTGAAATCTTCAGTTATTTGCTGACAAACATAATTAGAACATTTTGTTACTTTTTTATATCAAATCCGACTTGAAGACCCATAATCCAGCTCTCTGTCCCACTGCCCATTCTCCTCCCACACCTTTCTGAAAATGCTATACTCTTCTTCTTCTTCTTCTTCTTCTTCTTCTTCTTCTTCTTCTTCTTCTTCTTCTTCTTCTTCTTCTTCTTCTTCTCCTTCTTCCTCTTCTTCCTCCTCCTCCTCCTCCCCTCCCCCTCCTCCCCTCCCCCTCCCCCCTCCTCTTCCTCCTCCTCCTCTTCTACTACTACTCTGTAGATGTGTTTTTGAGCTTCCCCATGTAAGTGAGGACATGAGGACTTGGCCTTATTTTACTTAACATATGAGACTGCGAGGTTTGGGGATAGATGGACAGATGGATGGCTCAGTTGGTAAAGCGCTTGCTGTACAAGCATTTGGATCTGAGTTCTTATACTAGCACTCATGTTGAAAACTGGACACTAGGGCGTTTACCTGTAGTTCCAATGTGGGAGAAACGGAGACTGAAGGAACACTGGGGCTTCAGGCCATCCAGATAGTCTAGTGGCCTCTGTGAGCTTCAGGCTCCAGGAGGGACCATGCCTTAAAAATAAGATGGAAAGTGATTGAGGAAGACACTCAAATACCCATGAGAATACCTACGTACCCACATACTCGCGGATATACGCATTCATATGCAATGTGCTTTGTGGGATCACAAGGTAGTGGTTTTAGGTTGAAGGGAATGTTTTTTGTTGTAAGACACTGTGCAGCCAATCCATAGTGATGAATTAACAGAAGTGTCTTTTAAAAGAAACAAGGGTCCTTTTTCTCACACAAAATACTCATGTGTCACTGAAGCAACTTGCACTTAAAAAGTTCTAGTTAACCTATTATAATCTGTTCCGGAGGCTCATACATGGCCCCCAGGGAGCTGATCCCCTGCCTGTGTTCCTCTGTGGGAAACTCCCTGCTCAGGCTCAACCCGTCTCTGATTCTCAGGCAGGATTTCTTGTTTTAGCCTCTGTGGATGTCACACGACTATATTTATAACGTGTTGAATGCCAAACTATCAACACTTAAAAGAACATTTCCCAGGAAGTAATGAACGATTGATACCACAGGTGGAGATCCAACTTGTGGCCCATTTATCTTCAAAATAGCTCGCTCTTGCACAGGTGAATCTGTGTTTTTAATTAATGTCAGATATGCCCTCTGCCTCCACACATTCTCTGGCCTCTATATAAGAATATTAGAGGAGGACCAATTTTAAAGAAAAGGCTACAAGCTGACTACTAATGTTTAGGGAGGGCAGATAAAGGGGCAAATGAAAGAAAAAAGATCCTTGCTAGTCATCTGGCTGCAGTTTGGGTGCATTTCTCTGATCTAAACAGAGCCCCCAAATCAAAACCACTAGGTTTCAAGCCATCCTCCATCTTGTCTAAGCTCTGGGTGGAGGGAAGTGTGTTAGGGAGAAGGGAATGCACACTTGTTCTCCTACTTCCTTTCATCAAGGAGGTGGAGTTGAACTCATTGCAGGCAGGCAATGTGAGTTTCTAATTTGTTGGAAGCTATTTATGGGTCTTAGGTTGAGCTATGTACAAAGTTTGGTGAAGTAAAGTTTGCATGGGGAGATGCTTATCAGGGTGGATTCGCTCTGTACTTCCTTAAATGCAGGTTTAGTTTAGTTTAGGACATTAGAGAGAAATTCCAAACTGCCTTCTCATCAAAGCCCTGAAGGACGCCCAAGCATAGAGATTTTCCTTTCTATAGTTAGAATTCGAAGTCCCAAAGGGTCAATTAGCTTTTAGCAAACATATCCTGAAGTTGTCACGGACCAAAGCTGATGTATGTTTGGTCTTCCGCAGTTGTGTTCTCAGACAGGTTGCTTAAGTGGTCGTGGGTTTGAGGGCATACTCTTTAGAGGGCTACTGTGATTGTGAGAAAGTCCCTGAAATGAGAAGAGTTAACAGCAGGTAAAGCTATTCCTCGTGGAAAGGGTCTGAGACTTGTGCTAAGTGATGAATGAGGGTGTCTGACCCACATCTGTTTTGCATTAGAATGGAACATTGCCCTGACATCCTCAGGAACATTTGTCAAGATTCCCTGGACAGAGCTTCTGTAAATTACATGCTGCGAATGTGTCAGGGTCAGATAAGAGGATATCACTAACTTCCCAAGTTTACTCAGGGCTCTGTCAGTCCTTCGGAATACTCTATGGGCCAACAATTTTTCCTTGAGCTATTTTCTTATATTTTCATTCATAGAAGGAAAAAAAAATGTGTGCCTTATCCCCCCAATATTGAAGTGTTCCTTTCTCATAAATCATATTAATTATAGGCATGGTCCCAAAGCATATTAAATGCAGGCATGCGTAAATGAATTAAAACATATGAGAAGTTTATTACGTCCATGGTGGGTCCAACATAGTCTCTCTCGTATCTGTTGTGTTTAACAAGCAGACTTTTTTTGTCTAGGTAGACTGAACCTTTTCTTAATAGAATTAATTTTTTTGACGATAGGGAGAAATGGCATGGCTGTTCATCATTGGCTAGAAGTAAACTAGACACACACATACATGCACGCATGTGTATGTACCTCTTGAGAGCCATTTCTAAGCTAATGGCCTCAATTTCTATTTCATTCATTAGTCCTTAAGGAAATTGGCTTGGCTGAGGATGGAGCTCAGTGGCTGAGTGCTTGCCTAGCATGTACGAGGCTCTAGGCTTGATCTCCATCCCTTCAAAAAAAACAAAACGAAAACAAAACCAAGGAGAATAGTAATGAAAACACTAAACAGTGCACAGCTGTCAACTTATCACTTAGCCTACTGAGAATCAGGTACCGGAAGGAATTCAGAAACTGGAAGTGATTTCTGCGATTGGTCTCTAGACAGAAATAGACTTTAGTCGAAACACTTCCTACCGTGCACTTTGCAAATGAAACTTGGAAGTCCGCAAGGCATGGGTGCCACACAAGCCTGGCACTCATTGTCTTTTTTTTTTTTTTTTTTTTTTTAACCTCTTATTAAATACTGCTACTTGTGTGTAACATGTGAGCTAAGGATTAAAAAAAAAAAAAAAAAAACCATCCTTTGCTAAGCAGGTTCCATGCTTCTCTATCTAGTTGGGTAGAAATCCTTCTGTCCCTTTGCCTAACTCTCACGATGGGTGAGAGGTCACCATGCAGACCCCAAAAGAAAGCCCTGCCTTTAGGCAGCTTCCCTCTTTCTTACAGCTTTCAAACAGACAGGACCCCAAATCTAATTATTTAGATGCTAATCAATTGCAGAATAATTCCTAAGGCGTTTGAATCTGAAGATGTTTTCTGAGCTGCACACATAACATTTAAAATTGAGGTTTTGCAGCCTCAAAAGTACACTTGCTAAGATTTAACCATTAATGGACTCCAGGGATACCTGTGTTGGCAAAAGGCATTCAATAGACTTTTTTTTTTTCTGGTTTGACTTTGGAGGTAAATCGCATCTTAAAAAATGTGTACTCAGTAGAGTTTTGGAGGGAAGGGTAAAAGAATCAACAACTGAACAACTGTGAGCATCATATACAACTAATTCACTGAAGCTTTTTTTTTAATTAACTAAATGTGTGTTGTTAAATTCTGAATCAGAAGAACGTCTGATTACTTGAGAGCAAGAAGAATAAAGACAGAAGCATGAATTCTTCCTAGGGCTAAACGAAGCGCCTATGCACACCCCCTAATTTGCTTTGTCATTTTAGATCTCTGATAAGTTCTGAGCATTTAGGGGGAGGGACAGCAGAAAAGCCATCATGTCTGTGCCAAGACAAATATTTTCCAGACACATCGTTTTAAATGTAAATCTTAATTTGACCCAAGGCTTTTTTTTTTTTTTTTTTTATCTTTTATACTTAATCTTACAATAGGGAAATTAATTCAAGAGAAATGCGGCATGAAGCAGTTATAAAGAGTTGCTCTCTCCTGAACCATGTAATCTCCCAATCAAGATGTAAACAACCTATTCAGAATCCTGAAACTTGAGAATGAGCTGCAAGCGATCTTCAGAAAATGTCTCTAATAAGATGGGCGATGGGCGAGTGGGAGGAAGAAGTGTGGGCCCAGAACTGCAAGGTTTTGGATTTGTTTTTAAAGGTCACTTGGGATACAGGTTGGAGGTAGTGCCTGGGCGACACTGCAGGGGTCATTCACAAATTGTGCTTAGTAGAGTGTTTAGTTCAGATACCTTCATTAGGCATGTTATGTAGCTGGATGTAAAAATCAAGAGTCACAGAGAGTGGGAGGGCTCAGTGAGTAGATAAAAGTGCTTGCCTCGGAGGCTGACGCTCCTGAATTCCATCTGACGCTCCTGAATTCCATCGCCAGGGTGGGTATGGTGGAAGGAGAGGACCGGCTCCTGCAAGTTGTCCTCTGACCTCCATGGTCATACTGTGGCACACTCCCATTATCCTACACACACACACACACACACACACACACACACACACACACACACACCATCCTTCACCACACACACGTATGTTCTTGTGTGCACATGTGCACAGACACAAATGCATATGCGACCCTCATCTTTCCCCCCTGGATAGAACCTTGATTTAAGGAAGCCTCTCTTCCTCCTAGTTAATCTCCATCACTTACCTGTCATTTCCTAGAAATACAGTCAGCTTCTGGGAGGCAGAATAGAGCAACTTTGAAATTGTTTTCTTTAAAACTATTCTTGAAAGCAAAGCCATTGTGCTTCCCCCTATACTCAATTAAAACAACACCACCCCGGCCTTGTAGTAGACATAGATAATTAATGATATAAGGGGGTGGTGTAGGGGTTTATTTTACAACGAGTGAGGATTTATTTTAGGCTTGGAACAACCAGTTGCTGTAGGAAAAGCATTATGAAGGACACATTGGTGATGTTCTTAGAGACGAGGGCCGCATGGCATTCCATGACTATACTGGGGGAGGCCTGAGAAACTTATTTGCTAATTTCTTGTGCATAAAAAGAAGTTTCCGTAGTTTCCCTTGAAGCACACGAAGCATAAAATAGCTTTTAAGGAAACATACATAAAAGTGTAACGGGATCCTTCTGTAGAGCTTTGAGGTCTTGTATTCCGTCAAGGGAAAGTGATGCCTTTTCTATTGATATGTTCACCTCTCCCCCACAGATTTCTATTTTCATTTTTAAATGACAGGTTATTAAAGTGGTGGCTGCCTCGAGGTTTCCAATATGAATTACTGAGAAAAATAATGATGCTTATTTACTGGTCTTTTTCTCTTCCTTCTCCCTGTCTCCTCCTCTTCGTTCTCCTCTTTTGAGACTGGGTTTCTCTGGGTAGCTCAGGGAAGCCTTCATTTTGCAGTCTTTGTGCCTCAGCCTCCTGAGAGCTGGGATTTTAGGCTCTTGGTGTCTCCTGCTCCCAGCTTTCAGTACTTCGGTTGTAAGGATCACAGTGTAAGTAAACATTTGTGTCACAATGCCACTTGGTTGGGCTATCTCAGGTGGTGAAAAGGACCAAGGTCAACTGGTTTCAAGTTCTTTTTCTTCCTTCACACCAGTCACTGGGCTGTGGAACTAGGGGATTTCCTAAACCAGAAGCAGTTATTTAAGACTTTGTTTGTTTGCTTAAGACAAGATCTTATTATGTTAGCTTTGGCCATCTGAAATTGCTATAAAGAGTAGGCTTGTTGGTCTGAACTCCTAGAGATCCTCCTGCCTCTGCCTCCAGGGTACTGGGATTAAAGGTGTGTACCACTCCACTCTGCTCTAGATACTTTAATCTTAAAGGCAGTCTGTCCAGTGTCCTGGAATACATCTGTGTTTCTCTGTCTTCCAATAGCTAACCCAAGTTCTTAAAGGAAATTTTATTCTGATTTTTTTTTTTCCTAACACAATGCTGCAACAAGTTGCAGCATGAGCAGGACTG
This sequence comes from Uromys caudimaculatus, assembly GCA_028551405.1. Lineage (NCBI taxonomy): Eukaryota > Metazoa > Chordata > Mammalia > Rodentia > Muridae > Uromys > Uromys caudimaculatus. Next base: position 68,704,176 of record CM052709.1, on the reverse strand, counting down.
TTTTGTTGTTGTGTTTTTCTCATGGCAAGAGCTGTTCAGGACTCTGGACAGTCCTGGTGGTGCACACCTTTAATCCTAGCATGTGGGAGGTAGAAGCAGGTGGATCTCAGTGAGTTCAAGACCAGCCTGGTCTACATAGTGATTTCCAGGACAGTCAGGGCTATATAGAGAGATTCTATCTCAACAAACAAACACCCCCCCCCAAATTAACAAATACCCTTCCCATTTTGCTTCCTCCCCCTTGAAAAAAATATTACCTTTTCTTCCAAAGTTATGCAGCTAGAAATGTGTGGTAGGGAATTTTTAAAAGTTTATCACAAGAATGTATACGTTTAGCTCATGGAAGTGTGTGTGCATTTTGAATAAATATATTCCATCTCTCTCTTAAAATCACGAACCGTGAACTGAACTTTAAAAAAATGTCTTCCACACAATGGAGTACTACTCAGCTATTAAAAACAATGACTTAATGAAATTTGCAGGTAAATGGATGGAACTTGAAAATA